>VZTZ01046665.1:479975-702684 GCA_013400955.1 Drymodes brunneopygia
ATATATAATCTCCAACAAAATGCTTAGTAAAAGTTAAACCCACAGAAGTCCATTTCAAATGTTTTAAAATACTATTATCTAGAATATTGTGTTTAAAGGCAGGTAAAGTGCCTGCCTTACCAGTACTACTGTGATACCTAAAATCATTCTTTTATAATGCCCTCTGTGAGTCCAGGCAACACATTGTTCCTGACCCTCACTATATTTCAGAGGAACTGAGGCTCAGATAAAAGGAATGCTTTGCCAAAGCATACATCAAGGCATTTATTGAATGGCAAGGATTTAAATCTGATTTTCCATGCTTATTCCCTGGAAAAGCCTTGCTCTCAAAGGGTGCCACCAGCATGATGTCCTGGAGGGCACCTCCCCGACCCCTGGGCCTTAGGTGTTGCTGTCAGCAGGCTGAGCACGGCAAGCGCATGCTTTAATGATTTAAAAACCATAAAAATCGACCACGAGGTGCAAAAAAACCCTTTCCACCTTAAATATCAAAATGGATATTGGAGGAACGGGCCCCATGCTGCCTCCTTGGCCCAGGTGACAGGGGCAGGGCTTTGATGAGAGGCTGCTCCCAGCGAGGGGGACTCTGATTCTGCCCTGCCCAGCGCTGCGGGTTCGCTGCTGCTGCTGGCGCCAGACCCAGACGTGCTGGTGTCAGAGAGAAGCTGTCACAGTGGGCTCTGAATTCATGAATCTCACCTCCACAGGAGGAGGAGCAGCCTGCTAAAGCTTTCCAGAAGGCAAGGAAGGCTAACAACACTGCTTCTCACAGCTCAAGGATGCCTAGCTGCTTCTTTAACTTGCCTGTATCTCCTCTGGTAGCCAGTGTCTTGTAAACTGGAGCTGGGATCTAAAAGCCCAGTTCCAAATCAACAAAAGCACTAAATCATGTCTTAACTCCCATTAATTGCATAGATACATGTTTTACTGAATTGAGGGCTGTAACAGCCTTGAAATATCCACATTTTGCTTAACAGCTCTCAGAAACAATCTCTGGTTTTCAGCTGAATGCAGTGTCTCCTGCTTGCATGTTGGGAATGATATTGTTAGAGGTGTTGGTTAGATATTCATATCCAAAATTTTGCTGGCTAACAAAAGCTTCTGCATGAAAGAGGGCATCATAATGATCAAAATCATGTTTTTGAAGGGCATCTTTATTTTCAATCAGTTTCAGCATTCAGAATACTTCAGAGAGAAACATTATGTCCCTTACATGGTTTTAATGTAAAGGCAACAGACTTATAAGGAAGGAAGGGAAGAAGGAAAGAAGTAAAGTTGCTCAGCAGTGGCATTTGGAAGAGTTGTGTTAATTCCAGATTTGTTTAGAACATTGTTTTCTACTTTCACAATTGGTCTTCTTGACTTCCTAAAGAGAGGACTAAGTTTTTAGAGGTCTTTTAAAAGGAAATGTCGTTTAATGAACCACTTCAGTTAAGTAAGAGTGGATGCTAAGTGAGGCAGGCTAATGAGACAATTTAAGGTGAAGGGTTTATATGGCAAATCTCATGCAGTTAAAACAGAAGAACTGAGTAGGGAAAGAAAGGAAAAGTTACTTGTTGGAGCAACCATATAGGAGATGGATAAGCAGAATATTTCTATGTTTTTCTTAGGCTCGTAATGCTTCCAAGAACTTTTTTCCAGATCTATGTCTAAGTGGAAACAAATTTTAACCACTGAAGAGCAGAGATGCTGTCCTTTTAAGAGCTCTAGAACAGCAAGGGTGTTCTGTTCAGCTTTAGAACAATGTACAAGGCCAAAACTCTCCTTGATTTACACAGAGTGTCCTGGTACACTTTCTGGATACAATGAATGTGTAGTATCACAGTGTAATAGGGGAGACCAGAAATATCCATCATTTGACTAGGAGATATGTGCCTTCTTTTATTTTTTTAATTAGCCTTGTATTCTCAATTTTGAATTAATTTTGTTGTTGGTCTGTGAGCTATAAAGCTCAAGAAGCTGTAAATCATAAGAAAAGCCCGTCAAACCACAATTAGTTATTCTGTGAATATCCTCCAAATATTTTCCACCAGCCTTTCTTTCTTCCCATAAGCTTTTGAGAGACCTTCAGTAATGTACTAAATTTTGACTGTCCACATGTTGCAGCCACTACTGCAAGGAGAGCTGTAAAGTAAATAGTGAAATGGCAGCATCATTGTCTATTTTCTCCTTGAAATGTGTATTGTTTTATTTTTGAGGTTTCTGGTTGGGATTTTTCTTAGATGGAAGGCCCTGAATTACTGATTTTTTTTCTTTTTTTTTTTTTTTTCTGCTGATAGTGTATAATTTGAAGCTATTGACATATTTCACTGGGTTTTTCTGATTTTTAAAGTTCTCCTCAAGAACACTACTGATACTTGTTTCCCCAGTGTTAGCTTTCCAGCATCTGGAGCAAGCTCTGGCTGCTATTAAATTGGGTCTGCCATCTTCAAACAGTGTGAGCACAATCAGCATTTAGTAAAATAAACATGGCCCCATTATTTCTTAATGCCTTGCTTAACAACTTTAAGATTAGACCACGTCTCCCATGCTCCCAGTAGGCAGCACTTTAACAGTGAGTAATATTTCTGTCTGCCGTAGTCAAGTAATCCCAAATGTAAGTAATTTACAGGCTGGCATTAGGGACTGTTACAAGAGACATATTGTAATATGTCACTGAAAATCAGCCTGCCTCTGCACATTTGATCAACAGCCAGATGGAGGCTTTTATCACATTTATTTAATCTGAAATATACATAGTAATTACAGTGGACCTCTGGTTTCTCAGTCCCCGTCTCAGGAGAAGGCAGGAAATGAATCTGTCAGTTGCAAACTGGTGGGGATGTGACCCCCTTGGTAGAATCTGGGTGTGCTGCAGTCAGTGAGGATCATGATGCTGGAAATTAATGCATCCTGCCAAGTTAAAAAAAAAATAGGCCCATAAACCAAAGACAATGTAACTTTATTTTTTTATGAATACAGAAAGCCTTTAAGGAAGCAAAGACCAATGTTATTCTTAGCAAACCCATTACCAATCGATGGCTTTAAGAGCAAACAATCTCTTACTAATAGCTGGATGGTATTTAACTTAGAGGCATCTGAAAACAACAGTCTTAATTTTCCCAGAGGAGAATTTGGTTAAGATATTGAATTCCATCAAGCATGTCATTATTAAAAGGGGAAAATATTGCAGTTTCCATTAGTACAGGGTTGGCATAAAGAATGGATAGCATTCAATTAAACCACTGGCAAAAATTCAAACAAATTGAAGGTAGATTTATCTCTTGGACAAGGAACTTCACAAATGGATGTTGTCATTGTCACAAAGAATTTACATAAGATTTTGTGCTCCAATTAGAGCAGCTATAGAAGATGCCTCACATATTAATGGTGGTGCTGACCTTATCAATAATTTACCCCTCATTCCTGTTACTCTGTGCATTACAGCAGCCTATCTCTGCTAATGTCTCTCACATCTCTCTTTCTGAGATGAGCCGGATCAGTCAACATCCCCTTTTGGATCAGTTACTGCCCTAACCACAGGTATGGCTGGCTAATCTGGAGATACATTGACAGACAAAATATACTATTGACTGCCAAAGAGGCTCTTCTGCTACAGTTACTCATACTGAGTAGTCCCATGACAGATTAAATTGCTGTTCAGCCTGAATAAAGTGTCAGATTCTGGCTGTAAGTGGCTGGTTTACTGGGGTGTTTTGATGTCATTATAGGCTTATAATTACTCTAATCTGATTTGGTAAGAAAAAAATTAGTATGACAAGCATAAAGAATTCATTTGAACAATAGGTTTTCTTCCACCACAGAACTAAGTTTTAATTAGAGCTGTTCTTCAATTAAATTAAATCTGCCCTCCTTGGTTTTAAAACTCTCATGAACATATTCAGTACAATGTATCTTGTACAACTGAATCTGCTGCCTCTCTGTTCTTTACCCATCCTTACCTGTTTTCAATTAACTTTATGTATGTGGCTCTGCCTTACTGGTGAGAAAACCTTCTCCTCCCCAGCTTCTGCCATCAGGAACAGTTTTGTCTCTCTTTCTCTCTCCACTGTTCCTCCCCACCCATTTGTTCATGCCATTTCTTGGTGTGTCTTTCTTCCCCTGCTTATTGTGGTGGTATCTATTATTTGAGTCTGCAGTGATACTGATTAGACTGAGAAACAATCAGTGAAGGAATTCATTTAACAGACAGCATGAAAACAAGGTGGCAGAGAAGTTGCAGAGGAAATATTTATGCTGCTTTCCAGTAGGCTTGAGCTCTTGGGGCTTCCTTCAGTTAGCGGAGAAAGCTTTGAGCGATCGCTTTAATGCTTTGAGTGATCACTCTCTCAACAATCTCCCCGTAATTTCTAATGTCTTTTATGGTGATAATGAGTTGCTTTCTCCTGGAATGTGAATGCTGGGACTGCCAGAGACCATCTGAGCCTGGCCCCAGCCCCTGTGATGGCAGCCAGCAGCAGATGCCCATGCTCAGCCACCTCCGCGGAGCACGGGTGCCGCGCTCCCTTCCCACACAGTGCTGGTCTTGTTTTCTCCAGCAAATCAAAGTCTGTGGGAAAAAGCCAAAAGCCACAGATTAAAGGTACTATAAGAAAGGGGGAAGAATCTGGCATGTCCAGTTTCTGTGTTAATGAGAGAATGGTTTAATAGTTATATAGATAATTAACTTCTGGTGACAGTAAACTGTGCTGCGCGCACACCTACTCCATCTGGTCTCTGGCCTTTTTTGACAAAGAAAATCAAGAGCAGGGATCTTCCTGTGTTAATTGATGGAAAGTCATCAAAAGAAAGATGTCACTTGTGAAATGTGTTTTTTCTCCCAAAGTAGGAAGTCATGAATCTCGTTTTTCTAGGTAGACATAAGTTCTTCTTTTTTCTTTTTTTTTTAAATGTATCTAATAGGTGGATGTTTCCAAAGTTCAAATTTTTTTTCCTGCAATGAAAGCACTGAGCATTCTGGAACTTCACAAGAAAATGAAAATTAAAATGCTGGAACAGTTGACTCATTCAACTTAACTTGAAATTCTCATGTCATCTGTGCCAGTTGTCTCTTTCCCTACAGCCTCCTGTTTCAGTAGACAGAAGTTATAGCTGGATGGGCTGCAAGTGTTTCTTCAAACCCAAAATTGACTTAATTATCTGCTACAGAAAATAAGATGAAGGCAAAAAGTTGCAGATTTCAGTTCTTTTTTTCCTAAGACAAAGTCTGCAGCAATTAATGAGTTTATTGACAGCCAAAAATATAATGTTGTCAATATGAAAAGGCTTTTATGTGTTCTAATTAGAGGAACTGTTCCCTTCAGGACACTGGAGCTTTTAAAGCAGCATTAAGGAAAAAAAGAAGAGAAAGGGAAAAAAAAAATCTTAAAACAAAATGTGTCAATGTCACAGCCACAAAATATGGAACAAGGCTCTAAGGACCCTGAAAAACATTGTAAAACTTTTCATCCTAATACTGTAGGTATACAGCTCTCTTCTAAGCATTTCAAAAAAATACATTTACAAAATAAATAGGTTTGGGTAATGCTTTTATTCACTTTGACAAGAGCTACCTACTCACAGCAACACATCAAAAGACATTTGCATTTTTCTCCCCACTGAAAGAAGTCTTGGCTTCATGAGAACAACACGAGTTCTTGGAAAGGAGCTGTAGCTTCAGCTGCTGGAACATTAGTGTGGGACTTTTATCCTTTTGGGATGTAGGCTCTTCTTAATAGGAATGTATATAGAATTCAGTACTGTGAGGAAAAAAAAACCACTTAGAGGCAAAATGGGCCAAATGTGCTGCTGCAGTAGCACGGGAAGAAAAGGCTATCAATTCTTTTGAAGCTTTAGAAGTATTTGTTTCTGCCTGTCTTTGCTATGGTTGATGATGTTCTACTATTACAATAGCAGTTTGTATGTACAGTGTATTAGCTCACTGTTGTTCTTCTTTGCTTCAGGCACTGAAGGATAAAGAAGCTTGTCACATATTTTAAGTTCGGAACTGGTTAATAACAAAACGCATTTTCAACGAATTGCACAACCAGCCCCTTTGGGCAGCTACTCTGTGCAATTTAAATGAAGGTGCAGAAAGTTTCTTTTCCTTCTTAACAACAGTTTCCCAAGTTTGGCGTACATGTATTTTAGTGGTTAGTAGTATATTACTAAAAGAGATTAAAAATACCTGTTTCAGCCTTCCAGGCCAGGCAAGGGAAATTGAACTCTGGGGTGCCCAAATTAGGATGCTAAAATGGGTAAATTCTACTAACCAGCATTTATCACAGACAGCACTCCTGACACTTTTCCTAAAGCAAATACCTTGTCAGCTATCACTTCAGTCTAACCTTCTATCCATATTGTGAGACAATTCCCACTTTAGTCTTTTTTCCTGCATGTAAAATCAGATCATTGAGGTTGTGTTTTGAGGTTGTAGGTTCAAGATTTTTGCTTTGGGGATTTTTTAACTTTTTTGCTTTGATTATTTTTGAAGTTTTACTTTTTTCCCCCAAACTTGCATTGGTGGGACAAAGAAATATTTTATGAACCCTATGGTTGAATCTTGGAAATTACATTAGTCTGAATACGTTTTAAAAGCCAAGTTTGTGCCATAAGCTGTCGAAAGAAATATTCTCTGGTTTCCATGAGATTGTGCCTCATGGCTTTTTAACTGGATTGTAGAAATACTGCAGTGTGAGCTGAGACAAGAAGGAAGAGAAGCATGGAGGGTGGGTTTTGGGGAAAGGAGAAAAAGATGAGGTGGCAAGGGCTCAGAGGTTATAAATGTCACCTAACCATGTGAAAAACTTCAAACAGGATCTGTGCCATACTGGACACCAAAGTGTTTGCAACAATTTTTCTAATGAAAAATTGATTATTGGGCAGAGATTTTTATCTCTATTAGGGCTTTTATAAAGGCATCCTTCCTACACATTCTTTGGTATCTAATAAGCTCTGAGCTCTTGCTGCAACCTGTTCTCTCAGACTGGTTATAAAAAAACAAGAATCTTAAGTTCTTTACTGTCTCTTAAAACTTACTGCAATGGAACCATGGTTCATAAGTAATTTGAACAATATGAAAGAGAATAATCACACAAGCTCTCTCTCCTTGGGAAATTGAGCTGACATGAAGAAAAAATTCACTGGGGAATATTTCTAATGTAATTTATATTCACTGATGGACTTCAGAAAATCTCAAACTACTTGCTGCCCATGCTCTTTGCAGTTTGCTCTCTGCTGGCTGGGACACCTCAAAGCAGTGCAGGTTTAGATGTCTCATGATTTGAGGGTCCTTGTTAGATTTTCTCCAGAAGTCTTCAATGTCTCCCACCACTCATTTTCACCCTCATCTGCACCATTTCAGCAGCCTTTCAAATAAGACAAAGCTATTTATTTAATTTTTGTATTTTTTGGGTTTCCCCACCCTAAAATTCACATTGCTTTATGGATCTGATTGAAGCCAGGTCCTTTAAACAATAGCTTTTGCAAAAGTATGAAATATTGGTGAGTTGTTCTGGGGGTTATAACAAGTCCCTGAATATGGGGAAAGAATCAGGAGTCATTTAAAGAGATTTTTCTGCCATATAAATTGTAACATGGAGCCATGCCCCAGGATCCCTTATTGGAGCAATTCTACTTTGCCACAGCGTTTGATTATTCATGAAATCAGTAAAAGTGACTGTAGGCTGGTGGCTTCAGTACTTCTGTGAGAAATGGGACAGCCCTTTCTTTTTCCAGCCCTAAGGAACAGTAATTTATGAATAGTACATATATTTAATAAGTCTTCATTTTGTGAATGCTATTTAAGCTCCACAGCAAATTAGGATATTTCCAATTTTTCTTATAGTAGAAATGGTCAAAACAAATTATTATTTTTGATGCCTCAAAACCTAGGTAATTTCCTGCTCAGAGTGATTTTTTTATTAAACTTCAGCATATGAGCCAAAAATGCATGTTGATAAAGTTCTGCAATAAACGTGGTTACTTGAGCACATATTCCCCAAAATATGCCATTTCAGCATTCGCAAATGTGCTTGTTTTGCCTTTGCTCAGGAAAGGGTTATGTGACCCTTTCCTGCAGCCTGCTCAGTCAACTCAACTCCACATAAATAAGAAGGAAACTTATGCATGAAGAAACTGAAATTAGATGAATAATTAACACACACTTTATGCAAAAGCATGAAAAACTATTCCAAAATTTCTCTGCTTAACTAAAGTGTGAATTCATATTTAAATATTCTACACTGAAACTTTGTCAGCAGGTCATAAAAAGCACATATCTACTTATCTATTAAGTCTGAGGTTTATCTGCTGTCTTTCATCTCTTAACAAATGAGGCGCTTTTATTTTCCTCTTAGTCATTTTAAGAGTGTGATTTCATTTAAGTGTATTCACAGTTTGTGAACAAACAGGAACAGGGAAATCCCAAAAGTTGAAAATGGGTACATTTTCACAGCATTGGCAAGTCAGTATTTTGAAGAGGCTTTCTAAATTTAGGAGAAAATAAAAGTACACAAAAGTGAATTACGAGGGTTTGAGTCATGATGTTTCTAAAAGATTTTCTTTGTTTCATCAAAGGATGAAATAAACAGAAAAAAAGAACTGATCTCTGAAGATCTAATCTGATTGCAAAATTGTAATTTCACTGTTTTAGGCCATGACTACTGTAGCTGCCTGTGCTCATGCAGTAAAAACTAGTATTAAAACAGTAACAGTGTAATCTAATTTTTTTTAATGGGAACAGCTGAATTATAAATATTTATTGTACAGTTGGCATACCTAAGATTTCATTTGCTGGAGTTGTGCATGTGGCAGGGTTGGATTTACGTGAAGTCTATGAATCTTAAGATGTGACTCTAAAAATGATCTGCATAGTATTAAGTTTTTTGGAAAGCAAACTGGGGAGTGGTCAGTGGTTTCAGGAACTTTAATGGCAGTTGCTAACACTTGTGCCCAGAACACTTGAATGATTATGCAAGTTCACTGTATAAATACCTAAAATACAAAAAATGCATAGTTTCCAAACCCCTGTATTTCTATCTTTCAGATACTGCTCAGGCACATTTTGAAATAGTAATTATTTATACCACAATGGAAAGCCCCAGATCTATAATTCACTCATGGGGCTTAGGTCATTTCATAAAAGGCAAAAGTATAGTGCATTACTCTGTATGCATAATGTAGAGCATATTTATATTTAATACTAGCACTATTTTTCTATGAGGAGACTATTCATGAGGTATGCTTCCTGTTCAGAATATTGTTTATGTTGTACAGATTTTTCATTTTGAGATGGAAAAAAGGCTTGTTTCCCAAGAAAATGTTGGCCACTTTTAAGAATCTTTATTTTCTTCACTTCCATCTTTTCCTTTCTTTCCTTCTTTCCTTTTTTCCTTTTTAACAAAGAAATTGTTCACTGGTAATATAGTGATAATAGACCATGTATAAGTTTTTTTTTCTGGACAAACTTCTCTAGCAATACCAACCAATATAATCTGGCTTTCATAGCAAGGTCGAGATTAGAGCAAAAAATACAATGCTGCTTTTGCAGTCCAATGAATACCTACATTAATTTTAATGTTAAAAAATTTCAGTCTGTAGAAGTATTAGAATCTCATTAATCCACACTAATAGGTGGAAACCTTCTATTTATGCTATATTTGGGTCACTTCATGTAGTCACATCAGGTATGTCAGAGGAGGAGTGAATCACTCTATGTCAGAAATCACCTGAGGATAAAAACACAGAGGCGTATTCATCTCAGTGTGTTGTGAGGATTTTTATCTGTAATGTTTATTAGAGCTCACAGAGGACATGCATTGTAAGTCTGGGTATTGAGCTGAGGCTGTGCACTTCAATCAGCTTTGCAAAAATGCCTCTAGATAAAGTTCTGTGCTAACCCTTCTCTGGATTATGCTCTGCATCAGGAAGTATATTATCCCTGAAAGTATCTCCTTTTATTCTTCAGTGTTACTGGAAGCATGCTAGCAGCAGCCAGTTTTCAGTGGGAAACCACGTTCATGCTGCTCCTGTCCCAGTGTTGTCCCAGAGCATCTCCTGCAGGTCACACACAGGCCCTGGGGACAGGGGTGGTCCTCAGAGTCCAAGTGGGTCCTGCCCTTTTGCTGCAGGGAGGAGCTTTACTCAGGCACCACCAAAGGAGGAATTTCCTAGATGGCTCAAGCAGGCTGGCATTTCTGCAGCAGCTGTCACCTTCTGTCTTCTGAGGCAAGCAGACACCTCCTCCTTGCTCCACTCAGACAACAAAGCCCCTGCAAGGCAGGGGAAGAGGGTGGCTGAATGTTCCAAGCTCTTGCTTTGGGAAGGCAATGCTTCAGCAGTCTTGCTTTCCCCTGTGAGTCTGCTGGTGCACAGGGATTGGGGTCAGTTTTAATGACCAGATGGAGCCCATGTCCTGCTGGACTGATTCTGTGCACTCAGCCTGGTGCCACCACCAGCAGCACCATGCCAGGAGGGTGTGGAGGTGGAAGAGGATGCAGGAGAGCTGACTTTACAATACCTATTATTTGCCACCATGTCCACAGAAGTGCCATGACCAGCTTCCCCAAAGTCCTTGTGGCAGCCAGAAGAGAAAGGTGTGGGAGCTCGGAAAGCCAGCAATAAGTGACAAAATCCTGCCTGATGAGTCCAGTGACTGTTCAGAGCAGAACTGAATCTGTAACAGTGGCCACATCATTCTGTGCTCCAGCAAGCCTGAAAGTGTAGTTCCACTGCAAAAGGAGGGGAAAACAGGATTCTTCTATTTCATTTATGGAACATTATATACACGCGTATTTGTAGATTGCGGAGTTATAGAATGGCTTGAGTTGGAAGGGACCTTAAGGATCTTCCAGTTCCATGGGCAGGGACATGTTCCACTATCCCAGGTTGCTCAGAGCTCCATCCATCCTGGCCTTGAGCACTTCCAGGGATGGAGTAGTCCCACCTTCTCTGGGCAGCCTGTGCCAGCACCTCACTGCCCTCACAGTGAAAAATTTCTTCCTAAAATCTCATCTGAATCTACTCTCAGTCTGAAGCCATTTCCCCTTGTTCTATAATTACATGCCCTTTTAAATAGTGCCTCTCCATCTTTCTTGCAGGCTCCCTTCAGGTACTGGAAGGCCATAATTAGGTCACCCCAAAGCCATGGCTTCTCCAAGCTGAACGATCCCAGTCCTCTCAGCCTTTCCTCATAGGAGAGGTGCTTCATCCCTCACATCAACTCAGTGGCCTCCTCTGGATTCACCCCAACAGGTCCATGTCCTTTCTGTGCTGGGGACCCCAGAACTGGATGCAGTTCTCCAGATGGGGTCTCAGAAGAGTGGCTCAGAGGGGCAGAATCCCCTCTCTTGACTGCTGCCCAGGGCATGATTTGCTTTCTGGGCTGTAAGAGCTCAAGGCCAGCTCATGTCTAGCCTCTCATCCACCAGCACCCCCAAGTCCTTCTCAGCCAGGATGCTCTGGATCATTTCATCCCCCAGCTTGGACTGAGAGCAGGATTTGCCCTGACCTGAGCACAGCAGCAGCACTTGGCCTTGTCACATCTCCTGAGATTCCCATACCAGATCTATCCATACACCTTACAGCCACACAGCAATCCTGGTCAGCAGAATGTAAATATGATATTATGGAATCACACCTCCTCAGCATTATCAGAGGCTTTTCTATCATCTTCACAGACTTGTCCTTTTTCTGTGTAAATATTTTTCCTGCCTTTCCCTTTTGCAAAACAAAGAAGTTGTTTGCAAACCATTTGAAGAATATAAACAGCTCCTACTAGGGAAATGCCCTTGAAGCAGTGAGAGTGGACTGATTGCAGCATAGAGTGAATGCAAATAACATCTTCAGAGAATTACTATTACTTCATAGCAGGGGCATTTTCATTATAATAGGAACCATACCATGATCCTCAGATTGAATTTGTACCTTTTTCTGCATTCATCTGTTGAGTCAACAGTCACAGGTTGCTGGTTCATTGTTAGAACCTCTGAAGAATTACTCACCCCAATGTAGTGCCAGTTCCCATGACTGTCTCTTTGCAACTTTTGTGACATTTCGGGCAACAGAACGGGCAAATGACCAGCACAGAATGCTTGAATCTGACAATATTCCCAGTGCTCTGCACAGAGTTGGGAAAAGGAGCCTGCTGATTCACTCTGCCATTAGCAAATGCGCAGATGACACCAAGTTGTGGAGGGTAGGAGGGCTCTGCTGAGGGACCTGGACAGGCTGGATTGATGGGCTGAATACAACAATATGAGGTTTAACAACACCACAGTGCAAGCTGTGCCAGAGTTGGACATTGAGAAGTTCTTCACAAAAAGAGTGATTGGGCATTGGAATGGGCTGTTCAAGGATGTGGTGGAGTCACCATCCCTGGAGGTGTTTAAAAAGCAACTGGATGTGTCACTCAGTGCCATGGACTGGTTGACAAGGTGGTGTTCTTTCATTGGTTGGGCTTAATGATCTCAAAGGTCTTTTCCCTCCTAGCTGACTCTGTGATTCTGTCATATCTATTACAGCTTGAGTGTTTGTAGTAAATTCACAAACTGATGCTTGAGACTGAATGATGAGCTTTCAGGTTGCCTGATACCTTTATCTGAACAAATCCATGCAGACTCAGCCATGTGCAGAGGAACTTGGCATGGCTGCACTTTATCTGCCTTTTTATTTCTGGTGCAAGAGAGTAGCAATGAGAGGAAGAGAACATATAAGGGCTCCCCACTGAGAATCAATCCTATAAATTATGTATTATGCAGACACTGTTCTGCTGATGCTATCTGATCCCCAATTCTCACTTCCTTGTTTTTCCTCCTATAAATAGCTATGGCCAGGTTTTCAGTTGTAAAATGACGAGGACAAAGCTAGAAACCTTTTCCATTTAATAACCCCTGCCAAAGAAGAATAAGGTAGTATTTTTCATGACTGTGATGTCCTCAGGGCTTTAACAATCTGGGAATACAAGCAGCACTGTGTTGTTGATAAGATACTGGGAGTAAAAGTGGGAATAACCATGCTGAATATAAAAGAGGGAAATGCCCTATTTTCAGGATGATCAGAATAAAACTTGGTGTTGTGAATTTTCCTGTAATTTCTTTTCTCTGTGTAGGATCACTTTTGCATTTTGTCTCTCCCTCTAGATCCAAATGCTTTGGCTGGACAGACTGGACCTGACCACGCTCTTATAGGAGGAATAGTGGCTGTAGTTGTCTTTGTAACACTATGTTCTATAATTCTCCTTGGTCGATACCTGGCAAGACATAAAGGTAGGACACATTTAGGGGAAGTTCAGTCACTTTTGGAAGTAAGGCATGATTTCACCTGGGAGTGCCATTCCTTTTCACCTTCTCATAATTTTAACTACCATATCAATTCAGCAGAATATGTATGCATTGAGAGAAAAAGATTTTTCATCTTAATGGACTATGCTAATATTTAATGTTTAAAAGATAATAGTAGAATCCAGAGGTGAGTTTGCAAATGAGTTTATCAATGACCCACTTCAACAAGGGGTTCATTCTTCGGGCTAGCTTTACTTCAGTCTGTGGTTTTACCTTAATAATTCTGGTCCCTTCATTTTCAGTCCCCTCTGCCACTAAAGGTAACGGGATGGAGTGACACTGACTTCTGACTTCTCTATGATTTGATTTTGACCTAGTTAGTTCCAAAATCATGCCTTGAGATTTAACCTCTGTAGGACTTGTAGGCCTAAAACTCAGTTGATTCCCTAGCCACATCCCTCAAAAAAAAAAAAAAAGAGGATGAGTGTTGGTATTAATTCAGTAACTCTCATTTTAGATAGGATAATCGTATACCTAGCAAACATAAATTGATAAATAACATCTTTTCAATTTGATTGGACTACATGGGAGAAAATCAGGATTTTTTTAATGAGCCAGTGAAAAAGTGTGTCTCTTTTGTTTTACTTTCCTGAATGAACAGTTGTACATTTTATGCCAGAATAAATAATGCTTTTAACAAAGGGAAATTTGACTATTGTGCACATTTCTTTTTTCATTCATATCCAGAACATGAAAATAGCTGTGATAGGAAAAATGTGAGTTGGTTCAGTTAATAAAACTGCCTCAGTTTTGTAATTCTTGAAACCTACTATGATGAAATTCTGTAAAATTAAAGCATAGATACAATCAAGAAAAAACAGAAATAAAATGATCAGTGGCCATTAAGAAATAGCATGTTTATGAATATCTAAGTCTTCAAAATTGCTTTGTTTTGGATGGATAGCTATTTCATGAAATAACCAAGATTTTATCGCTTATTCTGTAATTGAAAAATGTATTGCATATTACTGCAGTTAGATAAAGTGGGAGTTCTATTAAAATATTCCCTTAATTTGTTGTGGATATACTCGAGTTTGTATATGTGCCTTCACCAGTATAAGTATCAGTGTAAATATTTCTTCAGCAAGCTAGAAAGGTGAAAATACCTTTACGATATATACTAAACATTGCATAAAAATATTTTTCATTCATTAAAAAATTGAAGTTCATTATTTGAAATGTACTTCCTAGAATGCAATGTAAAAAAAAAAACAAAAAAAACCAAAAAAAAACCTAAAAACCTAATTTTTCTTCTTCTGTTTTTTTTTTCTTTTGTCTTGTACTGATTCCTACAGGAACATATTTAACAAATGAAGCAAAAGGAGCTGAAGATGCACCTGATGCCGACACAGCCATTATCAATGCAGAAGGCAGCCAAGTCAATGCAGAGGAGAAAAAAGAGTATTTCATTTAGATGCAGAGCTAGAGTCTTGGAGTTTTACTTATCAGGCTGACTGCTGGAGAAAACTGGCTATCATTTCTCAGAAATCATTTCTGCCATCTTCTGCTCTCTTTATTAACTCGCATACCTGCTATAAGTAGCCAGTTTATGCCAACAATCAGCTGTTGACATCATCATTCTATAATTACAGTATCATGCGTAAAACAGGACATTTCTTATTGCCTAAAAAATCATATCCACTGCTCTCTTAACATACAGTGCTTGAATATACAGCCTTAACAATGTTAATCATCATCTTAATCCAAGTTTTCTACATATTTAAGTGTTAAGCAGCTTTCTTTTCCAGTTTTCTTTTATCATGTCCCTACTAGTATGTCATAGAACAAAATTCATAACAAGCACTATTAGGTAAGGTCCTAATTTACTTACAGAAAATGTTAAGTCTGAGATTAGAGGTTTACAAAGAGTATTTTATACCTGTCTATCTATAATTCAAGAAGCAACTTGTTTTTCAAACGTACGCCCTTAGAAACACAAATTGAAATCTGTTTAGTATAGTTTCCTGTATGCTTGGATTTGGTGGTAAAAAAAGATCAGTCCAGTGAATTTTCTCTTTTGTTTTGTTTTGTTTTGCTTTGCTTTGTTTTGTTATGATTTAAATGGTACCTTGACAACAGTGCCATGTTTCAGTGGTGAGAATATGCTGAATAGCTATACAGATTCTGCAAAGTTAGGTAATAGAGCTTCTTTTGAAACAATTTGTCCTGCCCTTTTACTCGCTTTTGGGGTCACAAAGATTAGAGAACTTTCTGAGTAATTTATGGTTTTTTTATAATTTATTTGCTAAACATGAACTCACCTGCCTACTCAAATTTGATGTGTTCATGGGGCACAATTGCAAGGCGTTTTAGTATCTGTATATAGTGCATATAATAAATTCAATTAAACATTATTTGATACATATTCAACTTTTTTGGCAGTAGCTAAGTCAGTCACAAGTAAGCATTTTCTAATGTCCATTATATCCCTTTAGATATGACTCAAAATCAATATTCTGAGTAGATAACATGTGTTAGTATTTTTTTGTCTGTATGTCCTAGCACTGTTCAGCAGCAAACTTTTCTAGTTCTTGTTAATTTTTTCTTTGTTATACAATGGAAGCACAATGTTATATGGAAAGGTAGTTTTAAGCTAACAACCAGTGCACAGCCTCAGGTTTTAAATTACAACCACATTTGATTACTATCCTTAAAAAGTACTATTGAGTTGCTAAAATTCTCAATTTTTAATTTGGCAGTTCCAGAGCTGCTTCTCTATGTTGGTTTGCCAAAAAAAAAAAGTTAAAAAAAAGTTAAAAAAAAAAGAAAAAAAAAAGAAAAAATAGAAGTGTTAAAACAAAAGATATATGTTTTGTGTATACAGTAAATGGACTAATTCTTTATATTAAATTCCTGTCTATGCATTTTGTGAGGTACAAACTTATGTCACCGTGAATGATAGAGAATTCCTGCCATGCTTTTAGCTCCACAGTGAAAGTCTCTGTTTGGATTATTTCTGAATTTTTTTTTTGTGTAATTGACAGCTGAAAAAAATCACATGCTCTTAAATATGACAACAAAACACTGTAAGCCCATTGGCTTATTTCCTCTTCCAATGAAAAGAAAAGGTTGCCATAAGAGGTCTTGGAAATGATTCTACACTGGGGAACGCAAGTTAGTCTAGTTGGAGCTCGCTTTGCTCCTGTGTTTTGCACCTTTGACAAAAGAAGTATTTCTCTCTGGTTGATGTGTTTGTGAAGCATAAAAGCATGATGGTCTGCTGTAAAGGACTTTCTCCTGGGATTTTATTTTTGTGTGGGGAAGGGAGAATTTGGAATACGACATCATGTGGTATGGTAAAATGGAAGATAAAGGTGCTGTGACAGATTATTTATCAGAAGAATATAAACCTTTTAAGGACAATATTAGAGTATTTTAATTGTTTTTGTTGAAGCATTTATCTTGTTAATTTCTAAGAGAAAAGGGTGACGTCAATCAAAGCAGCACTTTTTTTCAAAATATACAGACATAAATAATATGATGTGGTTGAGTGTTAACATAATAAATCATATACAGTATGACATTTTAAAGAAATAAGTCTGCATTGATGTGATTGCATGCTTGTTTTTACAGTTCACTCCATACCCATCTGTGGAAAAATGCAATAATATGTTAATATAATATGGTAGTTTGAGAGAACCAGGTAGGTGCTACTAGACACATTGAAAACTAGTATAGGTTTACAAGATATTCATGTCTTTCAGAACATACACATGTAAAAGGCTGGCAAAGGAAGTCATTCAGTTTAATACCAAAAATATGGGTTCTTGTCACAGCAGTAAGTTGCTTTAGCTATAGTACAGTATCAAAGTTTTATTTCAGGACCTGGGGCCCAGTTCAACTAAGCTTTTAAGCACATAGTCAGCTTCAGGCATCAGAGAAGTTCCCTTGGAGGATAAGGCACTGTTCACATGCTTAAAAACAAAGTGCTTCCCTGGATGAGGGCCTTATTTGCTCAAGTGGAATTCCCCACCAGCGTGGTGTTTACGCCTTTCTTCATTCTTCCTAACTCCAGCTTGCATTAATGGTAGGGTTGTTACTTGAACCATTGCCCAGCCACGGTCAGGTAGGACCTTCAAAAGCAGGATTGGCCTTGTGGTAACCATTTCAAACCATATTCTCCATATTGAAACAGCATTTCAACTTGGCAAAGAAAGATATATAAGATATATAAGTTGTACTGTTAAAATAATGGGTTTTTTTCATTGGCTTTCAATTAAAACTTCTCACAAGTGCTCATTTTTAAGCCATTTGATCTTCCATTGTCTTGCACCTGGTGATGTCCCTCGCAGCTGTGCTCAGCAGGTGTGAAAAGCCCCACACAGAGCGTGGATAGCACTTTGCAGGCCGGTCTGGTCTTCACGGGTTCAAATTTCTACACTGGGTGTAAAGAGACATCCCTCTTTTCTGTAGGCAGAATCATGGCTCAACACTAATCCCATTAAGTAGGCTAAAAGCCAGTTGTCCATTCCCTTTGCCCAAGTTCCCATTCCAAATAAAAAATGTTTTTATGATGGTGTGAGGTACCCAGCGAGTGTGTAAAACAGAGGCTCTGGATGGGAACAACCTTCTCTAAAATGTGTGTGACATCCTCTCCCTCACTCACTTGCAGAGTAGTTTTCTCCAGACCAGGTAGCTAGTTTCTGCCAGTGTACTGTTTACAGTGTCTATTGCTGATTATTTTTAAACTTTTTGATGTAGATTTTGTTCTTTTTTTCTTTTTTTTTTTTTTTTTAATGCTTCAAGAACATTCTCACGATTTGAACAAGAAAGCGGGTGCATCAGAAGACAAGGGGTGCATCATCCCACTCTTTTAGTGTCATCTGACAAACCAAGAGACAGTTTGAGGAACCTGATGTTTAACTTGAGGCTCAGAGTTTAAGCTAGAACACTTCAAAAAGTTTCCACATTACTTAAGGATGGTTCGTCTTGCACTGAGACTCCCTCTCTAAAAGGAACACACGGAGAAAACCAACTTTTCTAAGCAAGGCATGAAAGTTAACATCTTGTGTGTTTTCATTGCAGTATAATATATATATATAAATATATATATATAGCTATTTCAATGAAACGAAAGGACAGAATCATCTGTAATTATGTAATTCATGATTGTAACAGCACTGAGGTTACCATGTACGCACATGTACAGTAGCTCTTTCAACAGTTACAGTGTAGTTACATGTAATTCCCTGTAACATAGCAGTTCTAGTGTAATTTAGTGCCACTTATTGTAAAGTGTTACCAAAAGGAAAAAGGGACTTCTTACCTTTAGAATTCCATTCGAATTAAAGGTAAGTTTATTAAATTAGCATCATTTAATCTGGTACTGCGTCTCTTAATTAAGGAGGTGATTTAAAACTTTCATGTTCACGCTGCAGCTTCCCCCACCGCTTACCCAGACTCCTCCAAATGTCTAATCTCTACACTCCTAGGAACTGGTAATCTGTGATGAACGTACCAAAAATCCCAGCTGCTCCAACTCTAATTGAACAAGCTGTCTAATAAAGAAAAACAGCAGCAACAAAAATGATGAGTAATGCTTTTTATTAAGTGGCACAAAGTACACACTAAAAACTATGCAAAAATATAGGTAAATACAGTGTACTTACATGTAAGTATCTTGTACTTGCTGTGTATGGATATTGGAAAACCATGTAATTATAATATGCATTTTGGTTATTTCAAGCAGGGGGTGACCCCTGACAGTCCCAAGGGAAAAGTGGAAGGTACATCTGGATATCCTAATGCAATATGTGTAATTCCTCTACTTGCAATGACAATTAATTTATAAAAAATGCTTATACTGCTCCTCATTCTCACCAGCTTTGCTTTCCATTTCTTGGAGCACCACTAAATACCACTGAAACACCTTTAGGCAAAGTAAGACACTGACTCCTCTAATGGCTTTGCTGCCAGCACTCTGAATGTCTGGCAACACTGTTCTGTAATCTTATTTCTGGCTCAACAGCACAAGTTTCATCTTTTTTTCTGTCCTCAAGGGAACCTAGTATGTTAAGATGCTGAAATATGCTGCCATATGGCCTGGTATTTTTAGCATGAACAAGAGAGAAAGAGAGAGAGAAAGAGAAAGAAAGAGAGCTGCATTCTTCTGACCCCTATTTTGCTGAATCACCTCACCTGGAATTTCCACTACTTGCTCAGTTACACCAGGTAATCTTAAATTGTAAGTACAAAATGCTTCCATTACAGTACAGAGGATGCCTTTAACGATAAAGCTGACGTTTTGTAAACATGAAGGTTTGTATTATAGCTCTTTTTACTTCTTGACACTTTTCCATCATGCCCTTCCAGAAGAAATGCACCGAAAGATGGATAACATAGAATAGCAAAGAAGACAAGAATTTTTTTCAGTAAGCCTTCTTGTGGTTGCCATTGCTATCACCCTCCTTTGTGTCCTGCTTAACAGGCAAATAAATGTGTTTAGCAACTGCCATTAGCATCATTCCACACTATACTATTCCTAGAATATGACATCTACCTCTTAGTCTAAATACTAGCTATGAGATATTTGTATACATTTTAAATACTATTGAATCTTTGCTTTAGTCTTTAAATTAAATCACTGTACTATTTTTTTTTTCTGTTAAAAATAGGTAAAAATATCACCTTGGTTCATAATTCTTGCCCTGATCTTATTAACTTTGGTATAGTTTTAGCTTTTTAACAGGGCATAAGGACACAGCCTCAGCTGGTATAAATCAGCTTCACTCTGTTGCCTTAAATGTGGGCCAATTTACACTGGCTGGGGATTCATCCCAAACAGCTTAAAAATAAACTGCTATAACACATCAATATTTAGTCAGCTCTAGATAATGATGTGCAATCCAACTGCAACACAATTCTTCCTAGTAAGGCATGCACGTATGAAAAGAAACTTTAAAAAGCACATGCAAGCTTTTGAATCAAATATGCAATATCAATACTGTCGAGATATCCTGACTTGTCTCTTACTTACTTCAACATAATATTGCCAGGGCATGTTTACATTAAAAATACTCAATGCATGGGGAGCAGAGAAGGACTATTGCAAACAGCAGGAGAAAATTAAATTGATAGAGAAGTCTTTGATATCAACAGAGCAGAGTAGAAACTCTTTTGAGAGTAGAACTTCCTAGAGGGTTTTTCAGGGCCTAGGGCCTCTAAAACACATGGGAGTTTTTTACTTGGCATTAATAGAAGTTAGTTCCTTCTTGCTATCGAGGAATCTTACCCAGCACTCTGCACTTCTTTTAACTCAGGAGAAAATAAGGGTACAAACATGGTTGAACAGCACACTTCTGTATCACTCCACATCCTCAGGATGCTCCAAGCCTCGTGCGCTTCCAGCAGCCCTTAAGGGAATTCTTCCAGCATCTAGGAATCATCCTGTTGCCAAGCTGTGTTCATTTTCTTCAGCAATGTTTAATGTACTCACAACCAGACAGAAGGTGTGAAGCCAGTCTGATGAGTCTACAGTTCTAGGGGCTTCCAGAGCCTTGCAGTAGATGGGGGAAAAAAAATTTAAAAAAAAAAAATTCTTCATGGCTTCTGTGTTTACTGTAGGTCTGCCCTCCATGTTCTGTGTCTTAAGTCATTTATTCTCTGCTGGGCTAAAAGCAGCGGCCTAATTGGAAAGGAGGTAGGAAAAGTATCTCCTCTAAAAGGAGCAGTCTGTGCTACTATTAAAGAAAAGTTCAAGGGTTTTTGTTTCTTCTCTTTTTTAAGATTTCAGGTGCAAAGCCAAGCCTGTTGGGGTCAGCACTTTAGCACTTTCCCTGTGTTCAGGGTCAAGCCAGCAGTGTTTTCATGTGTGAGCTCTGATCTCATGTTTCAGCACAAACTACAGACAGCCTTAGCCTGCCCTTATGCATAGTGCTGAACATCACCAATGCTATTTTCTCCTTAACATACTCATTTTCTCAGTCTTGTTCTAAAATGAAATATATTGAAGGGTTTTTATAATAGGTGTAAAGGGAGGGAGTTTAAAGTAATAACTTGTAAAGAAGATTGTAAGGACGATCATCAGCTCTTTATGTTGATTATAAAGAGGAGGATAATCTTTAATTGCTGGGCTGATTTCTTTATCATTTCCTCTTTCTCTCCTTTCTATGCATATTGATTCATGTGAGCAAATATGCAGTTGCACATGTTGTCCTTTTCCAGTGAATGCAGATTGGCTTTTACCCCTGTATAGCTTTCATAGAAATATGCAAATATAACCTACAGTCATCTGCTTCCAGTCATCTGCTTCTGCCTAAACAGTGAGCCAAGAGAGTGAACTCATGGATTACTGGATCCATATATGTCCTGCTTCCATCAAAATTGAGAACAGTACGCCTATTGATTTCAAAAGAACAAGGCTCAAGTCCTTAATGCACATGTTTGAGTTGCTATTTAGCTCTTTTTCAAAAGAATTATAAAGCAATCCTTGTGCATCCTTTACTTTAAGCCGAGATATTTTATAACTACAAAACCCCTTCAGTTCAGCAGGAAGTTTCCTAGAATAAATAATAAGGCATAATTTGTGAAGGGACTATAACAACTTCATCTATTCATGGTCAGTATAAGTGTATTCTTCTAGGAACTCTGGTGTTCTTTGCTCTTACACTGCCAATTTATGGCCCTGGGAAGGATATATTTGAATGATTCAGAAATACAACCACTAACCTGTAAACAAAAAAAAAAATCTATGGGAATTAAACATATTGCACTGATGATAAGACATCCATTTCATTTTATCAATTTCATTAATAACTTTAATCAGACAAAATGCATATTGTAATGTTGGGTACATGACACTTGCATGTTGCTATGCCTATATACTTACAAAGTATTCAATGTGTACTTGGTGGCGCTTAAAAATGTCATGTACAATTCTTCTAAACATTCTTACAGGGTTCCCATTTGCACTTCATCTTTCAGAAAAGTCTTGTCAGAAAATTGTCTGATGAATATTATTGAAAAAAAAATAAAATTTCAATTTTAGTTATCTGTTGGACATTTCTGAATTGTCTATTCATTTGATATATTACCTGGTGCTTGCCAGTTTGGCAGTGGAGTTGATTTAGACCAGTGGCTGTACACACAGACTGTTCACTGAGCAGATATTGCTGTTTCCAGTAAAATTGTTGCAATCACATTCTTGAAGCATTAATTCTGAGATTTTAAACAGTAATCCAAGGAAATAATCTGTGAGACAGAATTACAAATTACATTATTTGATTTGATGTTTAAATACTATTTATTATGTGTTGCTTTATAGTTTCTTCTGAGTGACAGAGTAACAACTGTCGGATGCCGTCCTCACTGTAGGAGAAATTCGTCCTTTTGAAGAGGTCAAGTGATGAAAAAGCATTTAAACCTGTGGGACTTAAATGGTGGATTAGCCCTCTTGAAGGAGCTGTAGAATTCATGCAAGGTTTTCTGCACCACTTACCATGTTTGAGTTGATGTTGTAAAGGGCAAGAAGGCCACCGGTCTCAAAGGGAGAGGGACAAATGTCAGAGGGAAGAGGAAATTCTGAGTGTGTCTGTGTTTATGAAAAAGAAACCAGTCCCAGATGGGTGCCCCTGTGCAGAGGATTTGCAGAGCTGCTGCACATCTCTGGTGGTAGAATTTTCCTGTGACCTAAACTAAGCACACATTTGAGAAATGTAGAGGCCTGTTGGATTCAGTGCATTTGTTCTTATCTTTATTGCTTCTTTTCACTACATCAAAATATATCCTCTTCACCAATTCTTAAAGTGCAATAGAAGCTTTTTAAATATAGCAACAATACAGATGTTCACATTTTCCTCAGTCATATGCCCATGATTTTTAGGGCAAAATATGCTGGAAATCTGCAGTGTACCCAAGGAAAATGACACAATCCAGCAAATTATACAGTCCAGCAAATCATGCAATCCACCCCTGGATTAATAGTTTTGTGCATTCAAGCTGTAATTTTAGTAGTGTCCTGGTTTCTGTCACCAGCCAAAAATTTACCCAGAGGTAACTGCACTTGGCTCTGTGCCTTTCCCTGGTTGAGAGCAGATTTTTACAGTTATCACTCTAACCTGGTATGTCGCTCATGTGGTTCTCTTAAAAAAAGGAAAAAGTCCTAAATCTGTAACTGCTGCTAACAGATTTTTTTTCATCAACAGCCAACAAAATCCCAGCCCTCTTTTCCACTTTCTGTAGTAATAAACGACGAGAGTCCCTTTTTCTATGGGTTTTTGGTTTGATTTGGTTTGTATTTGGTTTGGTTGGTTTTTAGTTTAGGGTTTTGTGGGGTTTGTTTGTTTTCAAAAGAGGAAACAAACAGGCTTTCTTTTAAACTATAAAGACTGCCTGAAATTACACTGAATACTGCGAATAATTTCATGGAATACAGAGTCTCTGTATGAGCCTGTCATGGCATTATGCACATTAAACACTGATGTGTAAGAGGGGCTCCCTGCCCCTTTTAACAGTCATCAGGCACCTGCATGAAATACACAGAGTTTTTAAAAACTAATGTTATAGAGTAACACCTGACCCAGCCCTTTTGGTAAGTGTAAGGTAAAGGTAAGTGCAATTAGTGAAATTCAGAGATAATTAAGTGGGGATAATGAAGATGATTCCTTGCTTGACAAAGAGTCATAGTGTGCTGCCTTCTGGTCCTGTTCCAAGCACTTGGCAACATCCTGAGCCATGGGAGGGCACTTTTGATTATCACTGGGCTCCTTGCTTGCCCTAGCTCTTCCTCCTGCTGAGTTTGCAGCAATAGCTTCTCTGCTGCTCAGGGCTGAGAGGCTGGGCCTTATTGATTCTGCAAGCTGCACACAGGAAGAAAAGAAGACAGAGAGTGTTTTTAAGCAAGCCGGAAAGATTTTTTAGAAAGAGGCCTCTCCTTTATTCCGTGGCAACTTACAGGAAATTAGCACTGATGTCAGCTGGTGAGGATAGCAACCATCCCTGCTTGGAGTGTTGAGGGGGAGCACATCCTCTGGGACGTGCCAGCTGCGTGGAGGAAAGGGGGAGCAGAGAGAGGAGGAAAACTGCACATGCCAGGAAGATGGGAGACAGGTTCATCCCTCTCTAGATGCAGGACCAAAGGGGGAGCCTGTTGCTCTTCTTTTCAGCCTGTATTCACAGCTAGAGACCCAAAAAACCCCTGATCAAACCAGGAGATTCACAAAGCCACTGAACAGAGAGAAACATTCTCCAAAATGCTGATGCCATCAGCTGGCAAACCAGCAGTGCTTCCCACTTCAAGGACTTTGAGTAGATTGAACTTAGAGAGAGGTGGGAATTTATAAAAGACAAAGAAAAGAAGAAGAGAGGAGAAAATCTGAATTTGAACCTGACAGATAAGGTTGGATAGAAAGTGTGAGGAACGGAAAAGAAAATAATACCATTTGCAAGGGCTTTTAGTCCTGTATTGTGGCATTAGCCAACCCCGCCTCAGGACAAATAAAATATTTTATATAATTCTGTAATTTTTTTCCAGTGCATTTTCATTTTTTCCTGAAGCATCTAATGGTAACCTCGGAGACAAAAGCACATATACCATGATGTGATCCAGTTAAAGCACATCATTATATTGCACTCACTCACATGGGATGAGATTATCCTCCAGAACAGCAGTAAGCAACATGACTAAGAGCTGTCATATTTATTTCCTCATCCACAGCCCATGACGGAATGTGTGTGCAATGAAGCATTGTGGTTTAGTTTTTTTTAATTTATTTATTTCCATATTTCCCCAATGTTTATGTAAGAAGTTTAGATTTTAAAAAGCACTTTGTACTCAAAGATGAAACCAGTGCAGTCTGTGATCGTTCCTTCTTCCTGTGAGATTCAGTTCTCCAGTTTCAGCAAATTCTCCTTGTAAAACCTTCAGTGGGATAGAGGAATAATTTTCTTGATGATGGTCTACATTTATGATCTCTAGCAAGACTTTTAACTATACTCAAATCCAGCCTTTAAAGTCCAGAACCTTGGAATTAGTTCCGAAAAGCCGATGTAGGCTGTGGGAAGCAAGCTGAGCTTGTTTATTAATGAGAAGATGGATCCAAGTTTTCCATGCCTTTGAGGGTGCATGAGGACATTCCTCATGGCCAGCCATGCTGCACAGGTCTAACCCACCTGAGAGGTGACATAGATGAATCTCTACCACCACTTTCACATTAATTTATTTCCTGAAGGTGGTGAAAAACCACAGCTTCTGGAGAGGAGGGGAGCAATCCTCCTGTTGGGAGTGTAGCAATGCCTCTGTGTCAGTTTGGGGCTGTTTTTGGCATTCCCTGGGAGCAGACTGGCTCCTAAATTTTATTTACCTGTATTAAATACTTGGACACAGTTGAGGTTGGTACTCTCTTCGTGCAGGTAGCACAGGATTGCAGTGCCTCTGACCAAGTCTTGTCTGCACAGGGAAGCTGAAGGTGATGTATGAGAGGATTCATCCCATGGGACTGAACAGCTTCAGTTACTGAAATATGAATGCAAGGTCATCTTCTGGTTCTGCACGAAATTAGTGGTGGGCTCTAAGTTAAGGGGTTTATTTTTCAAGTTGATGAGCTCATAAACAACAGGCACAACTGCACAGAAAAGTATACACACACAAGCAAAACACTTCCTATATTTTTCTATACCTTTTTCTTGCCCTGGTAGGTAATGCCTACATTATCTGCTACTCCAGGTTCATGATTTTATAGCTATCATAGTCTCTTAGGACACAGCTTCCTCTTTTTCATATTTGTTTTATACCTGTGCAGCTGCTAGTGATGCTTTGTGTGGCACAGGCAAACTAACTCTGCATTTACTCTTTGATCAACTTTGGTT
Organism: Drymodes brunneopygia; assembly: GCA_013400955.1. Taxonomy (NCBI): domain Eukaryota; kingdom Metazoa; phylum Chordata; class Aves; order Passeriformes; family Petroicidae; genus Drymodes; species Drymodes brunneopygia. Next base: position 506,099 of record VZTZ01046665.1, read on the forward strand.
GAAAGGTTTTCAGCAGAAAGCATAGCCAGGCTTTCTAAGGGAAGCCATAATATATAAAAAGGGGATGATGGAAAACATTAAGGATTTTCCCTCTGTACTCACTGCAGCTAGGCAATATCCACTGAAGTGGGAGAGAGATTCAGCATTGGTTCCTGAAGGTGCTGGTTGCTGATCCAAGGATGGGAAGGAAGCTGGTGGGTGTGTGGCTGTTTTTGGATGTACTGCAATTTGGCAGAGCATGTGTGTCAGCAGAAGCACGAGATCAGGGCATTGTTTGACCACCAAATCACATGCTTTTCTCTGCCAACACCATTCTTTATTTCCTCCAAAGTGGGAGGGAAATAGAAAAGTTTTTTTTAATGCCCCTGTGACACTAAATCTGTGTTTTCATTCAGAAAATGAATCATGATCATCGTGCCCTTTTGTGGGGCAAAACCAGACAAAATGGTATTTCCCTTTAATGCTCAAAGCTAGCAAATAGTGATCTTGTAAGGAGCTAGGAATAGGGGGAAGAGAATTATATAGGCTGTGTGGTGTGGAGAAGAATGAGAAATACAACAAAAGTGAGAAAAAGAAAGGTGTTGGCAGGAGGAAATGCTGCAAAACCCCTGCCAGCACTGAAAGTCTCACAGTTAAATTGTGAATGTGAAGTTCACAATTAAAGAAGGGGGGCATAGCTAAAGATTCAGATACGACTGCAAAAAGTGTTAAGGGTTCAGGGAGGGAATGAAAGGAATTTCAAAGCAAAGCCAGAGAGGGAAAAAAGGTCTCTCAAAGAAGATGATGGCAGACTGAGTGAGTGTCACTTTGACACTGCTGAGATGCCCTAAAGTCCCCAGAGCTGGGGCTGAGGAGGCATCAAGTCAGATTCCCAACAGAAAGGACTTCCACTGTCACTCACAGGCAGCCTTGGAGCTGATCAAAGGGTGCTGCAAAAAACCCACACTGAACTCAGGAGCCCGAGAAAGAGCAGATTGCCTACAGGCAACACCTTGAGCATAAAATCTGTAGGAGACAATAAGGTAGAAGGGAATAGTTTGAGGTCCCTGTAGCCTCCAGAAATCCCCTCTCCATAAAAAGTGGGAAATGATGATGTGGTCTAAAGCATTCCCTACTCTTTTGGGGTAAAAGTATACCAGAAGCTTCAACTGGAACAGGAATATTTGATAGAAATTTTTACACCTGCATAATTCCTCTCTCAAAGCTATACTAAGCTTACACATAAGGAAGTCAGCAGCAATTGTTTCAGGCCAAAGCTCTGCTCCAGCTATCACAAGAAAATGGCAAGTGCAGCCATGGCCCTTGTCACCAGCTGCCACCCACTTACTCGGGTGCTTGCAGAAAAGAATGACAGACAGTTACTCTCTGACAATGGCAGTGGCATTCTCACTCCTTCATGGCTGAAAGCAACTCTAAAACCCCTCTGTTAAATTCATACTGAAAGAGGCTGAACCTTGATGCACTAGAAATAAGCTCAAGAGACAAAACTTGGAAATCTCTCACCTCCTTCTATACCTCGGGCAGGAATTTCCTTCCCAGAAATAATCTCCTTTTTAACTAGCCAAAGAAATTTGTTGCAATTAAGCAAAGGAAGGAGTGAAGACTATTGTCAGAGTTTCATGAGCTGCAGAGTTCATTGTACAAACCATGAAATTCTCTTGCAAATGGAAATTAAGTACTCTGTAGAAACAGGGATCATTATACAAGAAGATAAAGGAAAGCCCTTGCTGCCCTATATCCCTAACAAGCCAGCTAATTTATGGTTTTAGTTTTTCTAATGACCAACAGTGATTTGGCAGACATCACCTATGTATGAAATAAGGTGAAACTGAGAGCCACAGAAATAAGGCTGGGTTATACCAAAGCTAGTCCAGTTTAAAATCAGCCTAACTCCCCCAGACCTCTGTGAAATTACTCCTGACTCATTTGGATGTACTTAAACATAGAACCCAATTATTGTTTTTGCAAAGTGTTGAGTGCAGTGTCTCATGCTGGGGCGAGGAATGAAGAAAGGTTTATTTCAGCCTTTTTTTTCTTTCCTCATTGCTTTTCTTTTGTTTTTTTCCCTTTTAATGACCTCTTATGCCAAAGTTCTCATTAAGCAGTATCAGAGATGTCCAAAAAAACTGTGTGAAGTGTTACAGTACTGACTCACACCTCATCTAGCCTCTGTAAAAATCAGTAGCATGTTAATGCACTGACCTCTCCCAAGAAGCAGGGACAACTCTTTTTTCTAAGCTAATGCACAGAAATTGGAGTGGGAGGATATTGGGAAGGACGGGTTTCTTGCACAGTCACATACTGGTAGTGAATTGCCTATGTTTCAAGTTAGAAAATGTGCAATTACAGCTGGATAGAAATAAAAAGCTGAAAATAATGTAGGCACTCAGTATTTACTTGTTTGTTTGTTTTCTCTGAAGGCCTATATATTTACTAGGAGCCATGGGAAAGCAGGGTGGGGGCTTTTTTTTGTGATGGGCTACAGGAGGATTTGTCAAATATGACAAGGGAAAAACACCAGCAGATATTTCTAAAAAGTTGCTATGTGAGTGAAATGTGGGCCTGCAGGGAAAGGCCTGGGAATTAAATGTCCTCATAAAATTCACTGGGCACAGCTGCTTTCAGTAGCTGTGCTAAGCTGCACGAAATGCAAATGCCTGATTCCTAAAGAAGCAGAGCCCCCAGCAGAGTGTGACTAACCCACATCCCCTTGCTCCTTGCTGGCCAAACACTCACTCCAGTGCTCAGCTTGCTGTGAAAAACCAAACCAACCCCTTTGCTGGAACAGAGCTGGCACCAAGAACCAGCTCAAGTTTTGTTGTTGTTTTTTTTTTTTTTATGGGGCCAATCCAGCAGTTTCATCTGGCTGGTACAGGATTACAGCAGCATTTCCTCAGTGGAGAACCGGGCTTTATACCAAAAGCAGAAGTGCCTCTGTAAGACTGCTGTGTGAAAAGCCCCTTTGCAAATCATTTCTCACCAGAAGACTTGCCTTTTCCCATGAATTGTTAAAAAAAGTACCAATAAATATGTTCAAGAAGTTATTGAAGTGATCCCTTAGTTTCTTGCAATTGCCTATTCTTTCATAAATTTTTATTTACCAGGTAACATTCTTTAGGAAAGTTATGATAATAAAAAAAATTAAAACAAAAAAAAAAAAATTAAAATAAACAACCACCAAGGAAAACGGTAAGAAAGAAGGGTTTAAACAATATTCAAATTTTGCTTTATTTGTTTGTTTTTTAAACACAGTCCAGAAGTACCTGGGTTTCTTACTGCCTCCTACTGTAATGAATTACAAAGTTGACACACATCTTAAAACCAGCATTTCAGGTGGGACTTGAGCTGTGATGAGTGAGGTCAAGGATTGCCTCTCTTACAGTGTGCCTGTGCCTCTTGTTAACCAGAAGTTCTATAACCACGTGGCTAAAGAATACAGATTTGCATCTGGTCTGATCTCCAATAGATAGATAGATAGATAGATAGATAGATAGATATCTCTATTCAAATTCCTAGGCACCTTTTGTCTCTGACTCTCTGTGTATCAGTGCAAATACTTTATGTCGTCAACATGTTTGGGTCAAAAGGAGTTACTTTAGGGGTTGTTCTCTTCCCCAAACCCCTTTAGCTGACAGGAGCAAAATCAATATCAGCTTACCTAGGTTTTACTGCCTTTTGAGCAAGTCTCATATCCATTCCACATTTTCCACGTGTGAAATGAAGGTAATATGTAAGGCACATTTTTAAAGTGTTTCCAAGATTGTCATATTAAAAATTAGCCTTTGCCTCTCACTAATATGTTAATTTAACATGTATTAGAAATCCCATTAGATTTGCACTTAGGTGGTCTCAGGGGAGCAAATGCCCATGACAGCCACCGATGTAGAAAGAAACCGAATCCAGCAGCATCTACTGAATTTGCTAATAAACCCAACTCAGATGGCTGTCAGAGCTGGAATGGCAGAAGCCAGGCAGGAGACGAGCAGCATCTCTGAATGCTGACACTGGAGGAGCGTGTGCTCCACAGGACAGCTCAGCTCCCTTCCACGTCTCCTGCGCCGCACAGCACAGCAGCTCTGGAAACAGATGGGCTGTGTGACAGTCAGATGTGGCAGTAACTCGACTCGAGAGAATAGGAGGTTGTAATTAAGGTTTTGCTTTAGTGCAGGAGTTTTAACGGCGCAGATATTTTTCCTGGTATTTGTTTCAAATTGAAATCAGTAACTTGCGGGGAACTGACAGTCGTGACAGGAATTGAAGAGACAAAGCCTCCTGGAGACTTCCCTCCAACTTTTGCTGCTTTTATAAAATGTTTGCACAGTCTGGGTACAGCATAATGCAACCTTCATTGTCCATACAAGAAAGAGAAATTATTGCGTGAGTTAATTAATTATAATAATTTAAAGATATTATTTGACATTAAGGTAAAAGCTGGTTGCATAAAGTACAAGTTCCTGTACAGACGAATTTCTCTGGTTTTTGACTTTAGCACTAAAACACTGCTGTGTGCCTTATTTAAAAATAGCAAAATTATTGTTTTCTACTCTCTGTGCTCTGATATGGACTAAACTTATTAGGAAACATGGGATTATAACTATACATCCTTATTGGAGCTACTGTCAGTTAGAAACCCTGCATCAACACTTCTATCACACTCTTAAGGCTTGAAAAGTAGTGCTTCAACTTGTGTGGTTAGTTCAAAAGATTGCAAATGCAAAGTTTACAGAAGTGTGTGACAATGATATATTTGCCAGCAGCAAATTAGTCCGAGTGAGTTGTAAAGCTTGCACTGACATATATAATTCTTAGCAGGTTTCAAACTGTCTCCTCCAGGCTGTGATTAATTTCATTAGATATTCTTAAAGTTAAGAAAAAAAGGAAGAGTAATAAGGTAGTCTGTCAATCACAAGTTCTAAAACAAGAAAATATATCTCAGATTAAGTAATCTTTCCATTCTGTGGAATTGATTCTCATCTCACTGACATGCAAATGGTTCTGCCGCACTCATAACCCACACATTTAAGCAGATGAAGATTTAATTTTAGCACCAAGCACTGATGTCTGATGTGTTTATCTCAAAAGACCTCCTCCAAAATGGAGATTATGCAACAAATGCTTTAAATTTACCTGTTCCCAAATAACATGAAATGCCATATAAATGATAAAATTATGTGCCCATAGGAAAATGCCACTATATAGTTAATATGCAAAACTATTCGTATTTTGCAATAAAGAATATTCATGCCATGTGAAAGGCGTAAAGAGTAACTTAAATTAGGATCATGCTTTCTTTATGGTCAAGTTATGAAACAAATTTTTACATTCATCACAAAGATATCACAATGACAGAAGTTATGTGGGAAGGCAATTTGCAGCCTGAGTACCTAACAATAGGAATCATCATTAAGGTGTCTCGTGGCTAATGACAAAGTGGCTTTTGTTACACCTTGATGATTAAATATTGTTCTGGGTTTTTTTCCTCTGGTGATTCCATCACTGATTTGAGTTCCAAAAAGAAGCTTGACCTACTGACAACAGTGTTATTTTTTAAAGAAGGGGGACATAATTTCTATTCTCTGTCCAGTTCGCTGTCCCCTGCACACAGGTGTTGCTCATCACTTTCTGACTGGCTGATTTTCTTCTCTGCTCATTACACACAGCTTTGGTTTTGCCCTGGTGATCTCAGGCACCTGGCTATCATTGGCCTCAGCTGTGGTCTTTTACTGACTCGTTAGTGGGTGTGGGAGGAGAGAGGAAATCAGATTGCCTATTTCTTACCTCTGCTCACAGTTCACTCTTGTTCCAACGGTGTTCCTCACATCTCCCAGCTCCCCCTTCTGAAAGCAGGCAACAGCCCAACAGCATGACAGTGAGCATCAATAGCCTTTATTCAGTACAACATCTGAATTTTCTTGGAGATTACTGCTTTTATTCTCCTGGGAGACCTCTGATAAAGGGGTGGGTAGTGATTTCGTGTCACAGAGAGGAATCTGAGAACAAAGAGGTGGATTGGTAAAGAGGCTTAAGGATTGAAATCGTGTGTTTTGATATCAAATTTTTGGTGACTCTCTGCCACAGTAGAGTCCAGAGCCCTACTTTAAACCTGTGTGGATGTCTAGGGCATGGATCGGGGTGTCTAGGCTGTAGATCTTTAGCCCACTGAAAAGAGACACATTTAAGATAGTTGTGGAGCATTGGATGGAATGCAATGCTCACAAAATGTGTGTTTCTGAACTTTCACCTTTTTCTGAAGCTTTGCCAAGTCAGCTGAGTGTATAATAAATCAGCTGTTCTTTGGGGCTCAGCACTGGAACCTGTTACCTGAACTTTTTTCCAGAAACTAGGTCAAACAGCAGAGTTACCAGGAAGGGTAATGGGGTTGTGTGGTCCCTGGTGTCAGTGTTCCCAGCTCTGGCATGAGTGCTCTTCTGGAAAGTGATCTGGCTGCAGAGACACCCATGTTTGCTTCAGGGTTTGTTTGTCACCACTGCCAACTCCCAGAAGAATAAGATCACAACTTTACTGGGTCAATGGTGAGAAGAATAACTCTTGAGGTTAACAGCTAAGTCAAATCACCTGAGAAAGAAGGGGAAGAACACATTCTTCCTCCTCCTTGCCAGCTTTCTTTCAGCTGTGTGGTAGTGGTGCAGGAGCTCGAAGATGTAGGCTGGAATTACCCCAGGCAGAGTGACCTTCCCCCAGACCTGAAGCAAAATGAGATTTTTCCACAGCAGGTGCCTTCTTTACCTACTTAGACCTATGTAAGATGTGAAGACACTAAAGCTGCTGTTTTCTGACTGATTTTTGAGACCAAATGAGATCTGTCAATTGTACCCCACCCCGGTAAAGCATACAAAGCACAGGGCCATCCATTCTCCTGGCATTGAATGACTGTCTCAGTGGTGAATAGTTTAAGGATGACCAGGGTGTTTCTCACATGAGAAACACATCAGCCAGCCCAGGAGGGAGTTTTATACACCCAGCTGAGGCAGCTGCAGTTTTCCACTTGGCACTGCTCACTTGGGAGTTGTCACTAGTGCCAGCACCAACTTAGGGGATGGCTCGGGAAAGGGGCTCTGCTTTGTACATCCATTTTCACCCCCACTCAGGCCCTTCCCATCACAGCAGAGCCTTTTCAGTCACCCATGGGTAGTGTCACACGGGTAACAGCACAAACTTATTCTTTTAATTTCTGTGTAGGCCTATAGCACAGTGGAAGAATAAGATCTACTAGAAATGCTTGAGCAGGCAAATGGGAGTTGGGCTTTTTGCCACTTTCTCACTCTAGTTCCTCCCATGCCTCTCAGTCCTGCTTTGCAATGACCCCTGCTACTCCCATCACGTGAATCTTGGTCAGAATCTGTCAGTCATGGTTTCAGGGTGCCAGATGTGAGGTTGTGTTGTGCCAAATGTGGCCTGAACTGACCCAAAAAAAAAAAAAAAACCACAAATGAAGGGAAAGAAAAAGAGGGAGGGGGCTGGTGATTTTAGATATGATTGTTTTGTATGTTGGTTGGGTCTGTTGCTTAGTTCCTACAGAAGTTAAAAAGAAGTGTATTTACTCGCCTTTTTTCTACACAAAGGAACAGTGAGAGGCCTGAAATAATATGGGTGGAAAATAGGCTGAAATGGGGATTTTTTTATTATAAAAGCACATGGATTTTTGGGGTTGTCTGGAGCAATTTCACAGAAACAAGAGCAGATTAAAGGAGGTAATGACATGTTTGTAATTTCATTCCTAAGGCTCATGGTGTCCTTGCCTCGGTCTAGTTTTCAGCCTGGAGATAAATCAAGGGCTTCAATTTCCAAATCTGTCATAGAAGTGTCACAAATAAAAATGCTGACAAAAAATATCTGCTTTTAAATGGCTACTTGCAAGCACTGACAACTAGCAGTCTATAGATCTTTCACCTTACAGGGAAGAGAAGCAGTGTGTGTTGCCAGGAAAAATGAAGAGGAGAAATGCACTGCTCCTAAAGTTAAAGTAATCTAAAAGTATGACAATAATAAACCGTTTACAGTCATGTTTTGAATGCTAGATGAAAATAGATTTCAGGTGGTATATTAACAAAGTCTCACAGCTGCCTGGTGTGGAAAAGGAATGGATGAGGCATTGGAATAAGAAGCAGAGAGGCCATGTGGACAAGAAGAATTCCTTCCCAGCCCCAGATGCTGTGGCTGTTCCACATGTGCTCCTCTGTGCCACAGAATGCTTGGGAGTGACTGGGGGAGAGTGGGAAAGAGGCAACATGAAAACCTGGTTAATGCTGAATAATTAGCTGTATCTGTTAGCTGCAGGCTCTAGCTTTTGCAGGGTATGAATTCCATTTAGAAGTCAGAGCTGGAGCAGTTGATAGCAAGAGGCAAATTAGGCCAGTTACTTTGCTGAACTCGGGGTGATGGAGCTGAGCAGGGCTTCTCCTGGAGCCCTGCAGAGTCCCTGATCCCACACAGGGTCCCCACACAGGGATTGGTGTCTCCTGCCTGTAAGGCTCCTTGGTCTGTGAGATTCAATTCTGTAAAAAAAATTGCACAGCCACATTGCATTTTTGAATATCCCCCCAAAACCTTGCTGGTTTTAGAGGCAGCATAGGATGAGTCAGCCCCCCATGCTGTGGCCTCTGGAAATATTGGACCTACTTCAGCCTAAAGCCAGAGGATAACCTGGCATGCAGGCTGTATGGGGCTCTGCTCTGAGTGCAAGATCTCAGCTCCCGTGGCAGAATAACTGCATCCACCCACCCTCTCTTCCCAGGAGAGAGCCCATTCTTTACCCTCTGCTAACATGTACTTGGGTATATTTGCTGACTTTCAGTCAACTCATCTCCTTAAAGCTTTGGTCTGTTAAATTCTGAAAAGAACATGTCCAGCAGTTTCCATATCCAGGGGGTGGAATGAATGATACATGCTTTAGGCAGAGTGCCCTGTGTAAATTCATTTCATGCAGAAGCATGTGGTCCTTGTGCTGTGTGGCCCCCAGGATTTGCTGTGGGCAGGCTCTGTGGGAGCTGCAATCCCTGTTCCAGCAGGGAAAGGCAGTGCTTGTGTCCTGCCTAACAGGCAAATGGCCCCAGCTGACCTGAAGGTGATTTGTAAGGCAGAATAAGAGAATGTGCCAAGGGAAACTTGTCTGGTGTAGCCCTACAGGTGAGAAAGGACAAGATATGAAAGACAGAGAACCGTGTTGTCTAGCTCAAATCAGGATTTTTTGAAATGCATGAGAACTGCCTGTGGGACATAATGGCTTTCCAGGGCAGGGAACTTTACACATTCCTCTGCCATCCACCAATGGGGATGTAACATCTGCTCAAGACAGTGATTATCTTCCCACTACAGCCTTTGTCAGCTGGTTGGCTTCAGAATGGGTCTGGAGAAGGTGGATGCTCTCATTTTCCTCTTCACAATTTGTGCTTCAAGGTCAAGTGAGCACTGTGAACCTCACTGCTCTAATTTTGCTTCTGGTTTTATCACAGCTGTAAAATGAATGGTTAGGAAAAGTTTTTACTTCAAGTCAAGGCCTTGCTCCCTCAGAGCCACTGAGAAGACCGAGGCTCAGTAAGTAGCTGCCACCGAGGTTTTTATTTCAGGGAAAGTTTTAGAACAGGAATACTTTAATCTGTTGGTCTGGAAAGTCATCTGCGAATGAGGGCAAAAAGGGTTAGTATTTTTAGGACATATTATACGTTCAAAGGGCTGTGCTCAGTGCTAATGCACAGCCATTAACAAATTGATCTTCAGCCCCTGTGCACAGTTAAGTAGGAACATTTTGCAGATGGGGAGAATGAGACGAAGCATCTTGCTCCAGGCTGCCCAGCAACAGGACTGGATTTAGAAGTCAGCATCCCCCATCTCCCTGTGTCATTCCCCCAGACAGCACTGCCAAGCAGCAAAAAGCTGAATCAGAGGCACCTTTCTGTGAGGCTTAAAGAGCATGACCACAAAATAAATATTTAACAGTTGAAGCAAAAGGCAGTCCAAACATTGCTGCTGCATTTTGAGTGCTGGGGTCTTCAGAAAAAAACCAAAACATTGATAGTTTGGTAAAACTAACACCGAAGACATTAAGTTTTATTATCAATATCAAATCATTGCCTATCTTGGTAATCACTGGACTTATGTGGTTGATAAAAGAATGTTTGAGAACAGCTAGTCTGTTATTATATATAATTGCTCTTTACAATGACTGGATATCTCTGGTGAAAATGAATCAGTGATCTCCACTGTAGCAGAATGTATTAAATAATTGGAGAGCATGGCTGGGATCTTTGATGTTGAAAGGAAGAAATTCAATAAGCAGTCTCGTCAGGCTTTCTAACGCAGCAGAAAAAAAGGGCTGCAGGCAGGAACACACTGACACTACAGGTCACTGAAGGTTTATGGATTTGTGTGCCTTAGAAGGGAGGCAGAACCTACTGTACAGGACTGTTGAACCATTAGATACCTCAGGGTGCCAGAGTATTGTTGCGCAGCCTTCTAAAAATATAAATGGTAGGGCCAGACATCAAAAGTCTCTCCCCTGCCCACGTTTTATGAGAATATCATGTGTCCTGAGGAGATGTAAGAACTGTGCTTCAGCTGTTTTGCTATTTGACAGTGGCACATTATCCTTAGAAGATTCATTTTCACATTTATTAACCCATCTCTGCCTCACAGACTGGCATTTCTCCATCGAAGAAATGCCTGTTTGTCTTTGAATTAATAGCTTACATGTATGTAGTGGCCTTCATTGCAAAAAAAAAAAATTCATTCAGCTCTCTCTGCCAAATGTAAAACAGCTGGCAGGTACTTAGTACATCACCCTGGGAGGAGAGCTGGCTGAAGAAAGCACAAAAAAAGTCCTTATTCTCTTCTAACAAGAGGTACCCAGGGACATTTAATGTGACCATGGGACCAGCTTTTACTGCCTCTCCCCGACAAAACTGCACACAATACACCTCATGAGGCACTCTTTGTCTGCAAGGCTGAAGGAGGGAAAAGGGATCAAGGGGCTTTGAGGATCAAATTATACCTCTCTAATGTTCATAGCAGCATTTGTGCTGGCATTAGGCCATAGTACTTATATTTGGTGCAACAGTTGACAAGATCAGGTTGGTCATTTCCTCTGCAAAGATGTGCAGTAAAAGAGAGCTGAGCACCCCAGCTGCAGTCAGTTAATGCTCCTGCAGTGCAATGGGGGTAGCTGCACCATACTGGGATGGTGCCAGTGTCCTGCCCCACTCTGGGTGGCCCATTCCTCACCACACCTCGTTTCTCCCACCTGAGAAGTCAGCTAACTTGAAGGAAAATGGCCAGGAGAAAGCACAAACACACTGTGGTGATTTCTCAGTCTCTAGGGGAGGAAAGCCAACCTCCCTTGTGATGCTGACCAGTGCTCAGGGTTGGTGATGACACAGTGAGAAAGGTGGTGCTGCCAGGGAGTGCAAGAGAGTGGAGAAGCTGGAGGGACCTTGTCCTTTTTAAATCCCTTAATCAATCCCAAAGCTGTGTGGCACAGGTTTGGGTGCAGGCAATAAAACGGGGTCACCCCAGTGCTGTCCTAGGCAGACATCCAAATCCTCTGATCCACAGGCTGTTTTGTGAGGCTGCTGTCTCAATGTGGCATTGAAAATCCTCTGGACAGCATTATGCACTATGCAGGTCTGTTATACAGCATTCTCAGCATCTCTCAAGGAGTCCACATTATTGTTGTTCTATATCAGTCCATATCTCACATCCATTATCTGTTTGTTTCAAAAGTCATAAATACAGAGCAAATACTGAGGGTAAATTTTTCACTAATAAGGTCTAAATTTGTTATCTTATTCAAAATGTTTTCACCTTTAGTGAGACATCTCCTGTACAATGTGATGATTTAAGGTGGTTTTTTTTTTTACTTTATGTTGAACTGTGGGAAAAGTCTAGAAGATAGATTTAAATAACTTAATGGCTTTTCAGAAGTCTCAGACAAAGTTGGTTTGCTGTGAAATCATTTTTCTCATAAAAATTTCTTCCTTGTCCACCTTTTCCAAGCTTAAGCAAATTAAATGGAGAATTCATACACAGATCAAAGAGAATGTTAAAGAGTAACTTTCCTGGCTTACCTTCCCTTTTAGTATCAGTTACTTTTTATCTCAGATGTAGTGTCTTGATTAGCCTTTTTTTTGCCTTTATGCTGTGCTACAGTATTTCTATTAAAATGTCTTTGCAGCTTCTTAACTCCCCAGTACAGCAAGGAGCTGAAGTCCCCGTGCTGTAGAAGGGAAGCTTTGCTTGGAGTATGTGATTATAAAGAGCACATGAGTACAGGAATGCAAGATAATAACAAAGGCATATCGAGCTTCAGATACTGATCCATGCTTTGGACACTTCATAAGGCATCCTGAAAAGCTGTTGGGTTCTGTAGGAAAAGGGTAACAAGTTTGTGATTTTGGACCAGTTTCGAAGATATCCCAGTATTCTCACACTTGAGGTTTTTTTGGTGCATGCTCAGCCACCACAGGGTGGATAATCTGTGCTAGAGTGTGGCTGTAGATAAATTTGAGACTCAGAGCTTGCAGTTCTTGAGGGTCAGGGCTTTAAATCTCCTGTGAGGCAGAGTCTGAGCTGAACACAGAGCTGGAAAGTGGCCTGTGCATGCTCAGCTTGTCTGGCACTGGGCTGCTGGGACACTGTAGTGCCCAGGTGTTTGAGGCATCCGTGCTCACTGCCATGCTCAGCATTCCAGCTACTCCCTCTCAAACAGCATGTTCCAATTATATTTCTACTTTTTGTCACCTCTGCTCTTTCTTTCAACTGAAAAAAGTGATGGCCTGCACTTCCTAATTTGTACTTAGTTGTGTACTTTTCCTTTGATGCCAAACAATGGATTTTTTTTTTTTTCTCGCGAGTTCGAATTTGAGAGCTGCAAACCAGATTTTGATTCCCGTTTGACCTGAGCCACCTCAGTGCCATGCAATGCTCACCTCTCTGGCCTGGGCTCCTCCCAGGGTGAGACACCAGACCCCAGCAGCACTGGGGAGAAGGCTTTGGTCTCCTTTCCCTGTGGGAGGCACTGGGTTAAGAACAGCACAAAAAAAAAAGGAGTTCTATCCATACGCCATAGACTTCTGCCATTCCAGCAGGATATTTTGGGAGCCACTTTGCTATTGCCACTTGCAATGAGCCTGAGTGTCTCACGTTGTAATGATGAGAAGAATAAAGTGTTCAAAAGCTGCTCTTGCTCCTGTGCCCCAGCTACAAAAGCAGAGCAAGGCCCCTGTGATACCTTGGCTGGTGGCGAAAATAAGCCAGTGTAAAATGGCTTTTCTCTCCTTGGCTTAGTGATTTTCTAAGCAAAAATTATTTTGATAATTTCTTAGAGGTTCCTTTTCTAAAAACCAGTGCTTTCTGTAATTCAGATGTGCTTTTTATCTCATCAGCACTTCAGTACAAAGACCATCAATGTTTTATATTGGCTCATTTTATGTTTATGAAGGCTTTCTATATTTTAAAAAAAGTCAATTAGAAAGCTCACTGGTATGTACTGATACTTCAAAAGGAGTAGAGAAAGATGTATGTTTTAGATGGTCAGGACTCCTGGGGTGAGTTGGGTTTAATATTTTGACAGGGAGAATTTCCATTAAATCCATATAATTATCATGAAAAAAAGGTTTTTTCCTCCTCATTAAAAAGCTTAACATTCTATCACATTTAATATGAAGGTGGATATTTTTTTCCTGATGCCATCCATGTTATATTTAGTCTATTGAACGTGTAGTCCTTGCCATACTCTGCTGAAATTTTGTGTGCACCCTCAATTTATCAGAGAGCATCTTGTTTGCCACAATCTCAGTTCACTTGCCTCACTTAGATATTGTGCTGTTGGGATTTCATGATGATCATTTTTACTTTTCAGCTCGTTATATAATTTTAAAGGCATTATATGAAAAATCATAATTAAAAGTCACCTGATTTTTTTTTTTTTAATTTAACTTATCAAAATTGAAATGAATTAAAATAGATTCACAGCTCTGTCAGGACATTGCTGAAAATGAGCAGCACCCAGCTGACCTTGATGTACATTCCAAATGCCACGTAGCCTGCTTTTATGCCAGTGATGCAGTCCATTGATGTGGAAAACCTGGAACTGCAATAATATGTGTTCAGCTGGCTCCTGGTTCATGGGCAGAGTAACGTTGGCTCTACTTCTGGCTGCCACAAAGCTCCTGCAAATTAACCAGTCAGGGTGGGAAGAGCTTGGCCCTTTGGAATGCTTGGAGATAATAAAAAATAGAAAGGCGACTTTAAGCCCCAAGCAATTTAAAATCTGATTTTAGGAGAATATGATACACAGGATAAGAGTGAAATTGTAAGATAGGGTGTGATACTGACAGCATTTAGAGCACTACTGTCAATCTCAGTGAAATGTAGGTTATATGGAGGGATTTGAAGGAAGAAAATGAGAGTGCTTTGCTGACAAGGGAGAAGGGTGGTTTTTTAAGTAAAAGAACTTTGCTTTGAAGAGGACAGCAAGTTTAGAAGAGGAATAGACAGAAAAAAGGAAGATGTCTGAATGGCAGTATTATGATGATGCTAATTTCTGGAAAGTTTAAGAAATAATGAGCTTAATGGCATATTTGAAAATTCTTTTGAAAAGTATGGCAGGGAAAGCTAACAATATGTTTTTAATGGTTAGCAGTTGCTAAGTCCTACTCTCTGCCTCAGAGTTTCCTTTAATGGGTTACAGAATCACCTATTGCCCTGAATGTATTTGGAGTTTAAATAATATTTGTTCATTATTTTCCCTGTTTAAGAAGGGAATGACTAAGGAAAAAAGTTAGGGCATTTTGGAAATTATTTTAGGTTTGTATTTTCAAAGTAGTCAAACGCAGGACTGCAGAAAAGCTCTGTGCTCAAACTCATCTATTTCATCAAATAACTAAATTTGCTTGTTTTATTGATTAAATTAAAATGCTCTCAGGTGGACCCCTAAACTGAGTCATGAGAGAGAGAAAAGTACATTTATATTATATTTTTGTATCAGAAGACTGAGCAGTTCTTTGCTTGCTTCTTTATTTAAGAAGACCCTTTCTCAGTTGCACTCACCTGTTACCCACAACGATGCAGAAAACAGGAATAGGGTGAGCTAGAAGTATTTTTGACCTGGTGAAGTTGAACAGGGAACCCTGAAGAGTGAGAGGAGAGTGGGATTCTGGAGAGGCAGCTTTAGAAGTTGCAATCTGACACTGTCTCATTGTACCTTTGTAGTACGTGGTGCGTGGCCCTCCCTCCATTTGTTCAGAGAGAAACTTGTTTTCTCTGATGCTTTGTCTCCTCCAGCTCAACTTTTATACATTTGGCCAAAGATTCATGCTATAAAACCCTAATGAAATGTTTTCAGCTGGGAGGCACCTCAGAAAGCCAAGAGTGAGTTAGGAAGGAGCAGCAGACACGTGACCTGTGGGAGTTTAGGATTCAAAATTGTGTTGAGGATTTTGGATTGTGCACCAGAGCTGTCCCTACAAAGCTGCTCAGCTTTTTCTGGCATACTGGTGTAATGAAAACAGCAGCAAAGCTTTGGCTTCACCAGTTAAAGGTGTACTGATGCTCTGTGCTCATGAGACAGGCATTATGTCTTAATGGCATAAAACAGCCAGAGCTATTGTCAATTGTTCAGCTGTTCCTGGTCAGGTTAGAGGACTGCAGAGTGAGCCCAGGCAGCAGGAAACCTCTTAGGAATACAAATAACTTCATCAAGGCTGCTTCCTGCCTGACAAGTGTAGTGGGCAGTGTGGAACAAATGGTTGGCACAAAACCCCCCAATTCCGCCCGGGCAGTTGCTCCTTTAGGGGAAAATAAGATGTAAATATGGGACAAGGAGGGAATCCTGATAATTCTGTAGAGATACAAAAGTTCATCTCTCAAAATACTGTCAAGCCAAAAAGTAGGAGCTAGGCTAGTTTGGAAGACACAAATTTCATAGAGTTGAAAGCAAAAAACACCCTACAGCTTTCTTACAGTGATTTCTGCAAATGTGTCTTGCTGATTATTCTGATTTAACAGCAACCTGGTGCTCAGTGCTTCAATCCACCTGTGCACAGGTATGCAAATGATGAGTTTTTACTCAGTCTTGAGCTGTTGTTTATTTCTTATCTATTTCTCCTTGTGATTTGATACTGAAAAGCTCAGTTTGCTTCATTCATTTCTGCATTTCAGAAGATCTGTGTTTCTGAGCAGAGGTATTTTAGACATGGGTGATGTTTTATGTAGGAATAAGCTTGAAGAGCAATCAAAAGTTCTTAAGCAGGAGTATTTTCTTGCCTCCTAGGCTGAGCAAAGAAAAAAAGTTTGCTTGTAAAAGTTGCCCCTTTTTCTGACCTTTTAAAAAGGACAAAGACAATTAATACAGACCAACAATTTTGTAATGCATGCATGGCAATCGAGCTACTTGAGCAAACACTTTTTTGCAGAAACACACAGAAATTTTTAATAGTCAATATTTTGTTCCTTTAGGAGTGATGTTTTCAAGTGGTTTGATGTTCTTTCCTAGTCCTAAATGGCTTTGGAGGTGTCATCCTAGTTTTACCCCTGAATGGGAAGGGAAATCTACTCTGACCTTGAAATCAGCAAAAGCATTAGCTTTAAGAATTTATTTTTATTTCAATGTATCCATTCTTTGTTTGTATAAATATGCATATAATGCCTTCCTGTATGCTGCCTTTCTAATCAGTAAATTTTCCCCTTTCCATTCTCTTCTTTAGTTTCAAATTAATTTTATTTTTTCTGAGACTAAGTTCTCTTGGAGAATGCTGACTGAATTTGCAGTTCCCTCCTAATAAATTTGCCTTGCTACCTAAGTAGTCTTCACTTTCTCTGCAAGGGATGCTATGTACCAGCAGTGACTCTCATTTCCAATATTTCTTTTTACTCACAAGGAAAATGAGGGCTAAACCAAACAAATAACTTATATAGCTGAGAATTAAGCATATTCTCTCCTCAGCTCTGAGTTTATAATCTAGAACCACATGGTGGATGCACAGGTAGGGTTGCCTTCTTTTCAGGTCTGTGACACATGGAGCAAAATTGATGATTTGAAGGCAACCACCAAGTCCCATTCCCTAAAACCTTTAGTTTACAGCTCTGGACTAAAGCTGCTCTTTAACAGGCATCTACTGGAGGAGGTGTGGAGGAGGTGGAGGGTATCACTTCCTATTGTCTAGTAATCTAGAATGTGTTGTCATCCTCTGCCTGAGAGAAGGAAAATGTGTGCTTACCCTTTACCTGAATGCTGCTTTAGTGAGAGCTCTCCTTTTCTAATTCCTTTTCACACACCTCCAAAATCCTTTGGGATAGGGGTAAAAAAAAAAAGAAAACAAAAAGCCGTGTCACTCTGTGTGAAAATGTTTCCTGGAAGTGGAAGAACTGAGGCTTGTGGTCAGCAGCTGTTTGCTCTTTGATGTGTATTATAAGATGCATAGAATTCTTCTGAGAAAATGTTGAAAGACACAAATTATCCATCATCTTCCTCTCCCTCTGCTGCAGAGCACAGATGGGCTTCCCCTTGCTCACACGTGTGAGCTCATCCCTGAACTTACAGAAGGCTGGTTATTGGTAGCTTCTTCCCCTTGACTCCAAGTCATTTTTTTGGTTGTTATTTTGGAAAAGGAGGTGTGGAACCCTTTGGAAGTTTTAGCCACTGGCCTAATGCCTCTCTCCCTCTCTCTCCTCCCCCTCTTTTTTTTTTTTTTTTTTTTTTTTTTTTTTTTTTTTTTTTTTTTGTTTGGTAAAGGAAATGGAGACTAATGTTTTAGATGATTTCTCAAGGCTGAATTTCATGGCTGGAGTCTGAGTTTGGCTTTTTTATGTTCAACTGGCTCATCAGGGCTTTCTCTTTCCTAGTAATTAGTTTATATACGTGTTTATATTTCATGCTTTGAAATATATATATCTGACCTCAAATTATTTTTTTCTGCCCTACAAAGATTGTTCCTCTGTGTAACACAAGTTCTTAATTCTTCTTGTTCTTGAGGCTTCGTATATTCATGATGTTTTGAGGATTGCATTTTAAGTGCACTGAAGACCTTCAGTAAGCTAGATGTGAAGTCTTAATAAAAAATATTCCCTTTTAAGCTTCTTTTTGAAGTTTAGCTAGTTTTATTTTATAGGAGTAAAAGGAAAAGCAGGGATTTATTGAGTAAATGTGCTGTTAAGCTCCTACAGCTTAAGAATACATCTGATGTTTACTGTGTTGACCAATTTGTTCTGGCAGCCTTAATTCCTTGGTCATGAGGTATTTTGGCTTTACCCTTTGGAGAAAAAGCTAGGGCAGAAAGGCTTACTACTAGAGTATGGTCAGTAAATATCAATTAAAATTTTTCTTGAAGATTTTTGACATTTGTTTCACACCCTTGACAATCAGATTGACATGAAAGACTATAATAGCTCCCGAACAGCTGTTAAATTCCATTGCACTGATGATCTGTGAACTAAACAGAAGTTGACTGATAGGCTGTAGCTCACTTTGAAGGAGCCAGCATGGGCCATTGCGTCAAAAATGGTGTTGAGAAGGAGCCTAAGTATAATTTCACAACTCCTTGAAAGAAAAATTAAATAGCCTTGGGGCTATTTGGATTGTGTTTCAAAACTCTAAATGCTTTTCAGAGTGTAAACCCTCAGAAAAGGTATCTGTAAAGCACTGAGCACATTTACAGTGAACAATTATCATCCACCCTGGTGCATGAGTGTGCATCTGCATCTACAGCTCTAAGAGGGACTGGTCCCTCACCCCAGGGCTGTGTGGTGTCCCCTAGCTCATACCCAGACTGCATGAGCAGAGTAGCCAAATCTCTCCTTAGGTGCTTCTTGGACCTGGGATTCCTCTGGGTCCCCAAGCCTGTTTTGCTGCAAAATAGTTTGTGTGTCTTTCTAAGTTTGGTACATCCCCTATCACATCCAAGATTTTTGTAGCTGCCTGGAAGAGTGGTTTTCCCTTGTCATGAACCTTCTCAGTAATAAATAACTGTGTAGAGAAAAGAATCCAAGCCCTGTGGAATGTCAGCTTTATCACCTCTGGAGTGAGCTCTATCCCTGGATGTACTTGGGGGCAGCATGATGGATGTGTATAGTTGAAATACCCAAACCAGATAGGAAAGAGCCAGTCTGGATTAACAGGGTCCTGTGCCCAAACTTGTTCCCTGGTCCTTTTTTAGGCAATGCCAGAGCCACAGCTGTGTGTCTCTTTGTGCCACCCCACTGCCTGTACAGTAACAGCAATGAAGTTCTATTCAGAAATCTGCGTTATCGTAGAATTTTTGTTTCTCTACATTACTGAGTAAAGCTCTTAGTGGGTGTCTGCTGTCATACATTCTCCACACCTGGCCTATTGCATTTGCAGCCAGCTAATGAAATCCCCATTCAGGGCTCTCTTGGGAAGGTGTAGGGAGGAAACAGCTGGCTGTGACAGACAGTGCTTTGTGTGCCTCTGAAAGGTGCTAAGCATTACAGAAGAGCAAAGCTTGTACAGAAAAAAGAAAATCACAAACTGGATGTTTTGCTAAATGAAGATGGCAAAAGGAATTTTGCCTTTGGCTGTTGTAATATTCCTTTAGATACATAAACCAAGGCTGTGGTAAGCCTCTTGGAAAACTGGCAGCAGGTCTCTGTGGCAATCACTCTCATAACACCAGGAACATATGCAGCTGTTGCAGACCTACAGGATAGAAGGATATTATAGTGCACTTATGTGTCAGATTATTCCCTACCCCAACAAAATAAGGGAAAATTCCTCTTTCTGCCCTGTTACCTGTCATTTTGTCTAGCCTAGGATCAGACAAGTGTCCATGTGAGGGCAGTGAGGAGGTCCTGCTGACCTGTGGCAGGTGCAGTTTAAATTACTTCAGCTGTCCTTGATGCAAATTCTGGAATACGCTTTGTTTCCCTCTGCTTACATGTGGTTTGTAGTGGCTACAGAGAATGCACTTTCCATGCTGAACTGTCCTTCTGAAAAGGAATAACTTATTCAAGGTGGAAGAATTGTCCAAAATGTCAGTTATTTATTTCCAAGTAAATTTCTGTGAATAAGAAGGAAAAAAGCCAGTAAGATTAATAGTCTTATTTACCTGCTCTAATTAATAACCACAGGGAAGTTTTCCCTAGCTACTTGCACAAAATTTGCTTTCATAGTACAGAAGATCTCCCCATAATGCTAATTGGTCATGAGTTTATGCATCTAGAGTTGCTCATCCTTGGACCTATAATGAGGTTGCATCTGTGTGTTGAAAAGTGAAGCAAGCACTTCCTTTTTTTAGTAGAACCACATAAAGCTGATGAATGGTGAGTGATTTGCTTATGAAAAATATCCTGAAGTATGACAACTGACAAACAAAACTTTCTCTTCTCGAGTCCTGTGGAGAAATCTGAGCAGCAGTGAATGCATGCTTTTGTTCATGACAATGTATTAAAAAAGGAAGCTGCTGAATACCAAGAACAATTTTCTTCTGAACACATACAGAGAAAGCTGACAAATGCCAAATGGATTCTTCTTGTTATAATGAGATGAGGAGAAAGCTAACAGCTACAGCATAGAGTGTTTGCCCTGTGCTTATTAAAATTTATAGAGGAGAAGCTAATTGTTCACTTGCAGAGACCTAGTCAATGGGCCAAAGATATTTGCATGATGATGAATATTCTTGAGCATGTGGTGTTGGTATACACTCCTTGGCTAGGCTCAGGATCTTGCCTGGCTGTTTGTTTGCCAAAAGAAGGGATGCAACAGTTTTTGCTCTTGGTTATGCAGAGATATTCCAGGAGCACCTCACAAATAAAGCCTTTTTACTAACAGATACTACTTACTGCTTGGCTGAGTTAGAGCAGTGTGAAAGCACAATAATGTTGAAGAGTTACAAGCTTGAATTAGAGCAAAACAGCTGATATAGACTAGATTTATGCAGCTTTGCTTAACCGATACTGTTATGATGGTTTGATGGGCGCGGGAGGGGATGGAAAAAGATTTTCCAGAAATGGTTAGAATTGTTCATTGCTGTGGGTTTGACAATGAGAAATCCTCCTTGAATCTGTGGTATTAAAGGCACTGCAGTCTATAGCACAGATGTGTCAGATGAGAAACAAGGATTGCTGAAGATGAAAGGGCAGGATAGCAAGTTGAGTCCTGCCTGTAGTGCCCCTTCATCCCTTGGAGCAGACTAGATTTGAGTTCTCTGGTCCATAGCAGATCTGTGACTTCAGGGAAGGCATTAAGTGATTTAAGAGTTCAGGCTTATCTCTTTCTGGGTAGCATTTAGTTCTTTATTCTGGGTTTTCTGCTAGAAATCTTTTATTTTTTGTATGCTCGTGACTTATTTGGGACTGTGAGGGAGGATATTGTTTTTACTTTGCTCGTTCTTTATTTTGTGTTCTGGGAAGAGGTGTGTTGTCACCAGTGTGGTTTTTGGAGGGAGGATGGAAGGCTGGTTTTGCTGCAAGGAGCAGCAGATGGACCATGGAGGGGGGGAGAGCAAGAGGTGGCCAGAGGAAGAAAGCAGAATAAAGACAAGGATATTGGTTAGGGGAGCAGGAACAGAGTCGTGCCAATGGCCCAGCCCAAGAGGACATAGAGTGTAGGAGAAATCAAAAAAGAAATTTTTTTGCTAACCAGTCTCTCACAGGCAGATCTGAGCTGGTAGAGGTAGTGCTTGCTCTGATAAAACATTCTGTTAGCACTTGCTGTTAAGGAGAAGCTTTCATACCTCAAAACTGTGAATTGAAGATAGCAGCACCATACCATTTAAACTCTTTCAGGCAGAGAAAGCACTTTTTTTTTTTCTTAATTCATCTCTTGACACATTTATGATACTTTATTAATTTTTGTTTGACTTAAAGCAAATAGAGAATATTTGGAGCATTCCATAGTTCAGCTACATTTTCCAGATCATTTCCAAATTATTCAAGATATGCATAAGACTTTAGGAGTGAAAAGGAGAGTGGGAAATGCTATAAAATTTTCCTCTAAAAACAAAGGTGAATTTTGTCTCTTGGTCCCCATTCTTGACTTGTTAACTCAGAATTATAACATTCCAAAAGAAAGGATCTCCATATCTTTGATCCAGGGCTTGTATCCTCCTTGTTTCGGATAGCCACTCGTGCTGTGCAGCCAGGAAAGGGATGTGTCTTGTTTTGTGGCTCAGCAGGCTGATGATACAGCAGTGTCTACTACTCAGATGTAAAATCTGCAAGAACGATGGTTATGATAGTGTTTGTTCACAATTTGGTCATAAGATATGGATTTCATCACTAAAACAAGTAGATCACAGCTCTGCTTTTCAGACTGAGGCTCAGCTGCTCTTAAATGCACAGTGGCTTAGCATGAGTAGCTGAATTTCTTTTTTTGTCTTGCTAAAAATGAGATCATTTATATAAGGCATGGCCCATCCCTTCTTCCCCCATCGTAATGTCAACTTTTTAGTCCCCCTAATGTGGATTCTGGGAAGGTCATGCAATGTGACTGTGTCTTCTCCAGTCACCACTCTGCTCTCCTAATGATGTGTTTTGGCTGTGCCATGGGGAAATTCATGAGCAGAGCTCATTACTGGAGCCAGCTCCCTCTGATGCTCTGAGTCAGAGAGGAGAAGGATTTGTGTCCTTCCCTGGGAGAGGAAGAGGCCTGAGGGTGATGATGGCCTGGTGTCACTGCACTGCCCTGGCCTGTTTAGAGCAGCTATAGCCCTTGGAGGCTCCAAGATCCTGTTTGCCATGTGCAAAAGCCATATTCAGACATTTCTCCTGTCACGTTCTGGACTGTACCTTCAGCCTCTTCTGTCCTACCAATTTTTGGCTGCAGCCCGATAGCCCTGAGTCACAAGCCTAAGAATGTACACTGGGGTGACTTTTTGCTAGAAGAAAATCAGCAGGTAACCTCCCATCCTGCAAAATCATGGGCCTCCCTCACAGTCCCCAGGAGAATCATCTTTTCCTAAAAGCATCTGTTTCACTTCTTGTTTCTCTTTCACAGATGCTGAAGAGGGTATTTTTGTGCAGAGTTCTTATGCATAATTCCATTCCCGGTGTTGGTTTAGTAGTTGCCTTTAAGTCTGAAGGCAAAAGGGTTACTTTTCCTTTGCCCCACCTGTGAGGAGAATTTAAATTTCCTCCAGAAGAAGCTGCATGCACTGGATTGGGGTCACTCCTGCCTTGTTGTTCTCTCATCCATGTCTCTGCAAAAGCACATAAGGAGAGGCCTGTAATCCAAATCCCATCACGGAAATCTTGAGCTAGTCAGTCTCATTCTAGGCAGCTCCTGGTATCTGGCCATTTATTTCCTTTATTCTTCCTCTTGAAATAACACATAATGGATGCACCTGTCCAGTCATGCAGAGAAAATGAGGGCACTGCTTGTAAGTTAAGTAATGATTCTCTCATTCTCTCATCCTAAATGTTTATCTCAGTGCTTTGGTTCCCACCATGTAGTAGTACTTTTTTTTTTTTTTCTGTCTCTCTCTTTTAAAACAAGACTCAATTTAATTCTCTCTAAAGTGTCAACTGCTGTGATTGCTTTATTGCACAGTCCTATGCCACTCATAGCTTATCAGATCTTAAATTACCATATAAATCTACATAGTTTGACAATACAAGAAACATCTAATCTCATTTTCAAAGTTAGATAAGAAACAATCAACACTTTAGAATGAAAGTGATACCCCTAAGCTAGAAAACAGCAACCTAACAAAATTATCTACACTAATCATCATTAACTATAATAATACTTGCAAAACAAAAAGCACTGGTATAATTAATTGCAACACCTAGCGGGTGAAAAGGACAAGACAAAAACTAAAATCCTAGGATTACACATTGTCTTGCTGATTCTACAACATGGTAATATGAGGGTTTCCTAATTATATATGTTAATGTTGCTGAAGTTTTAGCAGAATATTTGTGGTGTACTGCATGTATTATAATGTAGTAGGCACAGCACAGCCTCTGTGAATTTGAACTCCCTAAAGTGGAGGAAAGAAAACTAAGCTAGCAATGAGGTTTGGCTGAAAATCTGTCTACAATTACCCCCTGGTCAGCAAAAAGCAAGCCTGTTGCAAGACCTGGGAGTAATGCTTAATTAATATGTGGGAGGAAGATGGTTTGGAAGAAACTTTTGCCTGCCTTGGGAGGAGAGCTTTGGCAGGAGCTGAACAGGGAATACTGCACCAAAGAAACAAAACAGGGAGCCTTGTTTTGAATTTTATTAGCTGTTTGAAAGCAAGCTCTCCATAGTCCCATTACTGAGAAAGGAATCGGTCTGAACGCCGAGGCAAGAAAGGGAACAGAGATAAACAGGCCTGAGGCAAGAGCAGCCAGGATGTCCTGCAGTAAACATGACTTGGGTCTTAGAAGTGGGGTCTCTGAGGGCTAGGAGCTCCATAGACCAGAGAAGTGGCTGCCTAGTGGAACTTGACCTGCTGTGGTCCCAGCAGTGCCCCAGAGGCACAGGTTCTGCAGCACCCCCTGCCCAGTGGCATCGCTTTTCCGCTGCCTCAAGTGCTGGCTCCTGCCTGGGGAACATTTCTGGCTGCTTTTCCATTAACTCCTGCTCTGAACACACAGCGAGGGGATTGCTCTGCTTCCTCAACTGCTTTCAGGGGTTTGCCCACCTTGGTTCTGGTTCTTAAGTATTCAGTGTTTGTCCCGGCCTGCAAACCTTCCTTCTGCTAAAAGGGGCTGTTCAGCTGTGTGAATAAGAATTGACATGGGTGATTGAGGCTTAAAATAATATGGCTTGGCCCAGTAAACATGAAATGAAATATAAGAAGGCTGAAAGGAATGGGACTTCTGAGGAGAGCTGGTAGTGCTGCCCATCCACTGGATGGATGGCTTTGTGCTAGAAAAGCCTGTCTTCACCTGCATAGAACTTCTATTTTTAGAAGTCATACGAAAGGTTTTCAAGACCTACAGCTGCCTTAGTGTGATTAATGTGTGTGACTGCATTTAAGTTTCAGGTGGTGTATATTTTGCCAAAGAAGGAAAAAACACATCATTTTTCTCTACCTAAGTTAAAGATGAGAGCCTGACAGAGAAGCTGCAAAGCCCTGTGATAAAAGGAATAAACCTGCTGGGCTCACTCAGGGGAAATTTCTGAATTCTGTGGCTGATGCTGCAGACAGGATCAGCTTATGGTCAGATGTCTGCCTCTTGAGCCCTGGGAGCTGAAGCTCCAGCAGGTTGCACTGGGGGCTGATTGCTCCCAGTTAGCTGCATGGGAGGGGAACTGGAACTAGGAATGCCAGGTTCTCCTGCTTCAGGCTTGGGTGATTAGACTGAGCTACACAAAATCAACTTATTCTTTCCCTCTTCTCCCACCTCTCCTCTGCATCCTGTGGCTGCACACGGGGAATGAAACACCAGCCAGCCACAGGAGGGAGAGGGAGGAAAGGAAGGGAATGGCCAGTCATGCCTGGCAGAAGCTGTCAGCTCTCCCCTGTCTGCTCTCCTCCACTGGCACCTGCAAAGCCTCTGGGCAAACCCTGCTCCCTGCCCTGCTGGCTGCTGTCAGGGAGGGTGGCAGAGAGCCCTCTGCCTCCCCACTGACCAAAGCCTGTGTGGGGCTGGGGGTTTTGCCAGGCCCTGATGCAGCCTCTGCCTGAACAGAAAACATCACCAGCCAATGCTGAGAAAGTATTCATAAGGGGTGGCATGATCAAGCCTCCAAAGGTATTTGGGAAAAAACCACATCTTTTCCTGATTGTCACAGAATGAGACCAAGTCCCCCGTGGCTCAAAATTCATTTGGCTCTACTACTTTATTGAAGCTATGCTGGTTCATCCAGGCAAAGTAACTCTTTCAGATGTAGATAGTGTCCAAGTTTCAAATGACTAGGCTTGTAAACAACTGGTAAGCACAGGTACTTACAGTGGGGAACACTTCAAATCAGTTTTAATTGCAAGAACTTATAACCTTAACCCAACACTTCCAAATCTGTTTTGTTTTGATAGGATGCATTTCATAAAGACATAGTTACCCTAAAATCTCACAGAGATTAATTCTAAGAAGTCTTACTCTGTACTTTTTTTTTTTACTTTTTCAAAAATTAGGAGACCCTCTCCTTTTTCTCCCCCTTATTATTCCCTTTTTTTCCCATCTCTCCTTATAGTGGAAATTCTAATTTGCTGTTTTACAAAAGTAATTCTGGCTGACTCCATCCATCTTTCTCACTTATGATTATGCACTGTGTTTGAAAATGCAAACCTACTACAAAGTGAACAGGAAGCTGGGCACTTTTCACTTTGATGCTAGCTCTGCTTGTTGGAAAACTTGCAGAACATGAGCTCAATCTGTCTAGCATGCAAAATTCAGTGTGATATGTGTATAAATTTGTATAACATTTCTACTGAAACCTAGTAGAATTTATGAACTGCAGACTGGTCAGCCCAGTCTTACCTCCAAATATCAATGTTGATAAGACATGCTGAGATTTAAAGTGAAAGGCAGGTACAGAGAGATGTTTAATAGAGAGAATAAGTTATTAATGTGATGGTTTCAACAGAATAAAGTAGGATAAGGTCCTGTTTTGAAATAAGTATGTGGCATGTCTGCTACTTGGCATCTGATGAATGTTTCATAAGCATCTTGTTCACCATCTCTCTGGTCATCGTGAATCATTGGATTTTTTGTTATTGTTCTTGGGTTGTTGCTTTTTGTCCCCCGTTTCTGACTAGCTCAGATGACCAGCCTTGGAATTCAAGAGAGGAGGAAAATCAAGGATATGTATTGCTCTAGTCACCTCTATTCTGTATTGTGACAGATTTTCTTTCTGATATTCATTTTCTTTCTGACAACTTACGAGATTACTGCAACTTATTTTTAGGCTGAGAAATTGAATGAAAAGTTGAGGCTACTGTATGAAGTAGCCCTGCTTTTTGACTGATAGTAGGTGGAAGAGGCAGTTGCTATAATGTAAATAATGTAAGTTGCCTCTACTGCACAGCCACTTCTTAGCTTGTCAGTCCCCAGGCTTTTCTCCTGACTGGAATTATTCTTCTCCAAGTGCAGAGTTTTCCTTATGTCCTAGTTAAACTTCCTGAGTTTTCCTGTTGGCCAGTCCCTTTGTTATCCAGCTCATGGGTGAGGATATTTAGCAGTATCACATCAGAAGTCTGCAAAGATCAGAGAATGGCAGGAGGGTCCTTGCAAGCTGGCTCTGAAAGCAGGCCTGTGAAGAATCTTTCTGGGAAAAAAAAAACCCTGCTCAGTCTGGTAATATTTGAGCAAAGAAACAATCCCACTACTTGAGTCTATTCTACTGCTTAGGCAGAGAGCTTGTCTTGTATGAAGCACACACAGCTTAAACCTCAAAGCAATCAAGCCCAAATTTCAACAAGCCTTTTCTCCTCAAGTCTCTTCCTGAACTTCCTGGGTCTGAATGAGTAATTCTTTAATTTTCTTTCCCGGCTATTCCTGCTATAACTTCCCTCCTGCTTCCCTTCTTTGGTTGTTGTTTTTGTTTGAGTACAATGCATGGAGTACCTTGTTCTGTGCTGCTCAGGTGAAGTGGGGCTAAAGAAGTTTGATATCAGCATTCATCTGCATCTCCAGCAGGGAAGATGATTGGGTTGCTCTGTTAATGTGTTCTTGCTGTTCTCAATTACCAAAGAATCTGTTAGGGGTCACTGGCATTTTGGGTACAAAGTAGGGCTGTTCCCAACAATTCTCAACAAGGAAAGAGGAGAGCAGATGAAGGTAACATCTCACGTCAGGCTCATAAACCGATGCTCATCACTCTCTTGGTGGGGTTTTTCCCCCTTATTAGTTAATTCTATTTGAGAAAGATCTCTTGTACCTAAAAGGAATGTAACTGTGATATAATTCCTACTCAACGTAGGCAATAACAACAAAAAAAGTGTGATTTTTGGTGGTTTTTGTTTCTCTTAGGATTTTTTTCCCAGGTTAGATTTTTTGCTGGATTTTCTGGTTTGCATTTTTTCCGTTTTTTCCCCCTCCAGGCTCTATGACTTTGTTTCATTTCTTTTAAATGTAAAAGTGCAACTTTTTGAATCCTAATGATACACTTAATTGCAGATTCTGTTCTGCAAACTGGGATTACCAACCTGGATTGTAATTACAAGAGTAATGACCCTCCAAAATATCTGTGTAATCAAAAATAATTTTCAAACTACAGATGACTCTTTTCCATCTTGTCATAGAAATTTTTATTTGGGGTTGAGTTTGGGTAGTGTATAACTATGTGTATATAGTTTGGAAAAATAAGTTTTGACAGGTTTATTTTTTTGGCGGAATTATGGGTTAAGGAACTTCTGTTTCTAGTCTTTTCATCCGGATGCAATTAGTACCAGGTAAAATGTTATTTCTTTCCCCTGCAGTATATGTTGCTTTAGCTATAATTAATTTCCAGATTGACTTCTATTGTGCAAGTTTTTCGAATTGTGGAGAGATGTTTCAGGTTAGTGTGGGCATGCTGGCATTAAAGCAAGTTCTGACCATCTCCAATATGGTCAAGGGGGATGAGATTCTGCTTTGTGGATTTCTGTGCCTGATTTCATTAAGAGTTTTGCAGAAAACAATGCAAATAACCCTGCTACCATTGTTCCATAGCTTTGCCTTTTTTTTGGCTCTCAGGAGATATTGTGATTATTGATATTTACACTGTTAAAAGAGAAACAATTTCACTTTGAAGTTCGGCTTTATGAAAAAAACTTGTTCTCTGTTTTCTTTGTGGTCAGTTTATTTATTTATTTATTTATTTTATAAACAATTAGAAATGTGGTTGAGCACATCTCTTTCCTCTCTGACTTCACGGAATCATAGAAGGACTTGGGTTGGAAGGGATGTCCAAGAAAATGGAGGTCTCACTTTGACTCCAGTCAACTGTGATTTATTGATTGTTTTTAAAGATTATATGCCATGGCTGTGCAAAAAGCAAACACGTTTTTAAGCTTCTACCCTAACATCTGTTCCTACAGGTTGAGGGGCAAATCCTTGCTATCGTTAGCCTGGCTGCACGATTGGGTTTGGCTTGTTCCGGGGGGAAAATGGAAATGGGAAAGTGGTCTCATTCCTCCACAAAAGAAAATGCCTGACTAATATTTTAGGTGAGACACTGCCAGGCTTTTCTGTCAGCACTAACGCAATTGGTGTGTTCTTTCCCAGAATGGAGAAGGGAATGA
The DNA here is from genome assembly GCA_013400955.1 of Drymodes brunneopygia. Lineage (NCBI taxonomy): Eukaryota > Metazoa > Chordata > Aves > Passeriformes > Petroicidae > Drymodes > Drymodes brunneopygia. Next base: position 535,222 of record VZTZ01046665.1, read on the forward strand.
AAATTTAAACTTATATTTCCATTGTTTAAGAAGGGGAGATGCTGCATGCCAAACGTACCCATTTTGCTCTTTTTGCCTGTTGAAGATGACAACTGCCATGTTTGCTCTTGGAGCTGATTTTGAATAATAAGACTTCATGCCTTTTTTTAACCTAAAGGTTAGATGTTAATGTGCTCTGTAAGGGACTGTACCTTCAAGTCATTTGTAAGCTGAATACAAGCTCCAAACCTGTTGCTTATTATGCATCACCCTGCCCACATCTAAAGATTTATCAAGAATTATGTCAACTATTTTGATGTTAAGGTTTAAGCTAAGCCTCTAAGATTTGACTTAATGCAATTTTAGGCCTCCGTTTGTATTAAAAGTCACAGAAAAGAGGAAGATCTCAATGGACCTGTGACATGACAAACAATATCAGTTTTTCCAGAACCATTATCATTTCTCATGTCACTGCAAACAAATAAGGAGCCTTTAATCCAAGGACAAACATCATGTAACACTTTTATCTGTCATCTCAATATGCATTTTCATATTTAAAAGTATCAGTCAGCATCAGTGAGCTATGGTACTGCATACTAAAAATATTGTCAAAAAGTCATCAGGGCATACAATAACTGGCTGTGAAGACTCGTTACTTCAAGTTTAGATAATATTTCTAATTGTAGTTGATTGTTGATTTCTCTTGTTTTGTTGTTTTAAGGGAGATCTACCTTAAATACAGGTGACTTGTAACAGTGTACTTTATGTTAACACAACTGATAACAAAATTCTTCAAGACAAAATACCATGAATTTCAGACAGAAATCTTAATCACAGATGGAAAAAATGAGGAAAAAAGTTATTTTTTTTTTTTTTTAGCAGAGATAAAACTTGCTACTGCATTTGGCATTTGCTTCCCCTTATTATACAAATAAGTGTATGAAAATTGTTTATTGTTTTAAAAATAAGGCAAAGGTATTTATTGTAATCTCTTTAGTTCCTTTTGACATCTCAGTAATGACCTCAGATTGACAGCTTGTTGAGAAGATAGTCTTTTCAGAATACTAAATAATACCCTGGGTCAAGAAATCAAAGAACACATCTGTCCATCTTGGCTCAAGAGAGCAGCAATGGAATTGGTCTTGATGATGTGCAAAAAAATAGCTGCATTTCAGGGGTAGTCTGAAATACTGTTGTATGACTAAGAAGGTCCAGCAGTAACTGTGATCTAGACAGTTCTCTGATTCATTGCTCATCCTGCTTGTTTGGAGGGGGCAAGAATTCACTGCTACACCAGTGAGGTAAATTGCAAACATTTTTTTCCAACTCTTGTTTGCTCAGCTGCTTTGATCAGTGAGTTGGAGGAGGGATGCAAAGGGGACAGTCAGCAAGAACTCTTTTCTCTTTTAAAACATGCTGATAAGCCAGGTAGCTTGAGGTTGATTTCCCTTGTGTGACTGTACAACCTGAGACAGAATTGAGTCTGACTAAAGCTGTTCTCAAGAATAGAAATTATTTACTCTGCTTTTTCCAGAAACAAGCAGAGCTCAGAATGCACAGTGGATTATCTTTTTCCTACTGATTTTGTTTGTTGGGTTCTGGGTTGTTTTTTTTTTTTTTTTTCCTTNTTTTTTTTTTTTCCTTAGTTATAAAGAAAATTCCCTTCTGCATCTATACACTGCTGCTTAGCCTCTAGGAAATGGAGTATAAAGATATCCATCATAGTCCTTTCAACATTTCCAAATCACTGCTTCAAGCATGTAAATTCCTTTGCACGATTGGAGCTGGGGAGCTGGTGTTGGTGTTCTTGGACCCCTCAGTGTGCAGATAACATCTACTGTCACACAAACTACTTCATATCAGTGGAGTCATTTTCTGCCTAAATGCTTAGAGTTAGTGATAAGGAAGGTAAAAAGAGTCCTGGACCACAGGTGCACTCCACCAGTTAGTTTTTCACTATCTGCTTTTAAAAAAGGCAAGTTTTGTCCCTTCCTATTTTGGGTTTATTTTTTTTTAAGTTTGTGGCCTTTATTTTGCTCTCACACAGTCTCCCAAATGTTGTTTTTTTTCCCTCCAGCAATAATTTTGTTAAACCCAGGAAAAAACAGGGTGGAGTAAGGAGAAGTCTTTGACACTCTGAAACATTTTCATGATCTGTTGGCATTCTTCATTTGCTGCTTCCAAGTCTCACCCTTATTTCTTCAAAAGCCTTACTCGCACCCAAGTTTTCCCCTTATTCTCACTAAATTTATCCTTTGCTCTTTATCTCACAAGCCTTGGTGCTCTTTCCACTCACTATCCTTTCTCTGCTGTCAATCTCTTTTTCACCTTTTCTTTCCCTCCCGATTTTCCTCTTGCTCACTGCAGATTTGCTCCCCCTGTTCCCAGGTGGATGATGCCCTGAGGTGTGGATCTGCAGGCACCAGCTCCCACAAGGAGTTGTGTGAGTGCTCAGGGAGAGGAGGGACCTGCAGGGCTCTCTGCATCTCTTGATTGTAGCATCACTTCAGGAGCTAAAGTGGGAAGAAAGAGCTGCTTGGTTCATCCCACAGCTTCTATTTCCTTCCCATACCCCTTCTTTTCTCTTCCCAGCCAGCAGAAGTAGGTATTCATGCCCCTGAAGCAGAAAAGGGTGTGTGGGCAGAGGAAAAAAATGTTTTTCCTCAACTTGATTCCCTGTTGCAATATTTATCTCTTAATATATTTTTTCTGTAACAATCAGTGTGCAATTTCTGGGGAGAGGGAAAAGAACTGTGGCAACATTATTTTTTGTTTCCCTGGGGTGGGGTTTGTCCTCTATTGGTTCTACACAGTAACATGAATATAAGATGTGACATAGGGAATAACACTTCAAACAAACACAAAAATTATTTCCCTTTGTTAGGTTCTTGGTTGAGAAGGGTCTGGCTAAGGAGAATGAGCCACTCTTTCACTTAGAAGTGGGTGCCTCCAGCTGCACAGGAAAGGAACCTGTGCTGTATTAATTCTGTGCAAAGATAAAGAGCCTCTCTTCAGGAGCCTTTATGATTGCTTTTAAGTGGTTTGACATTCTGAAAAAAAAAAGTCAACAAAAAACAAGCCCAACCCCCCAGAACAGCAAAAGATTAAATACATTTGAAGGGATTGATGGAATGTAAAATTAAGGAAAATAGGAGTTAGGTTTTCCTTGTTGCCAAACAGTGCAGTATGTAGATAGTGTAAGCATCTGTAACATGGAATTTTGTGTTCCCTGCTTTCCCTATCCCTGGAGAAGTAGAGTGTTACTCTCTACTAAAAAGTAAAGCAAAAGTTAAACTAAATGCCAATTCTAATTAACCACTGAGAGTTTTGCTGTTGACTTTTGTGGCAGCAGAATGTCACTCCACGAGCTTCATCACAGGAGCAGACCTTCCAGAGCTCTGGGGAGAAGAGAGACAAGAGAGATTTTATAGAAGAGAGAAAAAGACCACACAGTTTCTAGTCAAGGTCAGGAACCATTCTGAGGGGGGTTGCCCAGCCCAAAGTGGCACCCAGATATTCCCAGCTCCATCTTCTTGGAAAATACCCTGCTAGGCAATAGGATCACAAAGATTTACTGTCTTCCAGTTGACATTTTTTTCAGCATCCTCATAGGTGTAGGTGTAACATCCCTATACTAAGCAAGGCAGACGTGAGAGTTGAACAAAAAACAAGTTTCCCTTGAGAGTGTCTTGCCAAGAGAGCTGTTTTGCAGAAACAGTGATGAGTTGGGTCATGATGTTGGGGGCTCAGGCATCTCACCTGGAGCCAAGATCCTCGGTGTGAGACAGCAAGAAGTGATGGATCTGGACCTGTCCTGCTGAATTCTGAGTGGGGTTGCTTTAAACTGAGAAATCATGAAACAAAAAGCATAATTTGCCATAGCTGTAATGCACTACTTCAAGCACTGCACAGTGGAAGGAGAGACAACAGCAGAGCCAAGCACCATATCTGCTAAAAGCCAGCCTGCTGCAGAAATCTGTGCCCTGTGGTTGACTCAGACCACACTCCAATAAATCAAATCTGGCACTTTTTTGTGAGAGTTGAATTTTGCTTTGGGAAGGATGAGTTTTTTTACCTCTTTTAAAATGCTCTGTAGTGTGTGATCCTTTGAGGGAAGGAGGAGGGAGAGTCAGGGCATCATGCAAACCTCAGTCCTGAGGCTGAGAGTAATGACATTGAATAAATCCTAGACTCCTTAAAACGATAAATGGATATGAGAATGCTTGGTCTGAAATTACATGCCTAAATGTATGATCCCACCTCTGTGAAAATGGAGGTAGCTGGCTGAATGAAATGTCCTGTCTTGTACCATTTATTTCTCCTGCCTCAAAAATCTATTGAAATAGAAGAACCACACAGGTGGTGTCCATTTCTTTTATTTCTGTGACAAAAGACCTAATGAAACACAGAAAGAAACAAGATGAAGCAAAGATGAGCATGGTCTTTATGTTCCACAAATTGCATCTCTCCTGCCCCTTTTCTGTTCAATAGCTAGACCTAGAACCATCTGCTTTCTGTATTTCAGCAGTTTTAGTATTTTTAGTCACACTTGGTAACAAAAGTGTGAAATAAAGAAACCTATTGAAGGCTGAGTAAGCCAAACCTTGTTGTCACCACCTTGAGAAACAGAAGCATTCACCAAGGTTTTTCTTGAATTATGTGGGGCAAACTTCCTGTACAACCTTGCAAATTTTCTATTTCTGTTTCCATGTTCAAGTTCTCAAAATTGTCTTAGGAAAGCTTTACCCTTGTATGAACTTAGCATAGAACATTTCTAAACCCTGGAAAGAAATGCTTTCAGAAAGCATTCTCCTGCTTTTCATTTTTATCTTTCCCTTTGTGCTTTGTGGGCATGGGTCACAGTATTCCTTGAATGAAGAAGTGCTGCAATTTGAATAGTTCCCAGTAGCACCTGTGAAGGCTCCTGGCTTCAGAAGCAAGAGCACAAAGCTCTGAATGAAGTCTTCTCACTGTTAGCTCCTGACTTGTCAACAACTGATGAAGTGAGAGAGAAAATAACATTTACGTTTTCTCTCTAATTTAATGAGAAAGGAAGAGACAAGAAGAGGGAGAGCTTGGTTAATTTTCCATTCAGAATTGACTTCAATGCTTTTACAAGGACAAGCTAAGAAAGGCAGGAAGCTGTAAAGGGTAATAAGTCTAGAGATGCTTGAGTAGCTGGGAGAGAATTCTATGGTGCTGAGTTCTGGGGTATAATCCTGTAATTCAGTGATTCCAGCCCAGTGAGTGCCACACTGCTTTCCACAAAGCTCATTTACGCTCCCAAACAGCTCCTCACTGTCAGTTTTTATTTGCATCTTCTCCTTGCCTCTTTTTTTCTCTTTCTCTGCTATCTCCACTGTCACATTTCATCTGCTTTCTGATTTCTTCTCATCTTTTCTTGAGCTGTTTCAACTTATTTTTTTTTTCTGCTATCACCCACCATCTCCATCATAGAGGAGCTAACGAAGCAAACCAGCTCCAGCACAGTGCCCAGCTCAGAGCTTTTCTCATTTCCTCTGTCTCAAGGCAAGCACAGGTTCTTTGTGCACTGGCTCTCTCTGGATCTGCCTAATTTTTGCAGCTAAACCAGGACCTCAGCTTCCCTCTCACATCAAGCTTCCAACAGGAGATTGTCACTGATGGAATTGTTGTAGGAGTCAGTGGAGCCCCGTGGCCAGTAAATGTTCTGGTAGTGATTTGTACAAAAGATGGATGTAGGCTATTTCAGTCTGATAGTTCTTGATCATCCTTTTCTGTTTAATATTTTTACATTTTTGAAACGGTCAGATTAATCTTCATCTCTTTCTCATTGTCTACAGTTTCTTGAGACTAGAAACTCATTGCAAATTGATTTTAATCTGAGTGTCTCTGGGTTATTATTTGGCTTCAATATATAATTACATCTTCTATATAAACAAGTAATGAATTGTTGGTTGGTGTTTTTCTAAGCCTGCGACTTGAACAGGTGTGTGCCATTGCTGTCTTCCATAATTTCCTGCTAGTTTTGCACTGTTCCTCTTGAGCAAATTCCATTCCCATCCCTGCATTAGTCATGTGTAATCTTATAACCATGAAGCATTCCTGTTGTTTGGTCAGTGACCCAGCCATCCAATTCTCCTTGGCAATCCTGTCACTCACTGTTGCAACAAACACTCCCTTTCAGCTAATATATCCTTCTGTCAGAATTTGCCAGTGTTTTTCCACCACCTCTCACTCCGTGGCTTCACGAATTTTCACATTATCTCATCACAGTCCAGCTGTCAGCACCTTTGCAGTCCTGCTGATCTTTCATGTCTTTGCATTCCAGCAAAGGCTCTGTGCCATAAGGTACAATGAGGTACAGCAATAGCAAAAGAACGGAGTTGTTTTTGTTTTTTCTGATAGAGACATTGCCAGTGCAGTACTGCTGATGGGCAGGAGGCACAGTCTCTGAATCCTGATGGCCCTTTTGCCCTGGTAGGAATGACCAGCTGAAGAGTTAGTTGCAAGGAGTGGAGGTTCTTAGGAGGGCACCATTTTTAAGATCCTTTTCCCAATAACCTGTATTTCAGTAGTGGGAGGGTAAGAAATTTTCCTGTAGTTAACACCATCCTGGAGTCATCTTGTATAGCTGAGATGTAACTGACAGTATCATCAGAATATATTTAATTTCCATTGAATAAAATATTTTGTTACAGTTCAATGGGATTTTTTTTGTTCAAGTGTTTCTGAAGGTTTTTAGAATCATATTATTTCAAATTTTGTGCATGCATTAGAACAGTACATTTTTAGGAATGTTGTACATTCTTAGGTAAACTGTGGTTTTAAAGGGTCATCTTACTGTAACATTTAGGGAAGGAGATAAGAGTTTTATGCTGATGTTTACTGAAAACATTGCATGTGACAAATTTGTCCCAAACCTTTAAGTTCAGGAATTCTTTAAAAGCATGAGCACAGTATCTGCTCTTGTATGAAACTTACTCATTCTTGTGTAGAGAGCCAACTCTTCAGTTTTTTGTTTTTTTTTTCTTTCAGTTAGAAAGTATTTTGGATTTATGATTTGAAATGTTTACCGAGTATGTATTCAGACAACCTCCTGGATGCAGGGAATTTAGAATATTTAGAAGCTGTGAATGCAACATTTCAAACAAGAAAATGTGGTGAGTGATAGTAGACTGTTTGGCATGGTGTATGTTCTTGTTTCCCATTCCTTGTAAATTTGATTTAGTTTTGTTTGCCAGATCTCTTAATAGCCAGTAGTGGGATGCTCTGGGTGACCCTGTCTTAGGATTCTGCATGTGAATAACTTTTAAAAGCCAACCAAACAAAATCAAAACCAAACACTTGGGTGTCACTTTAACTGAAGTGATGGGGAAGATAAAATATACTCCCGTTTAGGCAGTATCTCTGTGACTGCATGAAACATTCAGGACTGTGTGGTGATTCCAAGAAGACAGAATACAGGAGATTTTAATCAATTAAATAATAAGAAAAATAAGAAATTGGTTGATTATAAACTATTTCCTCCAGCAGAGGAGGATTAAATGGGTTACAGGGGATTAAAAGGGCCAGCAGTTTTGCCTTTGTGAGAAACAAAAATCACTCTGAGGCCAATATGGTCAATGTTTGAAAATTTCTACTTTCTTTTTACTTTTCTTTTTTTATTAGCATTATTTTTTATGAAGGTTTTTTTTCCTCAACTAGTAAATGGCACGGTAGAAGTGGAAAGTCTCATCATAAACAGACCATGACCCAAATCACTCCAGCAAATAGTATCTTATTCATATCTGACAATCATACTAAATGGGGCAGTTACCAAAATATATAGCCTTTTAAAAAGTATCTCTATCACATTTTTTTCAGGGTAGCAAAAGGAAATATTGTGACTTAGTAAATTCTTTGAATGGGCAGGGAACTGACTCCAAATCATAGATTATAGGGTTTAAAGGGATTTCAGAATGCCCTGAGGGAAGACAGTACAGAAAATGACAAGACAAAGTTTGTCTGCATTTCCTGAAAAATGCTTCTCCTGCCAGTTCTTAAAAAATTCAGGTGATGGAAAGTGGATTTCCCTTGCTGCAGTTTGAACCTGTTGTTTCTCATTTTTCCCTTCATGGACACGGAGGATAAATTATTCCTTCTCTCTCCGCAAAAGCCTTTCGTTTACTTGAAGACTTTTTCAGTTAGCAACCCCAATTTGTTCAGTCTTTCCTTGTGGGTTCTGAGTCTTAGACCTCTGATCCTCAGGAATCTTTGCAAGCAACCCACATGTTTCTTGTTGGGCAATACCCAAAGCTGAACCCATTACTCCAGCATAACTGGTGAAAGCTGGGGAAGACAGAAGCAGTGGAGTTTATGCTGTTGTCTATAATCCTGCCTCTATGTTCACCTTTTTTTGCTAGAGAATGACATTTTTGATTCGTGTTCCTTCTGTGATCCACTGTAATACCATGTATTTGTCTGGCTTTTAGCAGGTTGCTCTCCAGGCTGAGTTTGTTCAATTTTTTTTTTTTCTGAACTGCTGTAGCTGTCTGAGTAGAAAGCCATTCTCAAGGGAGACAAAAAAGACCTCCATATATATGTGTGCAAAATAATTTTTTGGTGTTTCCTGTGACTTCCCCATAAGCAGGACAGAGTCAGTGCATGATTTACCAGTCCCCTGTCACAGAAAAGGTAAGGTCAGAAGAGCTGTATATCACCAGATAAAGATACTGGATAGATTTGATAAGAATTGTTCCTCACAATTTCTCTTGTCATTGTTTCCTTGCTAGATCTTAAAAGTTGTTTGCTTGTACTGATAGGTTTTCAGGTAGTAAGTTAAGGTGTCTGATGTATAATTTCTACCATTTTTCTTTTCCATCTTAGAATTACATTTTATATTTGATCTCTTCTAGTTTTCTAGGGTTGTGCCATTTCCCAGAGATCCTTAAAGAGCAGCTATTAATGGGAAAGTTCTTCCAACTTCCAAATGTTTTAAATTCCCCAAAATGAAGTTTATCAGGCTCATGAAATCTGAAAACAAATCATAAGTCTCTCTGAGCTGTTTATTCCCTTCTCTAGCTTTTTGCTGCCAACTTCAATTGTGCGTTATTTTTCTAGTGAAGACTGACAGCCAAGAAGGGATGCAGAACTTGAGCTCTGTGGGCACCCTCTCATTGTGCAGAGGGCAATATTTTTGTTGTTTTTTAACCTCACATTAGTGCATTCTAGGATGATTCCTTGTTACCTTTTTCATTCTTTGCTAATAAGCTGTGCTTCACATTCCTCCATGTATTAAAGCTCTTCTTTTATTGCCATCCATAGTAATCTTGTGTAGCTTCCACTAAAATGAAGTCAACGAAGAACTTTTGATTTACACAACAGGGGTCTAATTAAATTTTCCGTCCCTCCTTTCTACTGGGTTAGTTTGGTTTGTGTCTTTGTTATAATTTCTTTAAGGAATTGTTAGCCCTCCAGAATTTCTTGAGGTTTGTCTCATCCCTGTGAGTGTATGATCCACCAGTTCTCTGAGTATTTTAGCCTTCTTTATCAAATTTACCACACTAATTTTGTTGTCCTTCTCAAACTTTATGTTTCTAAGAACAGTTAATTTTCAATTTTTGGTCCCAAATTACTCTCTATTTATCTGGGGTTTTTTTTNGCACAGCCATCTAATATGCTGCTCTTATTTCTCTTCTGTGTATTTTTTCATATCATGGAGTCCCAGAATGGTTTGAGTTTGAAGAGACCCTGAAGATTATCTAGTTCTAAACCCCCTGCCATGGGCAGGGACACCTCCCACTAGACGAGAGTGTTCAAAGCTCCATCCAGCTTGGGTTTGGAACACTTCCAAATGGGGCATCCTTGAATTCTCTGGGAAAATTGTCCCAGTGCCTCACCACCCTTACAGGAATGAATTTCTTCCTACTATGTAATCTAAATCTACCCACTTTCAGCCTAAGGTCATCCCCTCTGGTCCAATCCCTACTCACCCTTGGGAAAAGTTCCTCTCTGGCTTTGTTGTAAATGCCCTTTAGGCACTGGAAGGCTGCAGTGAGGTCTCCTGGAGCCTTCTNTTGTATTAAAATCACTCAACTTTTCTCTATATTCTGTAAAGAAAATCAAGAATTCTCAAAAGCAACTTTAAGGAGTGTACTGATCTCCCTTAATACACAGCAGCTCACAGGATTCAGTGTCAAGCTGCTTATACAGTTTCTGCAGGCTTTGATAAATTCCTTGTGTCTGGAAGAATACCAAAGACCTGAAGCAAAATATGGTCTGTGGCCTTAGGAGTTAGACATCATGCTGCCAAGCAGAGATCCTACGNGCTGTTTTCACAGCTCCAGCCCTCTGATCCCCTTTGTGTCACTCTGGACTCACTCCAGCAGCTCCATGTCTTTCCCGTGGTGAGGAGCCCAGGGCTGGATGCAGCTCTGCAGTGGGGTCTCATGGAAGAGCAGAGGAGCAGAATCCCTTCCCTCACCTGCTGACTACGCTGCTTTGGGTACAGCCCCGGGTGTTTTTGACTTTCTGGGCTGTGAGCACACGCTGTCAGCTCATGGTAGATCCTCATCAACCAGCTCCCCCAGTCAGGGCTGCTCTCAACCCATTCTCCTCCCAGCCTGTCTGGAAAAAAACTAATATCACTGATTAAATTAAAGAAGAGAAACTCAGTAATGTCTCTAAATCTATGCAGTCCCAAAGACCATTTCCAGATGAATTTCCCACATGTATTTTCCTAAAACAAGATCTTTTAACTTTCTTTATTTTCTCATGTACACACGCGTACCATCATAAGCAGTCTTCAGGAAAATTGGGTCAGTGATGAGGACAGAAGTAATAAATTTCTTTATCTCTGGGTTTTTATGGAAGCAACACCTTTTAAAATACTTTTTTTGTCTTGACTTCTTTCATGTTATGTTGCTGACTGATTTAAGCAATGGAGCACTGTGATCAATTGAATCTCCAAAAATCTAATATTAAAAGATGGAAGGGAAGGACCTTTGTGTCAGCAGAATAAACTGAGAAGTGTTCAGGAAGCACCAGTAGTCCTCTCTCAGAAAAGCAGGAAAATGTAGTTGTATTTTACTATTTTCTGGCTGTGATTGTCACTGACTTCCAGTCATTAATGTCACAGCTTTTTTTTTTTTTTCCCTAAGGAGGATGGTGTCTAATTTACTCCAGATACTTTTGATTTGAGTGGCAGAATCATTTTCAGATGAATCTGTTATAGCCAGCAGAGATATTGGAACATATCACAGAATCATAGGAAATGCTGAGTTGGAAAGGACCCATCAGGATCATCGAGTCCAACTCCTGGCTCTGCACAGGTGACACAAAGTCACACCCTGTGCCTGAGCGCATTGTCCAAACACTTCCAAGAGCTCTGTCAGGCTTGGTGCTGTGGCCACTGCCCTTAGGAGCCTGTTCCAGTGCTCACCCACCTCTGGGTGACAGTTTGCTTTCATACTCAATTTTGGCATTGAGAAAGCTTCTTATTTTAATACTGAATTTCTAAAGGCGCTCCTATGCAGACAAAACAAATCCAAGAAACTCAGCACACAAAAGCCTCCAATTTCTCTGATTAGCCTTGCATCAAAAGCAGTGTTTGATCTCCATTTATCCATTTCAGGCTGAAGAGTCTCTCATACACACTTCCTCTTGTACCATTGTGCATGGATAAGTGCCTGCATTTCTGTTTTTACTGTAAAGATATTAGCAGGACAGCTCGGTGCGCTTCTGCATTTTTCACAGAATTTGCTCACAGGGCTACTGCAAAGCCATTCTTTGGCTTGTTGTTGTTGTTCTTGGTTTGGGATTTTATTGTTGTTGGTTTGGTTTTTTTGTTTGGTTGTTGTTGTTTTTTTTTTGTTGGTCTTACTGTCTTCAGGGTTAGTCATGTCAGCACATAAATTGTTTTTGTGGAATGAATGGCTTCATTTGTCCCTTACTTTCTCGCGAAGCAGAGTCTGGGTTTGGTTCCTATTACACATTTACTTTAGTGTTCATGCTTAAAATGTGATACTATTTTAAAATAGTAGGAATGATTGCTGTAAGTGTTTTTTCTTTGATGAAATGAGAGATGTAATAGGCTAGGACATGTATTTCCTGCAGGCACTGAAGCACGTATTTTCTGACACATCAGAGCTGCAGCATAAAGAAGCTTCTTACTAACAAAAAGTTTCCAGCAGATAATTTCTCCCTCTGACCCTGGTGCAGAGTGCAGGCACTTTCTGTGTCACTTTTTCAAATCCATGCACATCAGCTGGGAATAAGGAAGCACTTGGTGACTTTCCTGGAGACTCCATCCTGATGGAGTTTGTTGTCCAGTTTGTAAGCCTGATATATTGGATGAGTTTTTAGACAGTCCTTCTAAGTCCTTTAAAACAGAGAGCTATATTGGAAGGATGGGGTCTACATCCCTCCAATCCTGAAACCAAGAAAACATCATATTTGGTGTATGAATGCTCTTGGTCCCTGCAGTCAGCAACTGCTGACTCAAAGCATGAATGAGAAATAGCCCTTTCCAAGCAAATATGAATGGAAGTTTATTTTAGATCTTAATGTGCTGTTTATCTATGTCAATGTTATTTTTGGTGCGAAGATGCCCTGTTTATCCACATCTGTGCAGTGGCAACAAGGAATATTCCCTGGCCATGGGAACTCTTGGAGAGGCTGTGCCTTGGGGAAGACTAATTCCTACCAACCCTCTCTGAGACATCTCCTGTCAGGGTGAGGCTTCACTGTGTCCCAAAAACAATCAATTCTGGCTGTACCTGGGCTGTTAAAGGAAGGCGCTTTTCTGTACTTCCCTTTTAGGTTGTTGACCTTGCTCTGGGAAGGGGTGAGTGGCAGCTTCAAGGACTTGGCTGCTGTGTTTCTGAGAGTGCAGAGCCTGCAGTTGTGACTCTTTTGCATGAAGGGACTGCACCAGGGGTCGTTGCCTTCCTCTGCTCCTCTGCCTCCCTCCACCTGGGCCCCAGGACACTCCCTTGAGGGCCACTCATGCTCTGGGCCCCAGGATTTGCTTGCAGCACTGTGCTCTGAGCACAGAGGTGCTGCATTTGTGCATGCCAAGGAATTATAGTTCTGCATTTCGGCAGATGTTTTATGGTAGTTCTGTAATTAGCACTCTGCACTGTTATGCCAGAGGCACAGATTTGATCTCTTGCTCTCTGAGCTGGCAGGGTTTGGGAGCCCTGCTTAGGCAGTGTGCAAACCCCCAGATGGGCAGGGGAAAGGCATGCTTCTCCATTGCTCTGCAGTGGCCCTTATAGCTAATGATGATGGTATTTTGTGCTCTTATGACTTTCATTTAAGGATCTCCGAGTGCTGTGCGAGCATTAAGTGAGACATCCTGCTCCCCAGTGGAACAGCCAGCATGGGGAACAGGGGGATCTCTCCACCAGTTCCCTCTGGGCCATAACACAGCAGCTGTCCAGCAAGGCACTGCAGAATTAGTCAATATTTTAGGATGGACAGTAAGCAACACAGATTTCAATTAAAACCACAGGGAAAATCGAGGTAGGAAGAAGAAACTCACACTTAGCCAGAGCATTTGGGCCAATGTTTCTATTTTGAGGGGAAATTGCTGAGTTTCTTAATCCAAACACATGCCTTCCATCAGCAGCAGCCCCTCCCAACCCCTGACAAGATGATGAGTCCTTGGCTAAGTGATTCAGTGAGAAAAATGCCATTCCCTGCCTGATCAGAGGCCCACAGACTGGCAGTGGGAATTTCAAAAGAGCCAGACAAATGATCTGATGCTCAAGAACTCAAGAATTGCATCAGCAAATGTGGATTAAGGCCCTTGTGCTGCAGCCATCTCATCAAGTTCCAGCTCCATTTAGCAGCTCCTCGCAGGACTCAGTTTGCATTTTGTTGAATTTTTGTTGGCTTCCTCTGCTGTTTCCTTCACACAATTTAGGCCTGCAATATACTTCTTATGCTCAGCTTAGAAGTGTTTTCATCTCAGATGTTCAGCAGCATTTCCGTGGTAAATTTAGAAAACTCAAAGATGTTCATTAAGTTTGCTGAGCTAAAAGGTCTGTGTGAGGATTTTTGATTTACCCTTTCTTTCATTTATCACCTTTTTCTCTCATCTCTTATGTGTCTGTCTTCATTGCTCTCCTTAGTTCTTTTTCTTGCATAGATTATTTTATTGTGATTAGTTATACTCTTCTTCTTTAGCCAAAGGTCAAAATTAATTATCTAAATCTTTGTTTTTAGCTGGGATCAATGCAGAGACATACATTTTATACCTGTCATATTTTTTTTTTCTTCTGTATAACAGATTTTGTGGCTGTGTTTATGTAACTGTTCATGTTGAGCTGTTTTGTGATTCACTACTTCTAGGCGGTTTTTTTTATTTCTGCAGGATTTTATTTTTTTAATGTAACACTTGGATATACATCTTCACTTTTGTGTTGTTACTAGTGCCAGTGTTGATTCTTTGTTGGTCTCTGCTATTCAACAAGTGCAGCAGCTGCAAGCAGGTTGGTCTTTCCATCTGAAATGCTTGAAATCCAATATAAACTGTAGATTGAAAAGCCACTGTATTATCATTTATTTAGCTAAGTTGTTGACTACTTCTCCAGAAACAATCGGCAATCAGAGGACATTGCAGAATTTGAGTCTGGGAACTCTGAATGCTAAATGACAAATGTAGTCATTCAGCACAGCACATCAGAATCATATTACCACTGGCTACCACCAAATTTTCCTCCTGCGTGTATAAAGCCTGGAGAGGTGATCCAAATTGTCCATGCTTGATTTGTTTTGATTATAATATGAACTAATATCAGGCTTGCTGTCTTCTGAAATGGCCTTGTTGTCTTCAATGCAAAGTGATGATGCTGTAGCATTTCCTTTCTCTGGCGTCTCGCTTGCTAGCGCTGTGGTCTGGTGAAAACAGAACACAGATGCTTTCTTTGCACATGGATGATCTGGGAATAACTCCACTGGAACCTCATGTCAGTTGTAGATCAGCAATTGTACCAACAGCAAAAGTGCCTCTGCCAGGTTCCTCTGTAGGGGGGGAAAAAAAGCCACTGTGACATTTTAACCTTTCCTTTTGTGGGTTTCCAGTCATCTGGTGAAATCAGAGATATTACTGTGTCTCTTCTGCATGTTGCCATGAACATATGTCTCAGTCAGGGAACATGATATTGTAAAATCACAATACCAGTATATTTTTACTCTGTAGCTCTGCTCTTAGCAATATTGGTACAATTACCTGGCAAAGTTTTCCTGCCATGCTTTCAAGAAAATGTCTACACAGCCCTTTGAATGCAGCCAGTTTTCATTTTCTTGTCTATCTTTTCACATTATTTTTCCTGCAAAGCAGCAGAAGTGCAGCGACATCTGAAAGTGCTGCTCGTGATACTGTGATACAAAATATGCAGAAGACTGTGGCTATCCCGTTAATTCTTTCTTTTATTTCCAATTGCAAAGTAGCAATCTAATAAATGCAAAATCTACAGAATGTTTATCCATCTCACATGTTCAGTTCATTGTTCCCTGTGCAATGGAAATGAAGTGACTGCACCTGGAGCACCTTTTTCCTTCCTTCATTGCCACATATTGTGGTTAGTAGGCTGCACAGACCTGTGCTGTATCTAATTGCTGCATGTTATGTACCACAAAAATAGCTCTGCAAAGGACGCCTAGGCAAGTTTAAATGTTGTCTTGTTTTCATAGATGGTGGATCACTTCCAAGAGAATGCAGTTGCTGCCCTTAGAGCCTCACCAATCCATTAATATTGCTGATATTTTCTTTGGTGGCTGTTGTGGCTCTGTTAAAAGAGATAAGAACAGTAACTTTTGGGAGAAAGATGTCCCCTATTGTGCTGTGCTATAAGGATCTGATCCAGCTTTGCAGGGTCCTGGCACTAAAGCACAGCATTTGCAGAGAGCAGCACTCATGGGCCACCAACAGGGACCTGTCCTGCAGGTGGGGCTGGCACTTTGCTCTCCTTCCTGTCCTAGAGATCAAGGAGACATCTTGGGTTTCTGGATGCTATATATGGATATCAAAGACTGCCCTGGCAAGAACAAACCAACAGATTCCTTGTCAATACCCTGAGAATTTCAATAGGTTGATCTAAATGTTGATCAGGGCTCTCATGGGCTCCTCTGTGTTAAAGTGTGCCACACTCCATGGGGAGAATCTGAGCTATTTTGTTGCAGAGTGTGATTGCTATATAAATACATATCAGTTTAATGTTCTATTGGTGCTGCCTTTGACATGCTGCAAAGAAGACTATTGCAAAT
This sequence comes from Drymodes brunneopygia, assembly GCA_013400955.1. Classification (NCBI taxonomy): domain Eukaryota; kingdom Metazoa; phylum Chordata; class Aves; order Passeriformes; family Petroicidae; genus Drymodes; species Drymodes brunneopygia. The sequence goes on from VZTZ01046665.1 coordinate 551,434, forward strand.
ATTGCTGACTTGTAATGAAATCTCTTCCTAAGGCAGCATCACGAGCTAGATAAATAAGGGTTAACCAGCATAAATACAGTTTTATCCCTTCTTTCAAGGTACCTATGTATTTGATTTCTTTTGAGTTATCCTTTCATTTCCTTCCATGATTATTTATATCTGGCTTAGAAACCAGAGCTTCAATGTTCTGGGCATTGCACAAATACAGAACAAAGGCAGAGCCCCTGTGACAGCCCTTGCTTTTTTCATCTGTTTGTTGTAGCCTCTCATGGAAAGGCTGCCTTTTGACAACTAAAGACAAAGTGTGTGAGCACCTGGAAATTAAATGGAAACTTGCATTCCTCCCACCCTCTATTTCAGCCCTCACCAAAGTAATTTGCTTTAACTTTGGCTATAAAGAGAACAAACTTCTGTGGCATTTTTCAAATTCAATTACACGAGATATTTCATTCTCGTGTTTGCTTTTAGAAGGAAATAATTAGCAGACATTTCTGTTTTCCACATGGATCTTAGTATTCTACAAAGAAGATGACATTATACCTGGGTAAACAGCAAAGTGATTATCAAAAAAAAGTCAAAACAAAGGAGACTTTCCCTTGCTTTCAGAAACTCCTGGTACTCTGCAGCAGCATTTCATGTGTAACTGAATCTTTTCTTCTCAGATTAATTTCTGTTATTGTACATGTGGCTAAATATAGAATAATCGAAGTCGTTTTAAGAGTAGTAATGTATTTACAATAATTTTATTTGACTTAATTCCCTTGTGATTGCATTGAGTTTAATTTTTGCTGCAGCAGGCCTGCATGCAGAGAAATAGCTTTAATGATTTTTTGTTATGGAGCTTTATTTTACAGTGTGCTTTGTTCTTTGGAATTTGGCAACCACTGTTCCTCGTCTTCCTAAGGTCAGAGTGATTTGAGCTTCAACCATTTAGAGAGATCTGATAAAGAAATTTCATCTCTGTGGGTGCTGGCCAGCGATGAACAGAACCCTGGGTTTCAATAGAGACTAATCTTAACTCAGGAGGGAAAATTCGGGAGGGGAAAAGCAATCTGCTCTTCAGTGACAGATCGCTGACAATTTGCTTCCACCAGCCACCTCTCTTCCTGCCTAAACTGTCAGAGTGCCATGGAAGAAAAAGCCCTTTGTGCCTGCCTGCAGAAAGTGACTGTCATCACCATTATGAATGGTATTTTACATAGGGCTTGTAAAGATCAGCAATTACTTCATCCTTCCTGCCTCTTCTTTGTGCCGGTTCCTCTTCGTGCTGCACCCAGCGAGGTTCAGCCCAGAGCACATCTGCTTCCCTGCTGAGAGAGTACCTCCAAGAGTTTGCCTTGCACTCCAGCTCCTTCTTTCCCACTTGTCTTCCCAAATCTGCAGGGGGAACAGCTTTCCCTTCCCTCCAAGCAGGCTGGGATGGGACCAAGATTAGTAGCTCTGTTTTTGACTTGGAGCCCTAACTCAGGCTGAGGTGCAGCAGTAGTTTCTGCCTGTGGCTGCTCCAATCCCCAGGAATTCCTGCTGGGATGGGCAAGATGATGGGTGGGAGAAGTGGCAATGGGTGCATTTGGGGAGGACAGAAGGATGGAAAAGGATGGGTGTGGTAAGGGACATTGGGACTGACAGTAGGGGCATAAAAGTTGGATGGTACCCAAAGTGATGTGAAGGAGCTTGAAAATTGTGATTTCAAAGTTTTGGGTTTTTTTTCCTGGATTAAGAAGAAAATGAAATTATTTTTAGAGTGGAAAACCCTTAAAAAATTTTCAACTTTCAAAAGTTTTTAGGCTGGATGTTGCACTGTGCCTGCCTGAGTGGGGCCAGTGCCTTATGAAAACTCAAACTCAGCTTCTTGTCTGCTTTGGTTCAGATTTGTGCTCAAACTTCACCCTCTCTCAGGCACTGCAGTCTAGTGAGTCAGACAGTGTGTTTAAGAGTTTAATTGGAGGGGTTGCTGTGGTGTGTAAATGTAGCTGGAGTTCCACAAAGGTGCCTACAGGGTAAAGGTGAGCTCTGGGAGGAGCAAAAAAAGTGAGGTGTCATGACAGCCCTGAGAAACAGGATATAGGCAAATCCCAGCCCAAAATGAAGGGACCTGGTTTAGTTTAGAGACAACAATGCTTTGTTTCAGTCCAAATTGTCTCCAAAGTCTTCCTTTCTCCCTTTCATCTTGAAATAGAAAACATAAAGCATTGACATAATAAAGATTTTCCTATATAAAGCATCATCTGGGTTAGGCGAGACACTTTGATTTCCATTGAATAGGCTTGTCACAGTAAAATTCCCAGTCCCTGCTAGTCAGTGAGTCAGACAAATGAGGTGAATAAGGGTGAGTCAGGGGTTTTATGGCACAGCAGTGAGTGAAGATTGATGTGATGAAGGTACCTCTGCTGTGGGTGAAATGGGTGTTGAAATGACTTCGTGTAGACAAAGCTTCTTATGGAGAGGGATGTCTGGCCAGGAGACACCAGGAATGGGTTTTTATATAAGAAAGGACAGTCCTTGTGAACAGCCAGGGAAGATTTTGACTGCTCATGTTTTTCTGTAGCTCCTTCCCACACTTAATTTAAACCTTGTGAATTTTAAGATAATGGCTTTTCTTGTTTTCAAGAAATCATTTATTTTGTGGGTGTTTTTTTAAATTTTAAACAAAAGATTTCCAGTATATTTACAGTTAGTTGATGGATACCCTCGTAGTTACATGAACAAATTGCTTCCCAAGTTCTGTGTTTTACAAAGAGAAAGTATTAAAAGCTCAGATTATCATATGAATTTAATAAAAATCTTACAAATTAGAAAGCAACACATTACAAACCCAGAGGACAGGAAATCCTTTGATTGCACCTTTGGGTGCAATTCCTACAGATAAGAAAAGCAGGGTCTTATCGTCAGTCAGGCTGTTTACCTATGAGAATCAGGGTTTCACTGATGCTTCATGTTTTCCTGCCATTATGGTAAATGGGTTTTGCATTATTTTTCCCTTATTTAAATTTCATCTCTTTATGCTTTCTGTTTTGTATTCAGTCTGTGATATTTATCTCCTTTCCTTTTTAATTATTGGAACAATTGTCCTTCTAAATATTCTTGTTGTGGTTTTAATTTATTTGGAATTGTTTAATGTTAGTGTCTGTGTTCTTTACTGTTTGTTTCCAAGGAGATAATTATTTTCGGTCTCCCGCAAATTTTCTGGATTTTTCTTACTAATTTGTAATACAAACATAATTATTTTTAAAGTGTTTCATGAGGCTACTTTACTTTTTTTTTTTTTAATTTGCAAAATAAATTACTTTTCACATTTATAAAGTGCCTTGACAACCTCTCTGAAGCAAGGGTGATGAATATATTGTGGAATCTGAAGGAGGAAAGGGGTCATCTTAAACCCTCTCAGAACTGGCAAATTTGTTTGCTGGAGAGTGGTATCAAAGCAAATTTCACTGTGGAGTGTTTTAAACAGAGAGAAGGATTTTGGAGCAGCAAAAAGCATGTTTTGCATGTACTTAGCACGTGAGGAAATTGTGGTGACACTCTTCAGCATAAAATAAGTTGTTTGTTTTCTGTCTCAGTCTCTGCTAGAAAGGATTTCATCCCTTGGTATCTCCAGCACCTACAGTTGCCTCCTAGAGCAAGAAACACAGGGTTTCCTTAGGGAATACCAACTCCAGGTCTAAAGCAAGGTGCAGCATTTTCACTCCCACTCAGCAGGTGATAAACCTAAAGGACTTTGATTCCATATGGGTTTGGGTTGGTTGTTTGTTTGTTGATTTATTTTTTTATTTGACTTTGTGATTTTGGACAAAGCAGTGAGCTCACTATCCTGAGGTTTTAAGTCTTCAAAACTTAGAGGACAAATAACACGCTTCCTGAAGCTTGGGAGTTTCTTCTTTTTGAGGAAAGTATGACTATTTTATGTTGCATCATACTGTCTCATAAGTTCTTACTGTTTATTGCAGTAACACCAGGTCTCATGATATTTCATATTCCTTTTTCTCTTAACATGCCCGACACAGCTGTATAAAAATTTCAGCTTTAGCTGAAATAAGTTTCTAGCTCTTCTGGTTGTCAGGAAAGAAAAACCTTGATAAAGTCTCTCCCTGAAAACTAAAAGAAAAACTAGGACAGAAGTGGTGAAGAGGACCCAAACTCTGTTCCTTCTTGAAATTAGTATTATGTTGGGAGTCTAAGCCGTGATTTGTGTGTGTGTCAGGTCTGGCAGCATTACAAACACAAACAGCAAGGTGGGACTGTAAATGTTAAATATGTGCAGCCAGGCTGAAAATAAGGGATTTCTCAGCAATTTGTCTTCAATTCAGAGGAAACATTTCTTGATCAGGCAGTGTAACTGAACAAAGTTGCAGGAAAGGGAAGCAACATTAAGGATGCTTTTCCCCCCCGCCTCCTCTTCCTCTGCCTCTCTGTCCACTTGGTATACTGTATCAGAGATGTTAACTGCAATGTTTTTTCTCCTTTTTTATTGCAACTTTTCATTCTTACTAGCAATTAGAAATTAATAGTTTGCCTTCAGTATTTAAATTTTTTATATGCTTTGCATTATTTTAAAACTGCATATATGTGACCTTGGCAACTGTAAAAATATGAAGAAATCAGTGTATCTTTACTGTGGGTGCCAAAGAAGTAGCTGTAGTGATGTTTCATAGCATTACTTTTTTCTTTCCTTTTTTTTCCCCAACCCTCTGTCTGGACTAGATCTCACATGTTTTAGATGATAAGTCAGAAAAATACCTCTATCCTTGTATAATCACTCGTATTTTCATGGTCACGCTGGCAACATAATTGAAAAACTGGAACAAATAACATCCTGATATTTAAAAAAATAATGTTAAAGAATAATACTCCCCTGCATACATAATTAAAAAGAAAAGGAGTATAAATGACTTTGCAACATTGTCTTTAAAACATATTAAATTAAAGAGACAAATCCCTGTGAGGAATAAATTGAACGTGTACCCATTGAAATCAATGGAGCTACACAGATTTAAAGCAATTTGGTATCTGGTCCTCTATTGGAAATGCTAGATTAAGTTGGAAAGACATGTACTTGAAAAAGCACACCTTTCACTTGGGAATCTATTATGATCCTAAAAAGGCTGAAATACTCCCCAAAATGTGATTTGCACAAACTCCAACCAACTCTGCTTTCTATCTTTGCACTGCTTTTACCTGGGAAGATATACTTCAAGTAGTTCTCAAAATGACTGAAGCAAATCTGACGATTTATCATAATTGAAAGTGTCTTAGGAAAATGTCTTGGAGGCTCAATTTCCTGCTGAGAAAGGGAATGTCACTGTTGTCACTGACCTGTGGCTGTAAGAGGCACATGATCAAGACTTATTAATTACAACATTAAATGCCAAATATATGACACATTTTATTGGATGTGGGAACTAATCAACTTGCTACTGAAGTAATTCAATTCTGTGCAGGTTTATTATGCAAGCACTTTAAAGCTCAAGGAATGACAGCTGATATATATGGAGGAAAACTAAGAGAGACAGCAATAGTTCCTTTTAATTGTATTTATTGTATTGGATAAAAGTGATATACAGCTTTCCTTCCTGGACTTGAAGTGATTTGTCTCACGCTTAATTATCACTTAACTATCAATGACCAGGATGGAGAAAGAACAGCTGTGCTGAAAACCACAGAGTTGAGAGTGAGTGGGATGCAAGGCACAGCTTTAGGTTACTCAGCTCCAGTACCTACAATCTCCCAGGGCTCAGCAGAGCAAGGAAGCAGCAGAAATGAGGTGTTCCCTCGGTGCTGCCCATCCCCAGGCTGGGCTTTCCAGGCAGGAGCTTGAGCACTCAATGTTTCATTCAGCTCCAGGAGCACTGGAAAACGCAGGTGTGTGCCTTTGCCTCCTTGCACACAGAGAAATTTCTGCAGCCAAACTCTCATTTGTCTGTCCAGGGATCAGTGCTGTGTGCTGATGGGACCACTGAGCCTGGCAAGCTGGAGCCCCCTCGTCAGCTGAAACCACGTTTTCCACAGTCTTTGTTTGCTTGTGAAGCATGTGGGACTCGGTTAGTTACACAAAAGAGAAACCTGCTGCATTTTGTACCTCTGCAAGTACAAAGGTCTCTTATTTGTGGAGCACAGGTGACCATCTCAGTAGGACAGGATTCTTGGTGGTAGATTTTTACTTTTTCCCCCCCCCATGGAAATGTATTACATGGCATGTGTGAGCAGCTGTGCGATTTAGTGAAAATGGAAAGATGCTCACGTTGTGAAAGGATGAGCTGGATGGTGTCCTCACAGATGATCTTCAAATGGGAATAATATGGCTTTATAATAGACTAAACCAGACCAATTGATTCTTCCTGAGTCCTCAGGGACTAGATGGTTATGATTTGAATTCATGAAAACATTTCTTATTTGTACTTTCAGTTTGAAAGCCAGATATGTCCTTGGCTCGGGAAAGAAACTTAGCAGGAATACACGCATTTACTGAGCTTCTGAGGCTGAAATTTTACACAAAATTTGTTTTATTTTTTGCTTTTGATTTTGAAATGCACTTCATTTCTGTTTACCCTAACTTCAGTCATTCATGATTGTATTGATACAAGTACTAAAGCTATGGTAACGATGTCATTTTGGGGTCCTTTTTAACATAACTTGAAAATGCCCTATTTTTTTCATCCAGCATGATAGTAGAAGAACTGAAGATTTGTTTAAGGGGTTTTTGGATTTGTCTTTTTTGGTCAGTTGGCTGGGGGATTTCTTGGTTTTTGGGTTTTTTGTTTTGTTGTTTGGTTTGGTTTGAGTTTTTTCTTTGTAATGTAGTAGCAAGTCAAGAGAGACAACTAAAATAAAAACTTCTGTGGGTTATATTTCCCTTATATTATGGCTGCTCATCTCTATTAATATAGAATGTCCATTTGTTTGCTGCCCAAAGTTAGAGTGCTTGTACATATATTTTCATTCTTTTTGTGCTGGTTTGAAAATTTCATAATCCTCTTTGTGTTTACAAAGAGTTACCAAATTATTCCTTGTGTTAGTACCTGAAGCCTTACCTATAGATCAGGTAGGAGTTGGGAAAGAGGACAAATGTTCACAGCAGCATTTAAGGCTGCATAAAATCCTAGTGGTAGTTAAGTCATATGCTTGCACAGATTAGCAGTGTTAAAAAGAAACTAGAGAATGATGAGCAAATCATTTTTTAGCTTCTTTTTACAGGTGATTTACCCACAGGAAATAAGGAGGAAGTGCTAGCATAATTAGATTAGCATTCTGCTGGTAGTTAACAGTGATAAACACAGTGATACTAGCTAAATTTTGAGCTGGGATTTTAGGCAGTGTGTTAGCAAGGGGAAGTGTGCCTGCAGGGATATTTCTGTTACTCATTCCTAATGGAGCTTGGCTAAGGGAAGGCAGTGGATGTCATCTTCATGCAGTGCCTCCTGGCCAGAACCAGCAATAAAAATACACAATAGATTTAATGCGGCTTGGCTGTCCTGTGACCAGCAAGTTGGCCATAGGCAGGGGCAAAAAGTACACTGAGATTGTTCAGCCTTGCTCTTCAGTCTTTTCTTACCAAAGTCTTATGCAATGCACATAAGCTGGGCTGAAAGTTGACCCACTGGACATATGAAAATGCAGAATAGAATAATGGTGGAAGCGTGAACACTAGCAGAAATGTGAGCGATCTTGCACTGAAATAGAATTTTAAAATGCATTTCTTAATTTAATACGTTGCTCCTAAGGATATGATTATCTACTCCCTGAGTGTTTTCTCTTTGACAGTGTCACAAGTTGTTGTTCTTATTCAGGAGAGCTGGAAGAGATCTGGAAGGCAAAAAGTTCTGACTCCACTGAGATATTTCACCAAGGCAGAGATCTTGATGATATTACCATGGAGCAGTGTTGCTGTAGCCATGAATGGGTGAAGCTGATTACAGGAAAATTTAATAGCTAAAGAAATCTAACAATGAATTCTTTAGGTTCCAACCATCAGCATCTAATGGGTAAATTACAAATTAATTTGAATGAAAAAGACAGACCTTAGTCACACATCCAAGGAGTACAATCCAAAATCCCTCTCTAACATCAAAATCAGAACAACCATGCAGACTTCTCTTTCATACAGTGTTAGTTTCTTTTTAAATGGAAATGAGATTAGTTCTGATTTATGCTGGTGATGTCCTGAGCAGGTCTGTGCCCATTTGCTTACCTGGTTTACAAGAGGTGTATTTTTCCTCTGGGCCAAATGTTGTACTCCCTGTAAAACAAAGGTTATGGCACTAACACAAGCTATTTCCTCGAGGCCAAGTTCTACCCACAGCTTCTTGAATGCAAATCACTGGCATTACACATGGGTAACTGAAATCTGAATTTACCCTTGAGTGCTCAGTTCAGTCAAAATTATTTTGCAGCTTCCCTGCTGATGGCTAAGAAATCATCCAACCCCAGTAGTATAGCTCCCTTTTATTCAGCATTCCCTTCACAAATATAGCATAAGGGTTGCTTATAAATATACATGCTTTTGTTGAAAATTGCTGTTGAAATTCACTGCTTTGCATACTACAGGTATAGTGAAAGAAATATCTGAAAGCTCGTAATTAAGCATTCCTTTCGTTCAGACAATGCAAAATGAGCTAAGTTATCAGACATTATATCCAAAATGCTATGTCCAAATTGTTTTCAGCTATTCCTCACACAGTTTTGATGGGTTTAGGGCAGAGCTGTGCTAGTTAATATTCCTGATCATCCTCATTGCTGCCAATGCATTGTCGTGTGCTTCAGATCAAATCCTGCCTTGCTCTGAGCACAAATAATTCAACTCCCCACTGTAAATCTTTCCTAATTAGGTTATTTTTGTCTTTTAATCTCTTACTCTGAGATCCATTAATGATTTTGAACTGAGATGTATATAATCTGTAACAATTTAGCTTATCTGGCTTTTTAAGACCATTTATTTTGCTTTTAATCTTTAACAGTCCTGTTTGGATTTAAGACTATGTGCACTAAATGACAAAAGTAGAAGCAGTTTTGCCATTGTTATGCAATTCTTAACCTGGTGCTGAGGCCTGCAGCTGCAAAGTTTATGATGTCATCTATGAATGAATAAAAAAAAAAAACCAACTCCAAGCTAAGAAAAAGGGTTGAGAGCTTAGATGGTAAAGATATTAGTTTGTCATATGTTCATTACTTGTTCTGTAGCTGTATCAAATATCAAACTTTGTGGTTTTCTCTTGTCTATTTGAAATGGTAGCTTCAGCCTAGTTTTCCATGATGAAATGTTGTTGATTATTAGAATTTTTTTGAATCTAACATTTCAGAGATCCTTATGGGCTTCAGGCTAAATCAGGCTAACTGCTATCAGTGTACCTTGTTTGACTAGCTATGCAGAAATTTGTTTTAGTGGAAAACAATATAGTGAGTTACCTCAGTCATACATGAGAATATGATCGCTACACTGGACAGTAATTGTGGAAATCAGAGTAGAAAGACCAAGAATTTAATTAATTTTCAAGATCCTACCACATTAAGTTGCTAGATGCTCCTCCAGAATATGAAATATGGATATGGCAGTCACACAGAGTTTAAAAACCCTGGACATATATCTTTTTTTTTTTTAAGAGGATGTACAAAATTATTTTGCAATGCATTGTATGCTATCGTCTAGTGCATGTCTGGAATGTTACCATGCTACAAACAGTTTTGATTCATCAACCATTGCTGTGAAGTTGGGGTGTTTAGCAAAGTTAGATAAACTATAGAGGGCCCTTTACTAAAATAGACCATAGAAGGATTTTTACAGCTGTGTCAGAATCAGTGATTTTTTTTTATGAAAGCCTTGGTTGTGTCTAAGTTGAGGGATTTTTTTGTTGTTGTAGTGAAATGTAATAAGGGAAAAGAAGTTTCAGATGTGTTTGGTTTATTTAACCCTCCCACCACTTCTGCTCTGCACAGTCAGACAAACCCATGCCCAAGAAACCTTGAGAGCCGTGAAGGGTGCCAGTTCACACGAAACAGCACTTAGACATGTGCCCAATCCTACTGGATTTCAAACAAAGCCTGTACTACAAGAGCATTTTTTTGGGAAGGAGGAGCAGTTTTCTGTTGCAGTTGCCCCCTGAATTCCCAGAAAGGAGTATTTTATACACTGGTCAAACAGAATGGATGAATCTAGAGCAACTTGAGAAAAAGCAGTGTAAGGTATGACACAATGAGTTACTTATACCCATATGTGGGGAATTCTATTGATTTCTGACTGATCTAGTTATCTTTGAAAATCTCAACCAAGTAGGAAAAAAAAGAGTCTTGCAAGTAAACGCTTGCAGGTTTAGATATTTGCACTATATGCAAAACCATGTTTAACAGGAAAAGAACTTTACCTTAAAGAAGGTAATTTCTTTTTTCTTTTGCGATTGCAAGTCTGCTAAGGGTTTACATATGTCCTGAGTTCCTGTTGTTGGTAACTTCACAACAGCTAATTGGGATTGAGTAGTGACAGTGTCAGGCACCCAGGGATGGGGTATGCTTGTTCCCTCACCAGCCCTGCCCTACAGCTCCTGGCAAGGCAAGCTGAATTGCCACTGGACCAGGGAGTGGGAAGTTATATTAAAATGGCTTTCTGGGCTGGGGAAGACTTGGAGAAAATAGGTTTGTGGATCTGTCCATGATCCTGCTGCTTTGTTCTTGATGATTGTCATAAAACACAAATTGCCTCTCACCCCAAATTCATGTTATTGCAGGCTTTTGCTGGATCGGTTCCTTCAAATTCCAAATCTGTTGAAGTTGTGTAGGGTGAGAGAAGTAGGAAAAAAAAAAAAGGAATAATTTTTTTATTTTGTTTTGTTTTGGGGTTGTGTTCGGTTTTTTCTTTATCAACAGGGAAGCCTGATGATAATTCTGGTTGCTAAGTCAGAGCACATGTGGACATAATCCCACCTGAGTCCACCAGCACTGGAGAACTGCCTTGAACTTTGAGGAAGACAAGGATATGTTCTTCATGCTTGACATTTCAGAGAAACTGAGCTGTGCTGGTGACAACAGCTAATTTTCAGCCCTTTCAGCACCTCTGCAGGCTCCAGCAGGGCATGATGCTTCCACTGTCACCACACAGGCTATGCTTTCTCTTTCCCTCTCCATCCAATTTTATTTGCCTGTGTGGCAGAGACTTTTCTGAGGACCGAAGTCCTTTTATAAATGGCAGCTTTTACCCTGCTGGAAATCCAAGAAGCAGCTTAACTGCTGCCTTCTGTGCCCAGTCCCTTGACAAAGAAAACAAGTCTCATCCTGAAAATCTCCTTTTTTTGTTGGAAGGTTCGCACATGTTAAAATCCTCTTTATTAAATAATATCTTTGGTCAGAGCTTAGTGTCTAAATTTGCTGGAAATAAGCAGAAAGACCCTTCTTTAAAATGGGAAGAAAGGTGGCTTAAGAAGCAGACCTTAATATTCTAGAGTCCTCTTTTTATTAACTTCACATTTGAGGAAAAAAAAAGTCTTATGACTTATGTCAGGATCTTTTGTTCACTTAATGAATTTTTCAAGGTATTAAAAATAATTTGTGCAATGTGATGACTATTAAGCTAGTAGGTGAGGATGGGAGTAGAATATAATTTCAATTAATATCCCAGCTGAAATAAAAAGAACATTCTTAAAGATTTTTAAAAAAGGAAAATCTTCACTGATGCAGAAAAGAGCCTCATCTTTGTTGGAAACTAAGCCACACGCCATGGCAATAACAGCTCCACAGGAGGAGTGGGAATCATGTTGAAGATCAGTCTTTACATTTAACACTTCAAAAAATGCACCTCAGTGAAGACACCAGGCAGCCACGCTCCTCATGCACACTCATAATCTATGTGTGAGGACATATATTTATACCCACACCTCACTCCTCCTCATCTTGCTAATTTCCGTGGGTGTTATGATCACAGACCAGGAGGAGATGGAACCCCCGAGCGCAGCCACACGGTGGCTCTAAGCAAGTTTGCTTTGGAAGTGTTAAATGGGTGAAGTGATCTCCAATATATGCAAATTAAAAGCTTCTGGGAGTACTGTGCATGCAATGAAAAGAAAATATAGCCTTCTGCAGATGGAAAAAGCTATCTTATTAGGAATTAATAACTGTCTCAGTCCTAGGGAAATGAGAGAAAATGGTGCATCTATTTCTCACTACAGCAAAATGTAATTAACATGAAGGTCAGAGGGCAAGGACATAGCATGCAATTAAGTCTTCCTCAATCTTGCACTACACAGGTAAACACAATATAAGTTTAATAATGAACAAATCCTCTGGTATCTAGCACACATTTTTAGAGCTCTCATTTGCATGAACTCTGTGGGGAATCTTGTTTCTTGCTATGGCATGTTTTGCAGCTCTATATAGAAAATTTAGGAGGACTCCAAGGATATTTTCCTCACATCTTTCTTGAGGTTTCCTCTGATCCCCCTACTACTGAAGCATTGCTGTAGCTCATTTTTCTGCATGTTACTTGAGATTTTGTGCAGCTGCAGATAAGGGAAAGCTGTAAGAAGGCTGCTGCTAACATGTGAAAGCTGTGCTTTGAAGTGATAGTGTGATGGATACCTGTGTTAGTTACTGCTGGATGCATCCTTTACCTTGCAGATGTCAAGCCACTTTAGGAGGTGATTTTTTTAATTTATTTTTTTCTTGGACCAGGACGCTTGGTTTAGGATGTGGTATTCATTACATGCCTTTCACAGACACAGAGTGGGAATGGATTCAGCCTATGACTATGCTTCAAGCCAAAGGTTGGAGCAGATGTCTTCCCAAGGTCAATTCCAACCTGATTTAATCTATAAACCTAAGATTTGCATGCAGGTCTCTGTTAGTTTTTTACTGTTCTTTTAGGGAAGAAAAATATTTCTGCTAAATATTGGATTTCACCTGCAGAATGTTCAAGTCCTGAGAAGTGGTCTGTTTTTTATTCATGCCCCTCTGCCACCGCTTTACTTTCTCTCGTCTTATTTTCTGCCAAGAGCTTCCAGACTTGCCCTTGATTTCTGCCTCATAGCAAGTCTGACTAAAGGCCCCACTTCCCTTTTGGTTTCTAAACTCTCTTTTCTCCGTGGCTCTGAGCCCAGGGAGCAATGTATGAAATGCTGCAAACCATGACACAGAGACACAACCCCTCGCAGGCACGGAAATGAGATGCAGTGTTATGAAATAGCACCAGCAGAAGGGACTGCTATATTGCAGGCTTACCTTTCTGGGCAGTTTCAGATAGGATTCATGCAAAGGGACTTGGAAACATCAAGAAACGAATCAAAAGGGCACATAAATACACTAAATCATCCCCTAACCCCTCACGTCAGACCTCCCAACCTTACGCTGTGTATAACTGTGAATGGCAAGGTAGAACCTAATCTGAAAACTCTGTAGTCAGATTTAGTCTGAGTGCAAAACTGACCTGGTTCATCTTTTCTGTCATCAGAGGAGAAGGCCCTTGCCATAAATGCTACAGGATTTTTTTTCCCATGGGCAGGATTCCTTGGGAGCAGACAGGAGACTACAGTAAAGGGTCAATGCCCCTCTCCCAGATAATCTGTGAAAAATCACTGCCTGAAAAGGGGGAGGGGGGGAATGAAAGGGGGACAAGTACATGGATTGATTAGAAAATTAGTACAGATAATATGATTTTTCTCAAAATATCTCTGGTTTTTGAGCTCTCAACTTGTAACCTTGGAGTAACGGTAGGTGATCATTTTGAAAATTGGGGGAATTCCTGTTCAGTCTAAATCCTTCTGAGATGAGAATAAAAGCTTCTGCAGAAAACAATTTTGGTCTCAATTAAGATGGAAACACAGGGAGAAGAAGAAGAAAGACGTTTTTGTTTCTTTTGAAAAGGACAAACCTGAAATTGGGGTAGTAGGTCCTGTTCTGCCAGGTGTATGGGATGCAAGGCAGCAGAAGAATAAGTGCCAGTGTGTGATATGAGCCTACCCACTGCCTTTTTCCAAATGATCAGATGTGAACTGAATTTCATGCACTCAGCTGCTAAAAAAAGGTGGGTTTCTTTCCCAGACAGTCATACTTTTTGCTGCTTCAAAGCAGAAAGAAATGTAGAGCCAATGTAGCATCCAGCAAGGAGCAGTGCAGAGGGTGAACTGGGGTTACCCTTTGAGAAAAGGCCACAGCGACCCTGTGGGACACATTCACCTCTGCCCTGGCCCCTTCCTCACAGCCTTGCCCCTACCTGTGCTGCCTTGGATCCTGGAGAAGGGGGCCTTGTTTGCTGCTTTGTTGGCTGCCAAAGGGGGCCAGTGCTGGAGGCCACCTCCCCTCTTGTGCAGGGTGTGCCCTGGCTGGCTCCTTTCACTGGCAAGGCTCCAGGAGCTGCCAGAGGGGCACAGCAGCTGGAAGAATACAGCCCTGAGTGAGGCAACAGCTCTGCAAAACCTCCCTTTCTTCTTTCACTTTCAAAACTCATTTACTCTTTCCATATATGTCAAAACATGTCAGGTATTTCAAGCACAATCTCTTGAGAACATGCTAATTCGTGACTCCCTTAATATTCCAGCTCTTTTTATTGAATGATTGTGGTGTATTTTACCCTCATCTTTTGCTCCCTTGCTTTCTCTGGTGTAAGTTGAGGTTATGTTTGTTTTCAGGGGTATGACTATATTTTGTCTGACAGAAAATAGGTGGCTAGTTTAAAATATCTGTTATTTTGCTCATCCCCCTTTTCTCCTAGAGAAAAATAGGGAGGTAGAAGATGATTGTGCTGCTTGCACTAGCAGGGGCAAGAGCACAGGTACTCTTGGTATACTGAATACTGCATACAGAAAGGATAAAAAACCCCAAATGAATCATAAGTAATTTACAGACAGAATCAGAATAAAATTATAATGAGCTTGAGCAATCCTAAAGAAGGTAGCACAGATGGATTCAGTATTTTAAGATTAATGTGAGAAAATGTTTTCTTGAACTTGTGGATTTGGTGGGGAGAATGAGATGCTTTAATATTAATAATCCCCACATAGCTGCATAGAACAAGTGGTGATAGGGGAAATAACCTTACCTATACTCAGTAGTGCATATAATGAGATTGATATTTACAGTTCTTTAGACCTATATTAATTTTACAGTGGAAATCTTGTCCTTTTTCTTTCCTTTAGTGTTGGTATTTGCAATTTAATATGATCACTAGGAGCAAAATGAGACCCCTGCACATATGTTTTTCTTGTGAATCTCCTAGCTGAAGAACGATGGTGATAACCCAACCAAGTTTTTAATTTTTGCATGCAATCAAAGCTCAGTTTCAATCATTTTACTTATAAAATGAACACTGATATTAGGGAATGTATTTTCTTCATTATGGTTCAGATATCTTTCTGAGATAGCTGTGCAGAAGTGTGCTGCACTTCTTATCTGAATGTGGTGACTCAGAAAAGACATTATTAATAACTGAGAAGTTTTCTTCTTATACTGACTGCGGGACTTGTGCCTGCTTGTTTCATAAGAAAGAAAAAAAGAAACTTGCATCTGACCGGTAGGAATTTTGCCTGAGCAAAAGCTACAGGTTGCAGTCCAAATGAGATTATTTCTTTCCGTGCACATTGGTTTCATTTTCTGAGGTTTCTATATTTTGATAGCACGTATGGGCGTGATTTTGAGGCTTGAAATTACTGCTTTAGGGGAGACCAAGCTGCTGCAGTGATTGTTGAACTCTTAAGCATTTGTTAAGGCTCTGCTCTGTTACCTACATGAAATCTTACAAGTTGGCAGTGTTTATCTGAAGCCCTGGTGAATAGCTGGGAGGATTTTATGCAACAGAAAGGAGGAAAAAAATAGCAGCTGCATTCACAGAAACTTTTACTTCATGTAAGGGCATTGACCCGTGGCAGCCATTCCCCACCCTGACATGGGACAAAGGTCCTGCTAATGATGCTCCTATCCAGGCTACTGCAGGCTTTGGGCACGCTGCACAAGTGCAGGTTGGCAAGGACGTGACACTATTAACCAAAGCTGTCTCTCACATCTCTACTGACCTCAATACCAGAGAGGAACTTGCAGCGAGTCCTTGCTCCCCTCAGGCGCTGAGCAGCTCGCCTCAAGTGTGTGGGAATATTCAGGGCTTCGTGCAGCACAATTCACAAAATGTATTACCCAATTCAGAGAAATTGAAGAAAACTGCATAGAATGCTATATTTAAGACAAAGATGTGTTTCATCGCTTAAGTATTTTCCTTTAATGTATATGTTTTTAAGCATGTTCATGTAAGCAATATATCTTTCTGTGTATAGATGTTTCTGCCAGATATATATATATATATGTACAACTAGTTCATGCAAATCTCGGCAAAAGGTATCAAAAATGGCTGTTTATAAATATAAATAGCTGGAGCAGATATTTGCTTTACCATTACTCCACCTACTGGTATTGTGCTAAACTGACTGAGGTCTCAGAGCTTACTCAATAAAATAAAAGAAATACAAGTATCCCCAGAGCATGGGCACTGAGTGATTAATTAAACAGCAGTTTTGGGGGATGATGGTTTTAAGGAATAAATCATGATTTAGTTTGGATGGGTGGAAGTTGCACTACAGCTTTCTTTCCATAAAAACATATCAGTAGTTTCCTTGCCATTAAAAAAATCTAAAATTTAATTTGAGAGGAGTCAATACTATAACAGATGTATCTGACTATATATTTTTAACAGAAATATGTGCACATGTATCATTTTAATAATGGTGTAGAATTACCCTAGAACAGTAAAATATCAATAAAATTAAGTCTTCCAAAAGCCACAGCAATATAAATAGAGTATGACAGTGTCTGAAAGATTACAGCAGGGAAAACAAACACTGTCACAAACGGACTGTGAGCAGCTACTTGGGGCTGAGGTTTACAAGAGATGATTTCTTATCACAGAGTAATTGCTGGAGGAGCCTGAGCTCCAAGATTTGTTTCAGACAGCCCATGGAGGCTGCCAGTCCTGCGTGCCACGTGGCCTCTGTTCAAGAGCAGTGGCTGCTTGTGACATCTAAATGAAATCAGGTAAATCAAACACAACTGGAGGGGCCATCCTGGGCTCTGCAGCAGAAAACAAAACATATTTTGCTTTTAGAGAGTCTGTTGCTCCAAGGCTGCCTTTTGGTTGCCTGGTTTTTCATTCTTTCCACCTTCTCTGCACTAAATTAACGCATATATTTGTTGGAGCTCTCATAAAGACCCCACCATACACTGAGAGTTCTGGAAACCTCCTTCCATCAGCAAATTTCCTGGACAAGCTTCTCTGTTTTTTAATGTCAAAAAAAACCAAACAACAAACTTAGTCCACTGTTGTTTGGTAATCCTGCCTGTATTTATGGGTGCCCATCACAAAATGTGCATCATAGGTATGTCCATGGCCACTGCCCTCATTGCTTCATGTTGGTTACCATCTTGATGGTCACATTTTCTTAGTAGGTACCTAATGAATTTGCTTCTTTTAGCAAATTTTATAGCAGTGTTAACTATGCAAAAGAGAATTTCTTTGTTTCCATGGCATGAATTCCTGTAAAGGCCTGATAGTGAAAGTTTTCCTCTGTTTTTGTAGTTGAAAGGGTGACAAGGGCACCTTTTATTCTGCTGCACCTCCTGACACCAACTGTAAAAGAATCTTTTTAGAACTGGTTTAAGGACTATTTATTTTCCTTTCCTGTAGAGGACTGCATGCATGCCAAGAGCAAAGCAAAACCTGATCCTTCTACCAAAGGGACCTGGAATCCAAGGTGGATTTCCACTGCTAGGTGTAGCCAGTTAGTTCATTAAAACCAGACTTCTCAGCTCAGCCTAAATCAAAGGTGAGGGGGAGAGGCATTCTCCCTGTTGTGTCTCTGTGTGCACTGGTCTTCTGAATACTGATGGAACAGTAGGGAAATGTGGGTGTCTGGAGTGAATGACAGGCACACTGTGCTCTGCTCAGGTTCTCACCCCTGATAAATCCTCAGGACTCTGGAACAGGCTGTGGTGTGTTGTATTCTCCTCTTCTTCCCAGCTGCTCACACATTTCCTTTAGTTAACTTGTCTGGAGCCTTGGGACAGGAACTGGCACTCAATTACCCTGGAAAGCTGCCCAGGGGAGTTAGGAAAAGACAGAGACCTGAGGAGAGGAGTGTGCAATGACTCCTTTGGAGTGGGAAAATGTACCTCCTTTACCCTTGGGAGGAAGACTGCAGGCTGAGCCTCAAGGAGAGAGCAGTGCTTTGGGAGATGCCATTAGAGGAGGAAGCAGGGAGGGCTAATTAGGTGAGTTTGCTCCTGTTCTGTGCTGCAGTGCTGAACACAGCACTGATTCTCAGCTCTGCAGAGGTTAAGAGGCACAGGTCTGAGTGGTCACCCCTGGGATACACAATCAGCTCTCATGTGGAGCAATGCTGAAGCCAGAGAGCTGACACCTGTGGATTCCTGATGGAAAAACACTCTTGGCTGAGCATGGTCTAAAGTGGGCAGAGAAACACTGTGGGCTGAATACAAGAGGATCAACACAGCTGCTTGCTAGCATCTTGATTAGGGATGGATGAACTAGTTTGGATAAAACAGCAACTGGTCTGACTGTGCACAGACCTCCTGCTGAGCCTGAACTTGGAAGGGTCAAAGCAACACAAAGCTTTTATTATTATTTTCATTCTTACACATTGCCATTTGTCTGTAGTTCCTGACTGCAGCAAAACACCTGTAAGACGGTGGAAGGATGGCACATTTCTTGGCTGACTGGAAAGAAGGAGGTCACTTGGTCTCCCTATCACCAGTCACATTTTTAGACAAGAGATGTTTTTCTCTGAACCCAAAAAATATGAACATTTACCCATTTCTATTGTATTTAAAACATGAACATTTGTCTATTTCTATTGTATTCAATCAGTAGCAGTTAAGAGAAAAGTGTCAATAACACCCCTATGCCTGACAGGCTCTTTTTGTGAAGTTTCTGTGGAGGAGGTTTGTCAGGGCTGGAGCACTGAAAATTTCCATGTGGGCCCTTGCCAGGGCGTTCTCACCACACTCAGAAGGCACAAGGCACTCTGGATGTCACAGCCAAGGGGAGGTGGAGCTTTTTGCTCAGCCATGGAAATGACATCTTGGCCCTGCTCAGCGCTGTGGCTTTGTGGGAGCACCGTGCAAATGTTTGGGTTCTGATTTACAGTGAGCAGCCACCATGCAGTCCTGCTGGAACGTGTGCTTTCTCAAAGTGCATCTCAGTATTTTGCACAATGAAACGATAGTTTTGTCCAAAAGATCCCATAAAATACAGTGATAAATAAAGCTTGGTATTCATATTGAGTATATACATGTAGGCCTTTTTTCAGGGTATTTTTTAATTTCATGAAGATAAAATGCAGGAAATTCTGTTCTGTAGCCCTTCATTTAAACCATGGTTAATCTTTGGAGAGCTATATTTTACGGTGAAAGCTGCTATTTAACATACATAATAAGGTTTTTTTTCCCTTTAATTGCACAGAAGGGATTGTTTCCAGTAAATTAAAATTTCTTTGACACCAATTATTTGGCAATATGAAGATGTAGTATTTTGCTTTCATTTAATTTCCTCTAAATTAATCTAATGATGATTAGATTTAAATAATAAAAATAATGAGATGTTTCCCTCTCTAAATTACTTCTTTGTCATGTGTGTTTCCCTTTGTATTGAACTTGGTGACTTATTTGCTTTTAGTAGTTCTGAAATATTCTGACACTAATTACATTTTGAAATATAACCTTCCAACTATGTTGCTTCTG
Source organism: Drymodes brunneopygia (assembly GCA_013400955.1). NCBI lineage: Eukaryota > Metazoa > Chordata > Aves > Passeriformes > Petroicidae > Drymodes > Drymodes brunneopygia. The sequence goes on from VZTZ01046665.1 coordinate 571,147, forward strand.
TTTTTCACTCATTTGAGATTGGTTTAGAAGCATTGACTTGTTATTTTATTGCTAAATATTGAAGCTGAGAGCCACATTACATATATCAGTGTGCTTTCTTTTCCATCTTTAGCTTTGTTAATTAAATTTTGTATTCTCTATATTGCTCATGATTTGTAATGTTTGTTGCCAAATCCCAGGCACTGCAATGTGAAATCTATTCACTATAAATATTTTATTTGTCCAAATGTTTTTTTAAAACTAGTTCAGCCATAATCTCTAGCATTTTCTTTCCTTGCAGTGTACTAAAAACCCACTTCATTGTCTAAAAAAATCAAAGGGAAATATTCTGACTACTCCATGCAAAAATAAAAGATTAAACATATATTTCTCTTGCTGCTAGTAAAAACATAGAGAGATGTGTTTTTAAGGTTTCTGGGCTATATGTGATGGAAATACAGCAGATTACATGGCATAAAGCAGCCCAACAAATGGGCTTGATGTTCCTTCTGGCTGAACACTGGATATGGGACAGACCCCAGCACTAACAGTGGTGGGAAGTTACAAACAACTTTTCATTCTCTACTTGTAATATATTTAATACACAGGCGGAAATATTAATATGTTTCAGGTCCCGTGCCTTGTAGCCTAACGCCATAAACACATAAAGACAATCACAGTGGGTCAGACCAAAAGTTCATCTGATGCTGTAGTCTGACCCTGTAGGAGCCTGTAAGTGAATGTTTAGGCAAGAGTAAAAGCAGAGTAAAGATGGGGGATGTTTCCATTTAGTATTTCTACCAACTGTTTTCAGTCAGCAAACTCTATATACCAAGTCTATCTGCTTCTGCTTAGTAGCTGTCAGTGGATTTCTCTTCTGTGGTCTGTCTCCTCTGGAGTCCAGATTTTGCATCCCACAGCATGTGTGAGGAGTCTGTCTCCTGCTACCTTAATTTCATGCCCCCAGTTCTGATTCTATCATGGTAAAATTTAAGCAGTTCATTCCTAGCCACTCTTTTCTTACCAGCAATGATACTGTAAATTTTTCTCATATCCTCCCTCACTCACTTAATTTCCATGGCAGAGAATCTTAGTTTAATTGTGTATTTAATAATACAAAAGCTGTCCCACACTTTTGACTTTCCACTGCTTTTTTTTTCTGTGCATATTTCCTATTACTGTATATCTTCTGAGGTTAAGGAATAGCCAACATTCAAGATGTGGGTGTACCATGGGTTTGTACAATGGAATAATGGAGTTCTCCATTTCACTCTCTCTTCATTTTGAAATAGTTTCTAACTATGATTTGTCTTTTTCAACGACTTTTGAGCTCTGAACAGGCATTTTCAGGGCATTGTCTATCACAATTGAAAGATCATGCTCTGAAGCTGCAACACTCAGCTCAGCAGCCATCACTTTAAATGTGGAGTTGAGATTATTTTTCTTCTGTCTGACTAACTGTACTTTTACCTATATTGAACAGCATCTGACATTTTATTGCTCAGCCTCTTTCTCAGCTCAGTCTCATAATATCCTTCTGCAATTTTTCATGAGTCTTGTCCTTCCTACTTTAATAACTCGGTATCGTCAGCAAACTTTGTCAGCTCACCACTGGCCCCCTCTGGGAGCCTGTATTTATGGCCATATAGAACAGCAGGGGGTCCCAGGGAAATTCCACTGATGATTTTCTTTCACTGCTTGAGATCCAGTCCTATTACATCTTCTTCATCCCATCATTAAGCCAATTATTGAGCCAGGAATTTTTCCCTTGCATGTGTCCATCTAGTTCTCCAAAACCGTTTTTGAAAGACACTGTTGAAAAATGTTTTGAAAGGCTAAACAGGTTATATATGATCTTAATCTAGATTTCTGCTGAAATTCAACTATGAGCGCACCTAAAGGTTTTTATAAGGTACTGTCTCTTTGAAAAGACACGTTGCCTTTTTCCAAGTAGATCATGTTCTATTCATCCTGTCTTTTATTAAGACTTTTACTAATTGGCCATGTGCAGGCATCAGGCTTTCACCTTAATCCTTTGACATATTTTCCTTGACTGCAATTTATTTTATTTTCTAATGACACCTTATTTTTATCTTCACATATTAGCAGTTTTATAACAGTTTATAACCCACTGTTGTTCTGCTTCATCCTCGGGTCCCCTTGAAACTCCTGGGTGGACACCATCTGGTCCAGGTGAGCCCCTACTGTTTGTTGTCCATTTGTGTCTTGACTTTTTCTACAATGCTTTCAATTTCTAATGGACCTTCTGACAAGTCTCACAGTCAAAAGGACTTCAGCATGGTGGTCTAGTGTATTTTCCAGATTAACAGTGGTGTTAAAAATTAATTTGGCTTCCCTGCTGTGTTTGCACCTTCATGGAGTGTACTTTTAGTTGCCTTATCTTAATTGGTCTTGCAGTTGTTTTGTTCATTTCATGTCCCTGCTGGAGGAAGGATTTATTATCAGGTTTTGTTGCATGTTTATATTGAGTCTGTCACTTTGATTTGTGTGACTATGGGTGTTTTCATTAGTAGGGCTCAGCCTATTCCAAGGAAGTATTATCTCAAACCCTACTGCCTTCCTGCTCTCTTTTAGAGGCGTTTTTAAGAGGGTTTATATGTGTCCCAGAAAACTCCATGTGTTTCCTGGGATGTTCAGTTTGTTTGAAATGCAGTTGCTGTGACTGTTGGGTAATCTGTGACACAATCTGCACAAGTAGTTAATTCTTTCATCAGAGATGTAGAGCAGCCTCTAAGTGGTGTTTATGTATTTTTGCAAATTGATCCAATTGTAGTAGAGCTCATGAGAAGTATCTAGAATTCTAATCAGGTGATTTCTTGTTAATTTGAATCAGTATATGAACAAGCTTTAAATGAAAAGGGATATGGAAATTATTCAGTGAGGGAGAGCCACAGAGACTTCTATGATTGCTGTAAACATGAGGGATTCCAGATGGGGTTCCTCACAGGAGCTAATGCATGGAAACCTGAACATTGTGCAGGTTCTGTAAGAATTCAGTAGAGTGAAGATGCTATTTTTTTCCTCTCTGTTGCTTACGCATCTCATTGCAACTTAAAAAAAATATATGGAAAGAGGATAAATATTGTCAAGGTTAAATTCCTGTCTTGTCACAACTGAAAAATTATTGAACACCTTTGGCAGCTCTACACAATATCTTTTTTTTCTAAGGTATGTGATGTGTAATGAGGTCATACCATGAGCAATCTTTCCCTCTGTTTTGGGAGGCTATTTTCAACTGGAATTTCTTATTATATTGTCAATTACAGAAATTATTCATGATTTCTCAGGAATGCAAATAGGGTTGTTTTGTGATTTTGATTCCAGGAGAGAGAATATGGAAGAGGGATGGGAAGCAGTCCTGGAGTCCAAGGTTGTGGGAACAAAGGATTGGGAAAGGCTCTTGTGTAGGGGATGGGCTAAGAGAAAAATGAAATGGAAAGGAAAATTTTCTTATCTCCTCTGGGGAAAGAAAGACAGAGAACTGGGTCAAGAGTCCTGAAAGCAGCACTCTAATGAGGAAAGGGATGAGAGTGGATGTGGTAGCAACACCCACCCCATGTTATCTTCAGCCATCTCTCAGAAAAGCACTTCAAAGAGGAGCTGGTTGTTCAGACTTCTTAGCCCTCAAATCAAATTAATGAGTCTTGCCCAATCTGAATGGTTAAATCTCAAATCCAGAGGGTTTCTTTCAATCCAGATACAAATGCTTCCACCACCACAACCTGAGATTCACTTAGTTTATTCATTTACTTGACTTGCTCTCTTGGACAGAACAAAGATCCTTTACAAGCCTGTGAACAGGAGCATTACTCGATGAGAAGCGATTGCCTAAACTTCTACAGAGTGAACAATGGCATCAATTACTCATTTTTGGATATGTTGATTATTGAGCACCCAATTATGAAAAAATCTTGGCTGTGGCATGAGGATGAACAGTTCTGCCCTGTTAATAAAATGTCACCTTTGAAAATAGGCATCATTTTCTTATTTTTTGGCATGCAGTAAGTTAGATTCCCATGCTGCGTATTGTCAATGGCTGTCGTGTTCCCCCTGCAACATGGAAGAAGGCTAAAGATCATTAATGCAGCTCTCAGCTGAGGAATATTTCAGTGCCATGAAGCTTCATTTTTATCTCTGATTAGATTTTGTTTTGTTTGTGTGTAGTTGATACCATAAGCCCTATGAGTTTTGCAAATGAAACTATAGAGGCTTTAATTCGTCCTAACCACATCAAAATTAATTCCTACCAGGGCATTTTTTCTTTCTCTCTGGAGAAAAACTTGGTATTAGACATTGGGAAAAAATTATTCCTGGAAAGGTGATCAGGCATTGGAACAGGGTGCCCAAGGAATTGGTTGGGTTACCAGCCTGAAAGAGTTCAAGAAATGACTGGACATGACCCTTGGGGACATGGCTGAGTGGTGGACTTGGCAGTGAAAAGTGAACAGTTGGACTTGATGAACCGAAAGGTTTTTTCCAACTGCAATGATTCTATGATTTTTCTGAAAATTTAAATGAGGTATAATGCAGAGGGAAGCAAGAGAAGCAGAGACAAGCAAAATCCTTCTCAAGGCAGTCAGTGAGGTGCCTATCAGTAAAGTGCTAACATGGAACAAGATACAGCATTTTATTTTATTGTATTTTATTTTATTGGCAAAAGGAAGCCTTCTGTACGTGTGTAAACCATATTTCTGAAGGTTAATTTCGGGGACATGTATTTATAAGACACATAATTAATGGGAGCATCTCTGAACTGTAAAATCAGAAGAAATATAGGTATTTCATAGAGAATAATTCTCACTCCTGTGCTATTCAAGAGATAAGAGGTGAAATTCAGCTTGGAGAGGGGCCCAGGGGAGTAACGTGCCTCAGAACTTTATGTAAAGGAGCAAGAACAAGTCCCATTTCAGTGGAAAGTCCTCTTGCAAGGTTATGTTAAAGAATGAGGTCATTCCACATTTATTCAAGTTAACGCAGCACTCCAAAAGCTCCTGAAGAATATGAAGTATAAGATTAATTAAAATACTAGGGAGAGTTGCTTCTGTCTGGAAGACGAATAGTGCAACTTTTGCAGGGGTCAGCAGCAGGCAGGCTGTCAGTTTTCTACATGGAAAAGGAGTTTTCTCTGGGATTTCCAACTTTCTTTGCAAAAGTGGGAGCAGCTCAGTAGCACCAGCAGATGCCTGCCTACAATGCTGTGTTTGCCTCTTGGTGGTATTGTGTTGATTTGTAGTTTAAGCTGGCATTAGGCACCCATTGGATTTCATGTGTAGATCATGAGGAATTCAGAGAATTGGCAACTCACAGAGATAACAGCACAGCTCCTCTGCAAAGGGCTCTCTGTTGGCTCTGCAACCTGGCAAGCAGCACTGCTTTGGTGGAGAGGGGCTGCACAGCTGAAGCATGGCCCCAGGTCTCCTGCTCCCTTGCCTGGCAGGATGCACATGCTTTTGGGATGACCTGAAGCAATAAAATTCGAGTTCTGAGGCTTTGCTGGCAGTGCTGGCTCGGTGCTCAAAAGTGGGCTCCTGCCCAGTCTCCTCATAGGCTTCAGAGGAAGCTGCTTACTGACTCCTCCAGCAAAAAAAAAAAGGCAAATTTCACGTTCAGGCTAATCTAAATTTTGGGAGACATGGCAGAGGAAAAGGGGTGGGAGAGAGAGAAGGTTCTCATGTCACCTTCACACAGAGTGTTGATAAGGAAAGACTGATAGACTAATCATAGCCAAGGAGCCTTGCTGTTCTCTTCTGGAGGATGAGTTGATTAAAACCTTGTGTAATTATATTTCACCTTAAATTCTATCTCTCTCCCTCTGATTTTTTTTACGTCTTCAGTGTCAAGTTACAGTTAGAAAGTGATCCTTTTCATAGAGGATCAAAGCACTTGTCTTGTTTGGAACTTTCCTGCATTAAATCTTACTGGGATTAGTGTACCTGGTATATGGGTTCTGTGAATACTGCTGCTCATAACATAGTAGAATCTTATTTCAAGAAAACTAAAGCCAAAGTATTCACTTGCTTCCAAATGTTGGGTTTCCATTGTAAAAAGGATTAAAATTTGGTTCTTTGACTTTCTCTTTCCCTTTTCTCTGTTTTTTTCTGGTTCTTTAAGAGGACTTTAATTTCCCCTCGTTGCATCTGTTAATCACATTTTTTACTTGCTGTCCTCTTTCCCCTTCTAAAAGGATCATTGGACAAGGTTGGATTAGCCCCAAAATATTGCCATTCCTTTTCATGTGGAGATTACACACACAATCATTGAGTAATAATCTTCTAAGCTTCCTCTAAGTGAGGTGTGGACGAGAATCACTGTGCTGATTGGAATATGATTAGAGATCACTGTGTTCCTTAACTGTTGCAAAGAGAAGGAGAAGAGACTGGAGTGTCTAGACTTGAATTGAGGAAAAGACACGACATTTCTACATGTCTAGAAAATCATCTTCAACCTAAAGGGCTCTTATAGAATGGAAGGCAAAGGACCTTTTATACAGACAGATGGTGGTTTTAATGGTTTTAAACTGACAGAGGGCAGATTGAGATTAGATTTAGGGAAGAAATTCCTCACTCAGTGGTGGCGAGGCCCTGGCACGGTTGCAGAGAGAAGCCGTGGCTGCTCCATACCTGGAAGTGTTCAAGGGCAGGTTGGATGGGGCCCTGAGCAGCCTGCTCTAGTGGAAGATGACCCTGCCCATGGCAGGGGGATTGGAACTGGATGATCTTTGTTGTCCCTTCCAACCCAAACTGTTTTGTGATTCTGTGAGCGTAGACCTGAAAAATAGATTGGGCTATAGCAGTGCTTTTGCTCAGCACTGATTTCAGCTCATATTTCACACATTTGGCTGGAAAATGATTCCAAGAGATTTGTTTTGCTAATCTTAAAAACAGTGTTTCAAACCACTGCTGTCATCTCTGAAAACAGGACATACATATTTATGACAGAAATAAGCACTGTCTGATTAATGGCATGCCTAATGCTGAAGGGGACTTGTCCATGACTTTCCATGGGCTCCTCCCTCCTAAAAAGCTCCTTCTCTTCATGAGCAAATAAATAGGTCCCCATCTGTGTAAATTGTATTATAAGGCAATTAATGGTGTTGTACCACTGAGGTCATTCATCAGCCTATGAGCTTCTCAAAAATGTAACATATTGATCCTTCTTTGTTCCATTTTCATCTACATCCAATATCTTTCGCACAATTATTTATTTTGGTAAAAACACAAATGCTCCAGTGATCATTGCCAACAGTTCAGCACTAATGAGCAGCTCTCTTGTAACTAACAAACACTCTGTGCATCCAATATGAGATGTCAAATTGGTAAGGAAAAAGCTTTAAGCGATGTTGTGTTGGTCTAGATAATAGAGAGGAGTAAAATCTTATCTTTGCAATTATTAAAAAGTATCTATCATCCTGAGAAGTGAGACTTAATGGGCAATAAATATTATCACTACTGCTACTATTATTATTGTTATTGGGGCAGCAATCTTCTGTTCAAGATGAAATAACAAAGGCAGTGGAAAAGCACTAACACTGCAGCGGGTACTTTCTGGCTGAACAGAGAATAAGGAAAGCTTTTATTTTGTCTTAAAATGCAGTTCAAGATAGCCTATAATTCCCACACATTTTTATCTCTATCAGAAATATCACTCGTGTCAGAACTCTGTAGTAAATCCTTGAGGTATGAGCGGAAATTTGTAAATTTCCAGAAAGTTAATTAATTTAGCAGGGGAGAGATTCTGAGAGCAAATGGTTTATTCAGCTTCACTGGAAGGTCTGCACTAGAAGTCAAGACCTCTTTATATCACCTGCTCTGACCACCTGCATATCCTTAGACTTCACTGTTTTAACAATTTACATAATAAGGGGGTCCTGAGATACAAATTCTTATAAGCTGTTGTGGCTTGAACCCAGATTTTCAGCCTTTCAGGAGGAACATCAGAGGGATTGCATTCCTTTCTTCCTTGTTTTCATAGAAATTTTAAGAATCAATCTTTTTGAAATACATTAGCCACTTAATTTGAAAGGTTGTCACACAACCCACACGTCTTCGTTTTGAGATCTCTGGCATTCCTGTATCTGCCATGAAGCATGCACTGGAGCTGGGTGCATAAATTCCAGCAGCTGTCCCATCCATGCTGGGACCACTCATCTGCTGTCTCCAAGGACTTCATTAGGCCTTTTAACAGTAATATTGTGTTCACAGCTGATGAAGAGGCAATCTCTGGCCTCATCTTCAACTGACTCATTGTTTTCATGGCTGTGATCCCCAATGTTTAAGCTGCGTCCTGCAATACACATATCTGGGTTTTACTCTGAATTTCTGACTGGCTTAAATGTACACTAATGGGTGACTATTGTTTAACCAAGAGCTACATTTCACTCTTTAATAGTCTGCTGCATCTCATTGTTACCCATGAATCCTTCTGTGCTCTTGCAGATTCTAGTGTTTATGCCCTTGTCCAATAATTAGCATGGATGCTTATAATATTTTTAAAGTGTGGTTGTTTAATTTCTTGTTTTAATGCAAGAATCTTGTTTTCCTGTACACCACGTTATTTCTTCAAAGGGTTCAAAGTTGGGTGTAACAGAGAGCTTCAAAACATAGATCTGAAAGTGAGGTGGGCTCTCTCCCCAAGAGAATTTCTACTTATTATTATTTCAAATATTCTCTATGCTCGTGTTTTACAAGAATGTGGCTACTGAGATGCCCCTTCAGCCCAGTTCATTAATGATGAAATATGAGTCATTCTTCAAATCTTAGTGAAAACAGGAATTCTTTCTGGGTGAATTTTTATGTATTCTGCATTTCAAAAATATTTGCCTAATTGGGTTTTCAGTTATTCATTTTGCATAATTTTTGTTTCAAAATAAGTGTTAATATCAATTAAATTTGACTGAATCTTTCATCACTAGACATTTCATTAGCACATAAGTCTTACAACATCCCAGCTTTGTTCAGAAGAATGCCTTATTTCTTTCAAATGCATGGTGAATGGCAATTCTAAGTTTAGTCCCACTTTCTATGAATGTCACAATGTAAAAATCTCCTCCACTTATGGTCTTTTCTTCAGCCTTGGATGCTGGCGGATGTGTCTTGCAGTGATTTACCATGCTGTAGTTGCTCTGCTGAGAGCTTCCTTCTTGCCTGTTGCCTCACCAGTGCCAGCAGTCACCTGCAGCCACTGAGAAGGTTGCACTTTATTCAGATTAGAAATGCATCAGCCCCTTTGTGTGTGGTAGATGCTGTGCTCAGAGCTCCCATTCTTTCACTTTTCAGCTGTGGTGTCATGGATGTGCTCACAGGGGCTGCTGCCTGCTCACAAACCCACAGGAGAAGCAGCCACCTGTTCATAGCATGAATGCATTGCTGAAGGTATTAGTGGAGAAATCAGAAAGTTTAAAACTTTTTAAAAATACGATTATATGAAACAACTTTGCAGATTTGTGCTGACAGTGCACAGCTTCTTTGCTACAAACAACATTTCCAGAAATGATGCAGACAGACCTTTTACATGAACTGATTTCCCTCCCCACCCCAAACCACCAGAGAACCATTTCCCAGTCTCTGTGAAAGCACTGGGTTTACAGAGTTTAGGATAAAGGATGCTTGTTTATTCTGCTGTTTTATTGTGTGGCAGAAGTGACTCTCAGCATGATCCAGCCCCTTCCTGAATATCACCACAGCTGCAGTACGTGCTTTACCCACAAAATCTCCCTGGGTCTTGGGCAGTGTTGTGGTTCAGCTGGCACTCAGCCATGCTCATGCAGGGAATGAAGGCAGAAAAATCAGAATGTTCCTTCTAAACAATGAATTATAATGGTTTGGGGTGGGCGCTGACCTTGTGATTTCTGTTTGCTGTCATGAATGCCAAGGTGAGGAAATAATAGTTGCACAGTAGTGAGTAGATCTTGTAATTCAGATAGAAATGAAACTTAAGAATTATTTGGGAAAGGAGGTGCTTACCCCACTTACATCCATACACTTTAGAGAGGTCACTGGGGAACCCCTAATATAAAGAACTCAGATCAGATTTAGGTTTGCTTTGCAATTTCTACCACATCAGATAACATAAACAATGTGTTTAGGCATAACAAATCATTTTTATGATCCAAGCAGCCTTTTGTCCACATTCTCTTTGCACAACCTCTTGAATTTTCTAAGAATATTTAATAGACTCTGTTAGGTTTTGTCAAATTGATGTTTTAATAATTTAAATTGATTATAGTTTAATATCAGCTTGTTGAAGTTGTTGCTGTGGAGCAATTGGTATTGAAGAGGAGTTCTTGCTCACCTTAGGCAAGAAGAAGGAATATAGCTTTTGGACCCAGCCCAGACCCATCAACTATTAATAGCTCAGGTACAGACATTGGTATCTAAAACATATGCTGAAGTGAAAAAGCAGACTTAAAAGTTTTTAGATGAAGCAAAGAGACAAAAAAAATCTTTCTCAGGTCCTTTGCCATGCTTTTAGTCCACTGAGGCTTTTTAAGCAAAACAGCTTCTATGATTCTGTTAAGCTTCAGATTAAAATAACCCTGAAGCGAAAGCATTGTAAGGAAAAGATGTCCCTTTGTTAAAGACAGTTCCTGCTGAGGAGCAGTCTGGCTCGTTTCCTCCAGTAACTGCTGTGGGCACACAGGAATGGAAGCATTCCCTCGAGGTTGAATGGGGTGGAAGAAAGCACAGCAGGAGGACAGCAGCCCTCACCTTCCCTCCCTCGCCAGCCCCTCGCTCTCCCCGTCCTTACCCACCCCCCTAGGTGGGAGCTCTCAGGGCTCATTTCACTGAGCAGATAAGAGGATTGATTCACACTGATGAAGCCAAAATCTAGTTTTTTGTAGAGTTTTCATTCTCAGCCTCCTACCTTTACTGCAACACTGTCTTTTCAGAGTTGTAGGTATTATCAGGAAGCTTCTTTTTGTCTGTGCTGGATTGGGGACTGTGGAAGCACCAGCCTGGATGGAGAAACTTCCCTCGAGGCTCAGAAAGAGCCCTGTTGCACAGGCACTTTGTCCAGTCCCTCCTCTGTGCTGTGGAGGGAAGGCTGCCCCTGGGAGCAGCTGTATCCCCGTGGCACTTCCCTTGTTTTGCTGGTTGTCTGCTGCCTGCTGCTGTGAGCTGCAGCATCACCTCACTCTGGCTTCTCCCAGGATGGCTCAGAACGACAGAATCACGGATCATCCTGAGCTGGAAGGGACCCATGGGGATGATCCAAGTGCACCTCCTGGGATCCCTCTCAGGGGGATGGCTTTGGGTTGAGCTGCAGGAGGTGGTGTGAACCTGGGACCCCAGTCTGAGGTGCAGTTGCAGGGAGAAGGGGGTATCCTGGCAGGAAGTGTAAAGAAGCAAGGTAGGAAGGATAGGAGAAGGCAACAAAGGCCTCCTCTTTGCCTTTTTGCAGATCTACACTGAGCTGGGGGTGAGCACTGCCAGTGATGGTGTAACTTGGTGCAGCCAGTGATGCCCAAGCAAAGAAAGCTGGCAAACCTCTTTCTGAGCTTTTTCTTCTTTGTAGAGAATTTCAACTCTGTTTCAGCTTGAACAAATTCAATTCTGTATTTCCCATCTCCTTGAGGAGAGTCAATTACAGGCTGTTCTGGGGAAAAAAAATCACACTACACTCTTCATGGTGAGGCTGTTCCAGTTTTCAGAAAAGACTGTAAGCTTTCTTAGACCACAGAGAAAAAGAGAATGACATGTACAGCCTATTTGTTAGGCATTCCATGATAGAAAAGAGATAAAAGTTTTGGTCCCTGCTTCACATAGCATCACTGCATTTCCAAATACTGTAAAATAGATTAAAAAACAAATCTTCAGGATGAGTCAGTCATTTCTAGTCAAGATAATTGATCTTGAAATTCTGAACCAAATAATGTGCAGGGTTAATTGTTGATGTGTCAAGAGCTGCTGAGATTTCTTTTCATGCTGATATCTTGGGCTTGTCTTTAAGCCAGTAACACTTTAAGAGATATGGGATTAGGGCAGAGGCACAAGAATTCTTTGAAAAATGTTTTCTGAGGAACTTCCTAAGGCTCAGCACTAACAGTGCTCTGTTAGTTTTGCAATGTTTTTTTCTTTTTGTAATACTTTTTTTCTGTTTTCCTTCCAAAAGAATAATTTTCACTTTTTGTTTTTTTAATTGGCCTGGATTATTTCCTCCCATAGAAATATTTAGCTGTGCTTGGCAGTGTATAAGCCTAACTTAGAAACAGTTTTTAGATGCATGACTTTTTCTACTGACTGTGTAGGAAGCTTGGGGGGATTAGGGTTTCACCTCATCAAATTGCAGATTTCCACAGTATCTAGATCTGTGCTAGTTTTTTAGACCCCACTTATCATCAGGGGAGAGAAATGTCAGAATAAAAAGTTATTTGACTTATTCTAAGTGACAGAAGCTGGATCAGAGGAGCCACTGCCTTGGAAGCAAATGCTTCTCTGTACTGAGTGTGAATATTCCATGTCCATGTAGAGCTGTACCAGGGTGCACTCTATTGCCAAATTGCTGTGCTTCCAGTCAGGGGGAAGGGGAGAGGGCATAATTACCAGTTTAATAAGAACCTCAGCCTTGCACAGGAGCACACACCTGCTTTTATAAGGAAAGGCAACAGCTTCCCAGGTACAGGAACTCATCAGGAGCCAAGAGGGGCTGCCTCTCACAGAGTAAAATGCTGTTAATCACCAGTTCTCTGGGCAGCCTCTTCTCTGTGCCCACAGGAGCTTGGGAGGCTCCTAACTCTTATCTGCCTGTGTCTGTGTGAGACAACAACTCTCTCTGAGTTTCTGGGCATGTTCCTCTCCTCCTCAAAATGCAATGCTCCTGAAAAAGTTTAATACTTTTAGTTTGTTTTTTTTTTTTAAGTATGTGTCCAGAGCTGCTCTGCCTGGTGTGTGTTGAAGGAAGTGGAGGTCTGCAAGAGTTGAGGCTGCAGCTGTTTTAGGTCCTGATCAGAGTTAAAGCCCCGCTGAAGACATCTGGGGTGTGTGTTTGAGGTTCTTTGAACATCTCAGCAGCCTTGGACTGCACATCCTGAGCAAGCTTTAAAAAAACATCATGTTGGCTGGTACCATGCAAATACATTAATAGGCTCCCAAAACTCAAGGGGTTATAACAGGCACCCTGACTAATAAACCTTTCCACTTCCAGCAGGATTTGTCATTCTGCTTCCAGTTGCAGACCCTGCAGCTGTCAGTGCCAGCGAAGCTGAGTGTGACCTTCCCACAGTGAGTGGCAAAAGGGAACAAGGCACAGTAACATCCAGGAGTACTCAAATGTTGCTTCCAGAGCTTCAGAAAGCACAGAATGTTGTGTAACCAACCATGCAGTTTTTATACAAGTATTTTCAGGTTGAAGTGTTGTCGTTGCCAAAGTGCTGGTTGTGGGAATAGTTTTACAAAATTCCAGACAGGAAAGAAAGATGTGCCACAGCCTAAATTCATCTTCACTTGAGAGTAGGGTGAATAGTAGAGTAGCTGAAGAATCTGCACTCACACGGGGAAAGAGAGAAATGGAACCTTACTGAGTGGCAAATTTAAATGTATATCAAGAGGAGAGAAAAAAAATGAACTAAAGCCTCCCTAGAGACACATGCTATAAATCATAGAGTCCTTTTGATAGCATCAGTTCAATAACTACAACAACAAAGAAGATTATTTTTTAATAACTTGGCCTCCAACTAGGCCAGCACCTTGTAAAATCAAGAGAATGACTGACAGACACAAATATCTTGCAAAAGAGAGAGAGCCCCTTTTTAATAACGCAAGTTTAAATTATAAATAATTTCATGGTCTTTGCCCAGAGACATCCCATGTCACAGACCTCTCTGAGAGTAGCCTGTGGCTCGACACCTATGCTGCCAAAACAGCTGCTCAGATACAAGGTTTCCCTTTCTTTGTGGGTGCAATTTCCCCATCATTTTCCTCTCTGTCAGTTTAACTGTTTGGAGACCTTTGGAGATTTGATTCCAGATCAGATAGCCCTCATGGAAAATTACAGAGAAATGGTGCTACTGCTGCAGGGAAGGAAGTCATGGGAGCTTCTTGCAGGAATTCCTCTTCTTCTTTAGGATCTCTTTAAAAGTTTGTCGGATTGCCTTTGGGCATTATCTCTGTTCTTTGGGGGAAGCACACACACATGAAAGCAATGTCAACCTGATATATTGTCCAGGTCAGGTCAGTCACAACCTCTGAGCTTGATCATTTTGAGTTTGACTATTCCTCCATCCACCCTGTGTCCCATTGCCGAACACTGGGATTGTTTATGCCCTTCATGGATTCTCCATGGCCCTGGGGGACTGGATAAGCAGAGTTTTCCCTCAGCCTGCCGTGGATCTTCTGCACTTGTTTATTCTCCATGCCAACACCACCCACAGAGGAACCTCCTGCATCCTCTCTTCTTTCAGAAGAGCAGCTTCAGAGGAGCTCATGTTTACCCTTCTTCCTTTTGCTTCCTCCTTGCAATGCTGTCTGAGGTGCTCAGTCAGGAGAAGAACAGGCAGAGGCAGTCCTTCCTGCAGGCCTGCTGCGTGATTTGAGGAAAACCAGGATGGGAGAGCATTTCCTCGTGTACCCATTGCTGGGAAGACAGCAACATCTGTCAGCTGTGATATGCTTGAACAAGGACATATGATCCTTCCTTGGCACATGAAGGCTTGACAGTAAAAATAACTGAGAATAGGATAAGGCAGATAATAAATGACCAATTTTACACACCCCAAGCACTAAAAAAACATAAAGCATGAGTGATAGCTTAAAAATTATACTTTGAGGTTTGGTTTTTTTGTTTTTCCTCTTTCTTCTTTATTTCTCTGTTGTTAGTTTGCATGATGATCGTGTTTTGTTCTTGTTCTCAAAAAGGTGTAGGCTGGAAATTTGTTTTAAAGAGAAAAGAAGATAGCTGACATTCATACATTCGGATAATGCTGCCTCTGAAGACTTCTTGGAGGAATAAAAACAAAACCAACTAAAAGGAACAGAACTATCAGGAAACCATGAGACAACCAAGATGCCAAGGATTGTCAGTCTTGACTGAGTTCCCTCAGTTTACATTTCTGGAACCTTTTGCTGTCTTAGTGAAAGTGTTGCCCAGCAATAAAAGAAGAATGGCATTTGTTTTAGTTAGCAAGTGTTTGAAATAGGATGTCACTAAAAATCTTTCTTACCATTCTCAGCCAGTCCCTTTTTCCCTGCTCTACTTGATGAGCTTGAGACTTACATAAATATGTAGTCAGTTGCCTTTCATAAGACGGGGATGCCATGAAGAGTAGAAGCACATTTTCTGCAATGACAGATTTGATCCAGATTTTGCTGTACTTCTGAGAGATTCAATCATCTGTTTTCTGTCCTTAGTTGAGGACTGCAGTAGTTTGATTTCCTAACTGTGTTGGTTTATCCAGCAATATTTAAATCCTCTGCATGAAAATGAGAATATTGTGTTATGCAACTAAAGGGCTTAAAGAAACACATTGAATACACAAAATGCACGCTTTGCTCTCCTGAGGGCATCTTCAGTGTTTCTGTTTCTATAAAATATAGCTCCCACAGAAGACCAAAAAAAAATGAAATATCACTTTGGAAATTTAGAACTGTTGCCTGACTTGTATAGGAAAAAAAAAGGATATAGTGAGGTGCTGTATTCCCTCAGCCAGCACATGTTTCCTGAGCTGTTTCTAGTGGGTAATAGTTTGTTAGTGGGATGATGTATGTTCCCTTGTGGAGGCAACAGTGTACTGTCATTTCTGCACTTTGTCCAGAGAATTTTTGCCAACTGTACTATTTTTCTGAGCAGAGCATAGCTACCCATTCCACCCTGACAGGGCAGGATATGCTGATACAAATCACAGTGTGCTTCCCAAGCCCCGATGAATCTCATAAAACGAGAGGATAGTCTGCTGTAATTAAATTGTGGAGCAGTCCCCATAGAAAAACACACTTCCCTTAAGGTATAATATGCTTTTAATAAAAAGGATAGATCTCAATGCAACCTATTCCCTCCCAACTGCCTGACAGTGTTTAGGTATTCAGGATGTTAAATCAAACCCTTGCAATAGCAAAATTGGAAGTCTGAGATGCAGTATTTCTTTTTGATGAGGAACTAATTGTACCATACCACTGGCATGCTGAAAAAATGTTGCTGAAAGATCAAGTTCCAACATCAGTAAGCACTTTTTGAACTCACACTCTTCTAACTGGGAGAAGAGGACCTGTTTGGGGGGATCAGCCTGTTTATGTTAGGTAGTGATTTTCAAAACTACAGCCAAAAATCTACTGAGATAACAACTGGAAATATGTTGGTCTTTTCAGGTCTGATTGCTTTACTCATTATTTTTTTAATTTCAGTATGCAATCTACAGAATCACTGAAGACAACAGATATAAAATAGTTCTTATAAAGCAATCTGGCTAATTAAAAGCTGTAAAAATCCTAAAAACAGCCAGCCACTATCTATCACCATCAGAGACCTTAATTTCATGAAAAAGAAGCCCTCCAGTGAAATTCCATTGGTGGCTGGCTAAGTGGACTCTTTAATTTACTTGTCTCCTTTGGGAGTTTTAATAATGAATGTCACTCCAGCACCTGGAGATGTTAATTTGTGCACTTCTGACTGTACACATACACGCTGGAGAAAGCTCCACACAAGGAAGGACTTGGCTTTTGCCACCTGGAAGCAACACATGGAATTATGCACTTAAACATGGCCCTTCTTTCTTGTATAAAAAGCCTAATCAATAGTCATGGCCCTTCTTTCTTGTATAAAAAGCCTAATCAATAGTCATGTGTGCAGCTGCAAAGGAATTTTCCATTCTGACTGTTTGGTAGGGTTTTTTGGGTTTGTTTGTTTGGTTTTTTTTTATTATTATTTCCCAGCAGGGCAGAGTAAAAAGCTGATTCACTCTTATCTAACTTGTCTGATTAGTAAACTGCTCAGGATGTTTCACTCTGGCTTCCTACGAGGTTTAAGGAATAGCACTGACTCATCTTCAGGTGGCTGCCCAGAGTGCCAATTCATTATAAAATGACAAACCTGAGGGCAGGATGGGGGCTGCCTGTTTCCAGTTCTGTAGCCACTTTCTCTGCCTGTCTCAGGGATTATACTTTGAGTATTACCATCTGGAATAGGAAGGTGGGCAGTTAGGAAGAAAGAACAGCCCTGTAGTTCTCTCTCTGTATACACCTATATGCTCCTGTATGATTGCTATGATGTCTGAGCAATTGCTATTAGCTGCCACAGTTAACTTCACCAAACTTTAGTGTGGAACATCCCTGTAATCTGCATTTTACTGGCTGGAGCTGAGAACCAGGCAGTGCCCGAGTGCAGATGGACAAATCTTGGTTAGGGTTGCCTTTTATGCAGAAATGGTGTGTTTAGAGCACTTATATGGGAAATTCAACCTGAAAAGACTTATTTTTCACCAATCTAGCTCTCCTGGGAGTGCCACAAAGGCACTTGGGTAGCTGGGCTGAGACAGGAGCATGGACTTTGTTCTCCTGAAGCAGGGTGACACAGAGTGCACCCCAGAGTGAAAGATTCAGGATTCTAGGGACAGGTATTGAAAAAAGAGTAACCTGACATTACAGCCTGGTGAGGACTGGTCTCTCTCAGAAGTCTGTTTGAGGGTGTGCTCTGTGCCCAGGGAAATGCACCAGAATTTATCAATCTGAGCAAAATGTATAAACTGGTCCTATTGGAGTGCTGAGAAGCAGGGACAGCTCTGCTTGGATCTATTTAAAATCAGGTTAAAAATAGGCTGACCAAAATCAGAACTGAATTGGGGGTGTGTTATGATGGATTGCCTTCCACTTAGCTTCCTATCAGGGTTCCTTGAGGCAAGGGTTGAAGGAAGTGGGTGCTTTTACTTCATCACTTGCTCTAGGTTTGTTTTTGTGGTTTTAAACAGGATTCCACATGGCCTTAAAGACAGAGCTGTAGTGCCAATCAGTAAAGATCAAAAATACCTCAAACAGCAAAAGGACAAACCAAATTAGAAACTGAGCCAAATCCAGCAGAATTCATTCTGAGCAGTGGTTTGGGAATATTCATCCTGGCTTTGCCCTTCCTGTCCCTGATTTTTCAGCTGACTGTAAGGACTCTACTCCAACACTTCAGGGCCAGAGGACCACTGAGCAATTCACCATTTCTGCACTGTTATCCAAGGGACATTGTTCCATCAGGACTTGTAATCTAAAGAACCAATTTTTTTTGTGAGGAAAAAAGGGTGGGGAGATCAACTGCTGATGACTGATAAGCATAATTGTTTTGGGGGGTTGTTATTTACTTCATACCATGACCAGAACCACAGAACATGTCTGTTACCAAGACACTGTCTCTCAGTTGAGAGAAAAAGATGTATTTCAGTAAGGAAGTATTGAGCTCAGTCTCCTCCTGCTTCTCAAAATATACTCATAGGCTAGCCACAATATTCTGTGTATTTGATTAGTTGCTTTCAATCTGGTTAATTTATTATGGGTTGTATTTTCTTTAATTGTGTGGGGACCTAAATTTGCAGACATGCTGATATGAATTCATAAACCTTGAGGATTAAATCCCCACTGATGCTGAGTCTCTGAAGTTGTAGCAGTCTTTATTTTTCTCCTGTATTGTGCAGTGATCCCCTGTGCTGCTAAACCACTTCCAAAACTCATTGCAGCCATGTCTGTGTTTTAATTGTAGGTGAAGCTATCCTTGCCTGCAGTTTGTTACACACTTTGACATCCTTTTGATTTAAAGGTGTTATAAAAATGTAAGATCATTATGTGGCTTTAGATTCCCCAACATCTCCTATAGGTATTTGAATATGGATAAACTCATGGTTTGAAAATGCTGCGATTGCAACTTCAGAAATTTCTCCTGTTCCAGTTTGTTTAACCAAAGCTTGTTTAACATTAAATATTTAGCAAATTTCTTTCTTCAGATCAGCATACTCATTAATAACTTAAAATATAAACTATCATACATTAAAGATGCAAATCAGACTTTTTATTCAAACTGGATCCTCAGTCTCCTACACATGGTTATGATAAATAGCACCTTCTGCAGTGAGTCACAGCCCTGCTTCTGTCAGAAATTATTCCCTGAGCAACCAGCAAGGCAGCAGTCTGGCTGTATCCATGGCCAGTGCTGACTGCCTGTCACAACACACCTTTATACTTTTGGCCTTTATTCCCCAGTTCCCAGGCTCTGGGAATGTCCTGTATTTAACTCACTTCAGGGTGTCTTTACATGGGGACAGTGATATAAGTTGGTTTTTTTGGTTTTTTTTAATGGGTTTTTTTTGGCAGCTTGATCTGTGGCATGTTTATCAAATTATTGTTCCAAGAAGGCATGTCCATCCTGGGAATATTGGAAGCTGAGGACCAGCCAGGCTGGTTCAAGCTATAGTTTTGTGAGAGGAAGTGATGCCGGAACATGTAGATGTCTGGGAGTAGAGGATCTATTTTATGATGCTGGGTACATATGAGACAAACTGAAGGCACTTCTCAGTCACTGGCACAGCAAGAGACCCTTGGGCATTCAGAGAAGATACCAACCTCATGTGGAGATTGAAGGGTCATGGTGAAACAAAATCAAAAACAAACTACACAGAGTTTTCCCTCTGAGTGAAGCATTTGTAATAGGTTTTTGAAAAGGGTTCCCAAAGGATTGTGGAGGGTTGGTAAAGACTGCAGGAGCTATTCAGCCCTTGGGGAACTTAGACATTGATGAAAATAGGAATCGACACTGAATGGTGTTGACTTTGAAATAAGATACTATTTTGTATAAACAAAGTAGATCCTGGAAATAACAAGTAATTCCATCCAAGCCTATTAAACAAAAATTAATTTATCTTTTTAGGGAAAAAGGAATTTCAAAGAGACATTTAATACAACCTGCCAATTCAACTTGTTTTGGCAAGGAGAGAAACTGAGGCAATGCATTACCCAGTCCTAAAATGAGCAGGCTCCTGGTCTCAGATTGAGGGTACTTGTTGTTTGTCTTGCTAACCCCTACAATAATGCTGAGTTTTCTAATCATATCACTTCAAGATTTAGCAAATATGCTGCTCCTCTGCCTTCAGCACAGCCTCTCTGCTTCTATGCACTGCCAGCAGGCCAATGGTGAGCACTCAACAGCTTCTTAGATTACATGACTTAAGAAAGAAAAAAAGTAATTTCGTACTTACACTTTCTTTGTTTAAATGAAACAATTACTTTTAAGGATTTTTTAGCAAGAATTGCCTTAAAAGCCAAGGATTATTTTAATATGTGGTTATTTCATTCTGAAAATTATGGGCTTTTTAATAGTTGTTTTGGCTGAGGCTCTGCTCTTTCACTGAATCTTTATTTGAAGAGAAGAATTTCATCAGCTTTTGCCAATGCTGCATCATATTCCTATTATACATTCTGTTTAAGTTTGTAGGGTCCTGTAAGACTAAGAGATGGAGGAAGATTCATACAAGGAAGAAAAATATTGGAAGGACATGGATTATATTAGATTTTACCTAGAATTTTAGTTCAGATGTATTTTCTGGTAATTAACAGTCTTATTTTGACCCCGGCATGATATTGGTAAATAACAGCCTCTAAATTCTGAAAACTCTACAGTCTGCAACATGGTGACTTGATTTATATCTGAGCTCTTTGTTTTAAGCTAGATGGGTCTCATCTGGTTATCTTCTTTTTTTCCTAGCTTTTTATACCAGTGTTATTTATTAAAACAGAAAGGATCTGAGCATTGCCCTCCAGCTTTCAGAGCATTTGGCTAAATGGCTATCACACTGCAGGTTGCCTTTTCTTTCAAGCTATTTGTATTGCATCTGAGTATAGAAATTGTTTAGTGCACTACAGCCGTGTGAAAACTGTTGTTTTCCTTAATTCTTTATTTTCCTTTCATCCTAACTGATCACCACCCCCGTCAGAATTTATCAGCACTGCTCTGTGCACTGGACTGTGTGACCTAAATTTTATGACCTTGCGTCCAAATCTAATTCTGTGGTACAAACTCATATTTCTTTGTTGATCTTTTAAAGACATTTTCCTCATTAGCATGGCAGGAAAGCATGTGGAAGCCAAGCGAAACAATATGCAATTTTGCATTGCACTCAAATTCCTTGCTGCAGTGCACTCAACTAACCTTCTATTAAAATTGTATTTCCCCCCCCCCCATATCCTTGCTTCCTCTTTTGCAAACAAATAATCTGTCAGTGCTAAGGAGTTATTTATTTTGTTCATCTTTGATTATTCCTGTTGCCTACCAGCGTCCAATTTGTCCATTTTTCTATGGCTACTCAGGTAATCACAGTTCCATCAAAGCCTTTCCAGGACTTGAAAAATCCCAGCAACTGTGCTTCTGCTGCAAGGCTATCTTTATTTAAAATTGCAACATTAACAAGAAATTATATACAATCAGAAAATAAATCTAGCTCTCAGTTGTGCAGAAATCAGATAAGTGATTGTAAGTGGCAGGGGTTCCCCCCCACCCCACAAAAATTCTTCAAGAATTTAGATTATTTTAATAAATATGAAACTAAGGACCTCTCCCAGGCAATTACATATCCATTCTTAGGCAAAAAAAAATGTGTTTGTACGTAGCTGTCAATGCAATTTTGTTTGATCATGTCATGTCCTAATAGACACACAAATGCTTAAGGGTCACTTGCAAAGCTGTAACAAATTTGTGCAGCAAATACCCCTCCAGCAATAGCCAGGACCATCAGCTGAACAACTTATGATAAAATGTAAGATGTTCTTTAATGCCACAATATCTCCTAAACCACATACAGTCATGAAAAATAGGGTCTGTACTTCAATATATGTAGAAAAATCACCCCAGTAAGATTTGGAAATAAACCAAAAAAAGAATGGAAGGGCATCTAAAGGATTTTACTGTGATGCATGATGTAAACTCAGGCTGATAGGATTTCATTTTTACTTCCTGGAGGATTTACTGGTGGTATTCAAGGCTGATGTCAGAGTCACACCACCTTCAAAAACACTAAATTGGGAAAACGGTGTTGCTTCCTAACCCTGTGTTGCTCTCCAAGGTATTGCCTGGTCCTGGAATGTAGCACATAGGTGGATCCAAGTTTTTTTCCTGCTCAATATGGCACAATTTACAGGAACAAAACCCTGGTGAGGTTTATGCCCTCATTCATATAGGGATACCACTCTACTTGTTCTGTGGTACATACATTATATATTGAATAACTGGAAAAAATATTAATATTAGAGCTATCTGGGGGAGAGGAACACACTGATGGTGAAAATACTTGATGTTTAGACATTTCCATGCTTTTGTTATAAAGAATTGGCAGATGCTGAGGCTCTCTGCAAGGTAATGTGGTCATTTTCTTGACAGTACAAGTTAAAAAGTTAGGAAATATTAAAGCACCTTTTTCCCTTTTTGTTTGCTGCTACTAAAATATGTGCAGCTTTACGAGCTTCAGAGGAACTTTTCACTGTTCACAGTTTATTCAGCACATGAAAATGTACTGGATTAGGTACTTGACCTCCTGCTAAGTTCATTGACTCTTGCTGAGTTAAGGAGAATTGACTTGTGTGCATGCTGACCTGGATACCTTTGTTCTGTGTTTTGGTTCTTTTTGCTAGCTGAGAAGTTCTGTATCCCAAGGTTTCCTGCTGTCACTCAGGGGTGACAATAGCTCCTGCCATGTTCTTTGTCCAAAGTGGCCTGTGAGGCCCCAGTTCCCATCATCTCTCATCTTGAAATGTCCCTCCAGTATCTTGCCAACAGCAGCATCCCAGGCAAGTACATAACCCTGCAGTGGTCAAACGCAAGGATTGATTTAGCTGACACACTTTGGGTTATGAATTGCACAGCATTGTTTCAGTCTCAAGAATGCAAATACCTCAGTTTTGAAATAATTGCCTACAGAAGCCTTCAAAGCATAAATAATAACGAGACAATGCACAATGTTTGCTATGGCAACATGAGTTCAAAAGCCAGCAGTGCAGAAATGATGCCTCTGAAGAGAAAAATGTGGAATTGCTCTGGAAGGCAAGTGTCTTAGCACTGCTTGGAAGCTGATCCAGACCTCTCCTGGGTCTCACAGTTGCACCTTAAACAGGGTTATTTGTATGTGTGTGGCTTCTTGCCTAATCCAAAATGTCTGAAATATAGTTAAAGACTAGAAATGAAGTTTTTTTGGTTTTTTTCCTAGTGTGAGAGACTAAGGTCTGCACTGTATGCTCCAGAACACAGCAGGAAAGACAGGTTTTAGGATGCAGAGGATACTGTGATACAGTATTGAAGGAGTAAACATGGTGAGGAGAACCAAAGCAGCACAGGCTTACCCACAATGAAATGTCTGTAGCTGTCCCTGGAGTAAAATATTTGAAACAACTCTGTTGTGTTTTGGTGGAAACTGGTTTGTTGACTTCTAGAACCCAGAACTGAATTGATCTGTGCCCAGTTTGGAGAAGCAGGGTACCAGAACTTAGGGCTGAAGTTGATCACAAAGAAGACACCCCCTTTGTTGTTTTCTTCTCTGTTCAGTTGTTGAAAGAAAGCATTTAGATGCTTCTGTATAAAATTCAGTCTGAGTGTGGCATTCCCAAGAGGAACCATTTGCAAATGTTTTTAAAAGCCTGGCTAGAAGTCAAAGGCCAAAAGCACATCACAAGTTTCTGATGTATCTTTCATAACTTCTAGGGCCACGGCGTCTTGAGTGACAATAAAAAATGATTTCAAACCCAGTGAACATCAGATCAGGACTTTGTGCTGCAAAAGAGAGAGTTGCGCAAGCCAGATCGTTCTGATAGCTGAATGATCACAACCTCACTCATGTTGACTAGCGTGGCATTTCAGCAAGATTTGAAGAAGTATTGTCAGAATCCATCTGCTTCCACAGATAGTGTGGCTCACTTGTTGACTGCAATTAAAGAAGCAGAGCTGTCCTCTCCTATTAGATGCTTTACATACTCTCTGTTCAGTCACTGAAAAGGGCCTAAATATGCACCAGGTGAACAGTGTTTGCATCATTTCTCCGAAGCATCCACACAGCAAGAACTGCTGGAAAAAAGCAAAACAAAGCAGCTCCTGCTGGCTGTTTACCAATGTAAATTAATAACAGATGTTCTAACAAAGTTATGACATGTTATCTGGATAGTCAGAGCAACAATCAACCATTAGTGCTGTCAAAACAGATCTGGAGAAAGGGATAAGACCCCATGACTTCTTTGAAGGTGATTTGACAGGAGTTGAAAGTGTCACCTGAATCCCAGAGCCCACACCACCCACCATTACAGTTCTTTGTGACAAAGGAATGCTTAAAGTTCTGGGGACACTATGAAATAATTTTTATGTCACTGAAAGTCACCAGCCCTGGACTGGCAGCTCATTGGAAACAGCAGTGAATACTTCAGATGGCTAAACACCTAGATATTGTGAGGTTTAATTGTTTTGTTTCTCTGGGGACACACACACAGGGAGGTCGGGGGAAGGAAAAAATGTTCATTTCTTGCAGGGAGCTTGCATGTTTGATTCCAGATGCAAGATCTGTTCCCTTGAGGAGGCCCAGAAAATTAAGATTTGTGGAGGATCCTGTAATTCTGAGTAGTCTATAATATGGCAGGGACAGAGAGACACACAGGTAGGGGGTAACAGCACTGCTGATAAACCTTCAGAAGGCAAATCCTCGCAATTTACCCCCCGCCTGCGAAGTCCTCAAGTGCAAGGATTTGAAAATGTGTGCTTGAGAAGATATTAGTGGGTGTTCTGGTATAAATCAGAAAGGTATTAAATATGCTGGTGTATGAGATTACCAGCTGAAAATTGAAGACAGTAAAATGTGATTCCCCCATGTGGTTGAAGCTGTGCAAAACCAGGTATTCATTACTGTCAGCACCAGCAGAGGAATACCTTACAATACCCAGCAATTTCAAATAGTTAGTGAAAGAATCTGCTCAGCTGCTCGTGATATTATCAGTTTTCAGAAGTCTGCCCCTCTGGGGAGGATGTCAATCAACTCATTATCATTAAAAAAAGAAGTAGAGAGAAAAGTTTGAAATGTGGAGTCTGCCACTCTGAATTTACTGTGTTTCTGACATTTTTGTTCATTAAAAACAACTAATCTGCTTTTGCTGGAGCCAATTTAGTTTTGAAATTGTTGCAAATATTTTGTTTTCTATAGTGGCACATAGTTTATTGCCATATGTGTAATATTTATGGGGATGTTTTTTTCCATTCCTGTTGGCTAATTACCTTAAATGAACTGCAAAATTCACAACAGTGTAAAAAGACAGAGACTGTTTTTAAAATGCACTACCTGAAGCACAGTTAAGAGATGTGACCTTTGATCAAAAATATCATAGAGAGGAGGAGGTTCATGATTATCAGAAGGAAGAAATCAGAATATGTGATATATCCAAGAACATGTGTATGTTTCATGAAAGCTTTGTTTGATAAACTTTCAAGAGGAGCTATGAAACTCCAAGATTAGGATCCTTCTAAATGTGATAGCTGAGATCAAAGGGAAAAATCACAATGTTATATATACAAAAGCACTTCTATATCTGGAATGCATTACTCACTTATGGTAAGCAGCCTACTTTAGATTCCATGATTACTTGAAAAACACTTTGTGGCTTACAGGGTGCAGACACAGCACTTGAGATATGCTGTCACTTACGTATTGTAGGAAACAAGCTTGGAATTGCATAGAAATCTTGCACCTATTGCATAAGAAATCAGCTAGGAGGCTTAACAGCAGAGATTGCATTAAGATGTCAAAGGCAGCTCTGTTCAAGGATCTTTTAAGGGTTTTAGTTTAAACTTCACGAAATAGAGTTCTGAGACACAGAAGATAATGTGTGCTCTGCTGGGTTAATGACCTTGGTCAGGGACAGGAGGCATTGCAAAGCTTTTAATTTACATCCCCAGAGCACTTGTTACCGCTGCAGATAATCAAAAGTACAGAGAGAGCTTCCATTTGTGTCTTTCTCCATATGAAGAAATACTTAGAGAATTAAAACTAATAACAATGACTAGATGAAAAGAATAGGTTTTTAAAATTTTTTTCAGTGGCGATTGTAATAGTGAGTGTTTAGTGATTTAAACATACTAAATAGACTTTTTATAGGAGATGGTGATGCTACCTTTGAAGACCATGTTTATATAAGCACCTGTGCAAGAGGAGAGAGTGGGAGAAAAAATACTTTATTTTGTACAGCCACTGTTTAGGCAAAGCTATGCACTGAAGGAGAGAGGAGCAGTGCCATAGGGAGAGCAACCAGCCATACTCTTACCTTTTATACAGTGATTTACAGCCTTAAATCATTAAATACTGAACAATCTGTATCTACATAAGTGATTTTAACTCCCCATGGGCCTTCTGGATAGTGTTATAACGTTATTGTTATTGTTGTTGTGTTTTGTTTTGTTTTGTCCGAGGGTTTGGTGGGGGTTTTTTTCCCCTTGCAATATTACAATATCATAACCATGTGTGATTATCTTGATTCATTTTACCAGAAGAAGTATTTTTTTCACTCATGTCTGATTAGTTATTTATAGAAAAATGTTGACTGGTTCTTTTGGATGGAAAGTTGTTTGTCATTCTTTTCTTTCTGTCTTCTGGGTTCTGCCAACCAACCTCTTCTCTTGGTTTCACATTTCAGTGGTAACTTGTGATGGATTTGGAGCTGCTTGGTAAGAAGGATGGGGTAGATTTGAAACAAGATCTGGAGCTGTTCAGAAATAATGTATTTTAGTGAGGAGAGTGGTACTTTTTGTGCTTGATAAGAAAGTGTAACCTCAGCTGCTCCTCACAGGAGGCACTGCAATGGTCCATGACTCTGAAAATCTTTCCTGTATGGAAGTGGCACATCCATTTTCAGTCTGGTGATTTCTTCTCTTGTCTTCAGCACTGAGATGCTTCTCAGTGGGGCACAGAAATCAGTCTGCTTTTTTACTGCATACCCTAGCTCTTACTGCTTTATTTTTTATTAAGTTATAAGCATTCACTAGTATTTTTAAGACCAAAATCTGTGTGAATAATTCCATGTTTGCATTGTGTCGATTTTAACCCCAGAGTGACAAAATGTAAGGTGCTGTTCCTTTCATTTCTCTTAATGACAGACATAATAAGAGGTGTCCATAGTCCTGTTAAGTGTGGCAATTCTTTCTTTCTTTTTGTTCTTTCCTTAACCTTGATTATTGTTGTCTCTTTCACCATTTGCTGGCTCTAGTTTTCTTTCTCTTTGTCTTTTTTTTTTTTCCTGTCCTTTTCCAGCTTCTCATCCTGAAAGTTGTATATGGAAATTCCTTTTCTCCTCTGTTTGCTGTCCTCCAGCATTACCTTGCTAGCACTATTTAACATTCCTGTCCAGAAATGTGCCTTCTATTTCTTAGTTCAGAGGTAAACGTGATCATGCCAGAATCTCTGCCTGTAAATCTTTGGCATATTTGAGTATCAGTGACATCTCCAAACTTGGCAAATTCTATTCCATGAAGACCATTAGGAAAAAGTTCAGAGAGAAGCAGGAGCTTTCTGGTTGTGTGTGCTGTTGTGCTCCAGAGGATCATGTTCTTGTGCTGAATCATGGCCTTAAGAGCAGTGAACTCTTTTTAGACGTGGTCAGAGGGTCAAGAAATCTAAGGCAAATGTCTACATAAGGTTTTTTCTTCACACAGATTTCAAATGAGTTAGTGGTTCTGTACAGCAGGTAGTATCAGTCCTGAGACTCTGCATCTCTGTCTTTAAGAAGTGCATTTGTGGATAGTTTGCCTTGTTTTCTACAGAGGGATGTTTTCATACAGTTTAAAGGTCTTGTGCCCTTCTCAAAGCTGATTTTTTTGGGTTTTTGTTTTGTTTAAATTCCTTGGAAACTACAAAGTTAACTACATTGCACAAAACAGCCCATTCCAGTGAAAGGGTTTTATTTTAGAGTGAAAATAACCTTTTTTTTTGTGGCTAGGGGAAAGAAAAAAAACCCTGAAGAGGGGGTTTTCCCCAGTAGGGAGTGAGTATTGGGGCTACAAAGCTATTTTCTTGTATTGCAGTCTGAGGCCAACTATCATGCCTCAAACCATGACTATATGCCTTCATTTTGGCCTGGGGAATGGCATGATCCTTCAGTTTTGGACTATTTCCCATTTCCGGTGCTGAGGTTTCAATCAGTTTTGCATTTATGTGCCTAACTAGAGACGAAAAGGATTCTTTGGCTGGTATCTCATTAAAAACACGAGTGTTGCTGCAAACTGCCCCAGTGCTGAAACCCCAGGACTGTGGGTAGTGGAGGTTTATGTAATCAGTGTTTTGCAAGTTTGAAAGCTGCTGGGGTTTGCAAGTTACAGAGAGAACTTTTGAAAGTCTCTGAGCACTGAACAGGCTCGGCTCCCGCGGCTGCTCTGAGCTCTCCTCCACTCACTCAGAGCAGTGCTCAGTCAATACAGAGTGCCTTTGAAAACATCACCCATTCCAAATTCACCACTCATTTCAAAGCTCCAGAATATCTCCTTTCCCCATTTTTGGGGTTTTTTTTTGTACATTGTGATGTGTATTTATCTTCTTTGTTGCCTTATTTAATAGAGATGTTCAGAGTTAGCGCCTTATCTGATGATGATTGGAGTCAGTTTCTCCACACCTGAGGAGTTTCTGGTGTGATTTGTTTTACTTCACTACCTGCTTTGCATTTGCTGGTTTGGAGGGGGTTTTTTGGAGATGTTTTCTTTGGTTTTCCGTGGAGAACATCCAGTATTAATATATCATTGCTACTCTGTTTTATGTTTGTCTCTGACTTGCTGGGTTTTATTGAACAGTAATCTCTAAAGACATAAACTCTTTCAAAGTTTTTGCAAAAACCTCAGGTGTCTCAGAATTTAAAATCTGACAAATTATTTCCATATAATCCTTTTTTTTTTTTCATGTACAAAGATACAAAACCTTTTGTAGCAGATTGAGGATAATGAGATCTCATATAAGTGTCTGCCTGTAATATAGCAGCAAATTACTTTGATTTATTGCAGTCTAATTGTATAGAAAGCCAATGAATTGA
This sequence comes from Drymodes brunneopygia, assembly GCA_013400955.1. NCBI lineage: Eukaryota > Metazoa > Chordata > Aves > Passeriformes > Petroicidae > Drymodes > Drymodes brunneopygia. The sequence goes on from VZTZ01046665.1 coordinate 600,132, forward strand.
TATGTCACACGCTCAAAGTAATACAATTTAACTACAACAATTATGCAGCTAAGTAGAATTAGAACTTGATTGCTAGTCTATAATAACCTTTCACAACAGAAAAATTTCTTATTTAGCCTTTTTTAAGCAATAATGAAAGTTAAGATGGTGTCTTCACACTTCAGAGAGAGGAAAAAATGAAAGGAAGATGGAAACTTCAACTCAAGAAATCTGTTTTTATTCAGTGCTGTTTACATGGACAGATAAAACCAAAAGAAACCAAAGCAAAATCATGAAAACACCCCCCAAAACAATCCTAAACCCTAAAAAAAAAAAAAAAAAAACAAAAAACAAACACCCAAACAAAACCCCCCTAACAAAATCCAAAAATGAAAAATTGGATTTTTTTCACATTATTGTAGTTCAAGACCAAGATGCAACCAAACCTCAACCTCATCCCTCCAAAAACCTCAGCTGTAATCTGAGTGGATAATTTGCCATATGTGCCATTTTAATCCAAGGCTGTACTTAGTAGGTACTGATAGTTCCCCTAACTCAGGCTGAAGAATCAAGTGTGTGGTGGTGTGAAAAAATGTATTGTGCAAAGCCTGTTACCATTTTGATTAAAACTCCAGGTTACTGTTGTGCTTTGCACCAGAGGAAAAAAGGCAAGACCACATGTTATGCCAGGGACAGGCTTTTCTGAGGTATATTGTCAATTTTCAGTAGCAATCAAGCTTGCTCTTGATTGGCAGGTCTGTGTTTTGTGGAGTGAGTTTTAAAGGAAGTGAATCTTGGGAAAAGCACCAGGGCTAAAACAGGAGAGTGATGGACAGGAGTACAGGAGGACCTTTACCTCTCTGTGGCATCAAATTCTTTGTGACTTCTGTGACTACACCTCTGAAGCTAATTTCTGATTTGTGGTGTGCTGCTGTGTTGAGGGAAAACAGGTTGCAATTGTTCACAGCTACTCCACAAAATACTCATTTAGCAGTTTTTGAAAGGTGTGGGGTCCCTGCTGGTGTGTCACACGCATCCTGCAGCATCAATTTTTAGGCTGGTTCCGTGATTTATGCAGTCCCTCTGCAGGCCCTGCTGCTGCAGGGTCAAGGGGAGAAGGGGCTGGGTGTGATGCAGTGGAATGCAGTGCCCTTGGTTACACATCTTGTGGTGCAAAGAAAAGGGTTTCACCCTCTGTCTCTGGCAGGAGGACAGGGAGGAAGGTTTTTCCTTGAGGGAGGGGATCAGAGAGGCACCCAGGTTGTCACATGCCACAATCCACAAATGCAAGCGTCCAGCATCTTCCTCAATATCAGAAAAATGCACACAAGAGGTGCCTTTTGCCAGCAGATTCCCACTGAGCCAGTGGAGTAGGAAGGAAGCAATTAACTGACATGTATTGCCAGTAATAGCTGCTCTAGGCAGCACATTAAGCACTACATTAATTGATGTATTAATTGATTTATAAACACCAGCTTCCTGATTAGCTTGATTATTGCTATTGTTCTGGGATGGTGGGGGTCTCAGTAAACCTTAGTGGCAGTGTAATTAAATATTTCTTTTGTTATACTCTCTGTGACATCCACTAAAACAGTGCAGGAATGATGCATTTTTCTCTGCTTGAGTAATCCCCTGGATTCATTTCAGCAAACTTTACAATACTCAGAGTTGCATAAGGGTTTTCTGAACTGTGGCTTATCTAAGAAAAGAAGGTGTTTTAGTGAAATGAACAATGAAAAGATGCAGGGGTCTGGAAGGCAGAGAAGAGCTAAGAACCAGATGTTTAACTGAAATAAAGTGTGTAAGGAAAGTTATTCTGCTCATTGTCACACCTGGGCTTGAAACCCCTGAGGGGGGGCTTTCCAGATCCCTTTTTTGAGATGAGCATCAAGTTTCAGCTGGTCACAAGGAACTAAATTATGGCTTTGTGCAGACAGATTCTGCTTTTGCTTACAGGGCAGGTGCTGCCCTTCCACACTCTGGGTATTCCCACAGGCCCCAGGCAAAGGGAAACCCAAGAGAAGCTGTTAGCTCTGCTCAATCCCTTCTCTGCTGCTGGGCTCAGGGACCACTGCAAAAGTGTAAATTGCACCCCTCAAAGGCCTCAGGAGAGAGTATGTGTGAGACAGCACAGCTATATATTTCTCCTCAGCAGGGGCTGTACCTCAAACTTTGGGCTGAATTCTGCTCTTTCTCTGCAACATCCTTTACTCACCCTCCCTCTGCAGCCTCTTCCTCACTGCCTGTCTCTGCAGCCTGCTCCTCTCTTCCCAGTGGATCAGCAGGAGCTGTGAGTCATTCCACATCTCAAACCAAACTCAGAACAATATTTAATCCCTTGGCATCCCCCTCAAGCCGTTAATGGACTCTGTTCCTTCTCCTTTTGCCCTCTCATCACGGCGGGGGCAGAGAGGCATCTCTGGGGTCTGCCAACACTTTGCTCAGGCAGTTGATTGGGCATTGCCTCGGTGTCAGCAGCAGGCATTAGCACAGAATCCTGAGTGCAGGGAGCATTCTAGTCCAGCTTTGAAGGGATGCAGTGTTGCAGTTTAAAGCACAGATGCTGCCCAGTGTGCAGATGGGGTGTCATGGAACCACTGCTAAGTGGGTGACTTGGGAAATCAGGAAAAAAATTGTATATGTACATCCCCCTGCCCCTCCCTACCATTTCAAACAGCCCATTGATTGTTTTTGAGGTGAAAGGGTTCATCATTGCCTGAAACACAATGATGAAAAGCTGCAGTGGAAACAGCATAATACTCATGGAAAAAAGTCTTTATTCCAAGATTTTTCTTTGCTTCTCTTTTCAATTAGATGTCTTACACTAATTTTCAGCAGTTCAAGATATGGGTGAGCTGGAAATGAATTTCCAGTGATCATGCTCTGTATTCTCATGAGCCAGGTGTATTCCCTGTACCAGGGAGGTTCCATTCTCATACACATTGGCATATTCCTCCCCCATGTACAAATGCTTGAGGGCAGCTTAGTGTGCAGGGCATGAAACTGCAGCAGCTGGACTTAATCTTTCCAAGTTTCTAGATTTTATTAATATTTGGGCAGTGTGGGAAGCTACCAAGTCTAATTGTACACTGGGAAATGCTGCAGATATTTGTAATCAAGGTACCAAAATGATGAAGATTATATCTTAGACTTAATGAGGAGAGTGGAAAGCAACTAGAAGCAAAAGTCCCATTACTTTCAGTGGAATTTGTGTTGCTGAAATCTCTTAGAAATTCTTGAAAATCCACTTTTAGCTTAGCTAAAAATATTGGAAAATGTATTTCTATGCAAAATAACTCTGCAGAGTCTATCTTTCCACCTTTATTGCAACTGACAATGAGTAGTCTTTAGTTGCTTGGGTCATTGGCACTGTCTGAATAATTTGGGGCAAGAGGCAGAAAAACCTCACTAATGTTTATCTTTTATTTACTTTTATAAGATCTATCGTCACAGGACTACAAATGATGTTAGAGTCTTTTTCTTCTGTTACAGCAACACCATTAGGAGAATGCTGGTGGAAGAAGGGTCCTGGATACAGAGGGAATGTGTTTGGAAAGCAAAGTTCACAGGCCAGTGCCAGGGTTCAGCTTGAAATGGAAGCACAGGGATGACTCTGTGCTCTGTTTGCCATTTTGGTCACCTTCAAACCTGGGTTATTTTTCCTGCATGTTTCATATTTCTGTTTCCACATTAGTAAGAAAGCAATAGCTCAAGAGCAGTACAATCATCTGGGCCCTCAGTAAATGCACCATAAGCCCTGATATTACACATGAATAAGACACAGAACGAACTGTGTGGAGCTCAGTACCTTACACGAGGCCTCTTGTCTCTAGACAGTTCATTTCTGTCTCTGTTATTGTTGAGACAGTTCTTCTGTCTCAACCCTTTTTACAAGTGTCCTTTCCTGTAACAAATGGTAACTTGTCCTCCAACTGCTCACAAAGATTGTGGTTGAAAAGAAGTTTATTCTTTAAAAATGCCCAGAAGATACTATAAAGTTTAATCCTCTCATATTGTACCACTTGAATGTTTTTGTCCTAAATGCTCCAGAGGTGCCGAATTCTGGCTTTTCAATACAACTGGAATGGTTTATGTTGTATTAATACTGATCATCTGTTAATACATTGTTTGACTGATAGTGTCACTTTAAGAGTGACAGCTTTCCTGACTGTGGACATGAATGGAAAACATGATCTGAAGCTAGGGACAGGTGTGTGGCTTTGCTGTTATTGTATGGATAGCACATGGATGTAGAAGCATTGCTGAGCAGTGTTTATCTGTGTCTTGTAAACTGATTTATTAATGTATCCAGTCTGTATTTCTGTTTTGCTGTTACCTTAGGACTGACATGCCAGAAGTGGTGCCCTTTTAATATTGTTATATTGCTGGTTGTTTGTGCATTGCTGCTGCTCTGCCCTTGCCATACAGGGAGCCAGGTTTGTTCAATCCAGACAACTGCTGGAATAACTCAGGGTCTTTTGAATTTGATGCTACAGTAATCACAAACCCAGCTTTAACCTGCTTAGCAAATGATCCCATCTGAGGCAACATGTGGATTGGGACTGCTCCTTACCTTCAGTGGAGTGAGAATGAGCAGATTAAAGATTGTCAGGGATTTAGGGATGATGGAAATGGGGTGTCTCAGATGGTTCTGGAATAGTGGAATACATTTATTCTGTGCTGCTGGGAATTAGCACACTGGCATTCATTGGCATCCAGTCTGTGAATCCACTTCAGCCACAGAGCAGTGACTGTGATTCTGGGGGGACAGAGATGGGGACAGGGTTTGTTGTTTGGGTCCTGCTTTGACCAAAAAGCTCTGTTCCTGGTGGTACTCTTTATTGATTTTCTGGAATTCTGGACATTCTACAATTCTTTTCTGGTGTATGATAGAACAGTTTCTTGCCCGAGCTGTCCTTAATAAACACCAACACTGTTGGTATTTCAGAGGAATAAAATATAACGGTGATTCTTCAGCCCACCAGACACATTAATATGTTTTCTGATTATTAATTCAGTTTGCTGTAATACCAGCAGTCTCCTCTTGTGACAGCAGTCAGAGGCAAAGGCTCTGACTGTAATTACAATTGAAATTGTAAATGAGCTCCTCTGAACTAAATGGGCATTAGATCAGGTGCTCTTTGAGAGGTAAACAGGAAAGACTGAAGGGCCTGATTGATGCCTTTTCTGGTTTTGTCTCATTTTGCTGTCTCTAAATCACCACCATTGTTATGCTCAGATTTTCCCAGTCATGGAAAGATTTGAACATTCTTGAGGGTTCATTGGTATGATGAAAAGTGCAGAGGCATATGCTGGTGAGTTAAGTTTTCATTCTCTTGGCTAGTGATGCAGTATTGGAGATTGTAAAAATGTCACTTTAGGACGTATAACTCCAAATAATTACTCTTCTGTAAGTCTGGATAAATCAATATAATGAAATTACTGCTAATACAGTGAATTATGGTTTAGATTAATGTTCACAGGCAATGTCTGTTGATTTTTTTTTTCTTGATTGTTTGTTTTTTCTTGTTTCCCCTGTAAGCAAGGCATTTTGATTTCAGGTTTAATAATCTCTAATAGCTTCCTTTTTAAGGTCTGCTAAACTACCAGTATGAGGTAACTACCATTGATCTTAGCTTGATTTACGGTCTATAGATGACCAGGCAAAGACTTGAAAAACTACTTTGCACTAAAGAATAGCTATAAACCCCCCCTTTCCCATCAGAATGAATTTTGTTAGTCTGGAGATTCTGGTAGAAAAAACCTTGGTATCATGCTCGCAGATAATAAATTATCTGCAACCTTTCCCAGCCTGCAATCAATATGTTATTCGCTATTTATTTCCCAATTTTAATCAAATCCAAAGACAGAAAACTCAGAAAAGTCAACCCAGGACAAAACTGATGATAACAATGACATTTATTGACATTTCTGAGGCACAAGGAGATTTAAATGAAGTTAAAAAACCTTTCAGCAAATGACAAGGGGTCTAATGAAAACCCAGTGAACACAATAAAATATGCACCGTCAGCTGCATGCGGGTCAAAGATGGAATTTACATAAAAGTAAGATAACTTTGCTTTTCTGGCAGTTTATCCTGCTGTCAGACATCTCCTTGGTTGTTGCAAGCAGCAGCAATAACATCGTGCTGCCCAGGCCACTTCTGATCATGTAACAGAGAAGGAAACTGCAAGGGAGGGCTGAGGGGCAGAGACAACCCAGCAGCTGAAACTCAAAGATCTTTAGGTACCTTTTTTATTCATTTATGACACATACATTTACCTGGATTTGTATTTGCTGACAGGTCCCTTTATTGACATCTCTGATTCTGGTGGACAAGTGCATTTTCACATCCTGCATGTTTGGCCTTTGCATTCGTGGTACATTTTGTAGAGTTCTACCAGGTCTTCTGCATGAACAGCTGTTATCAAGCCCACTTTCAAACAAGGAGTTTTTCCCCACTCTCATCTGACACATTACTTTTTGACATTATTTTGCTCAGTATAAAACCCTTAAAATATCTGAAATGTTCCTTCCTGTGTTCCTGTGTCTGTTTTGGAGCCACAGATTTGGAGGCAGGGCTTGCAAACATCTGTAATCTAAAGCACTTGTTGGATTGTTGTCTCAGTTAATTTATTAGACAGATTTCATGCTGCTATTAAAAAAGCCTGTAGCTAAAGGCAGAATCAGGCTGTATGAGGAGGAAATGGTGAATATTTTTTACTTGTGTATGTGAAAGCAGACAAGGTAACAGCTGACTTGTGGAGTTGCTGGGCTGATGAGGTGGAAGAGAATATATGGGAGAGTGAGTTCGCAGCACTTTCAGAGGTTTGAGACACCATTTTCAGAGAGCAGCTTTTTGAATAAGGTCTAAACTGGATATTTGCACAACTTAAGTTTCAGTTTAAAGATTCTTCAGAGCAGGTACTGTTGCTTGTTCTCCTGGTGCCTAAAGGTCTTAATTCTGGAATACCAGCAGTAATTTAGCAGTGGGGAGGAGTGGAGAGGTTTTCTTGATTACATCTTGTATGAGGGCCTGCCACACAACCATGGGAGGTGCTTGAGGGAAGCAGCAGGAGAGTCCAAAACTTGAAACAGCATTTAAGCGGAACCAGGAAGGGCTGAGTTTGCAAGGATATTCAAATACCTTCAGACTGCACATCATAAGGCTCTGTCAAAAATTGCATTGCTATCGAAGTATGGCACAATAACAACTTTTCTGTCCCTCCAAACTGCTTTGAAACAGTACTGTAAGTCCATAGAGAAGTCCTTAAAAATTTTTTGGGAGTAGCTTAAATTTTCACGGTCCTATCATGGGTGATCAGAGAGATTCAGGTTTTATTTAGAAGTGAAGTTTAGGTGTTTAGAAATGAGGTACTACAATTGCAGACCTGGATTTCATGCTGCCACACACTAAATAACAACAACTAAAATAAAAACAAGTCCTTGTCTGATCTTTAAATTAAAAATGACACGAAGAAATAGAGACAATACTATGGTATTATATTGGTAGCTGATGCTAAAAGGCATTCAGTAGACTTTTTGAACAGTGGATCAGGCCCCTGGTAAATACATGCAGCCACTCTATCTTGTTTATCAGTCTTTGTAGCTGCTATACTGAGTTTTATTCTGTTAGTATCCCTTTTGTATGAATATGTAAAATGAAATATGTATAATTACTCCTTTGTACACAGAGCGGAAAAAATATACAATCAAGCAAAATTGTCACTTTATCTTTTTTTTTCTAGGCTGGCATAAAATGCCTGATTTAGTAGTTTTAGAGGTATGGTTTTGACATTCTTCCATACAGAGAAATGAAACGAGCTGATGTAATTTAAATGACAGCTTCTGAAAGGATACCTTCATTTATTTAATTCTACCTTTTTTTCCTCTTTCCTATTGTATAGCTGATGGCTTGCTTTTAAAGCTGTTACTTTGTATGAATTGTGTAGATACTTCTAGTGTTCCATGCTTCTGCTGAAATATTTTTACACTTAGGCAGCTGAGAGTGTTAACTTGTCTTTTATTACAGGTCAGGCTTTTGCATTTGTCTTTGCTACTTCGTGCTCTCCTGCGATCTCCTTCTGTCCTGATAAGGAGGAAACCACAATCAAATAAAATCTAGATTGATTTTATATTTATACTTCCCACCCTACATCATACATTTTGTCAAGAGGGGAGCTGTAGTAAAGCTGCTGCTTCACCTGCTGGAGCCATTACACCATAGATCCCTTGTGCTGTTTTACGAGCCCATAATCTGCTTCCGTATCAGGCAACCAGATTAGTGCCTCGTAAAAGTGAAAGCAGAAGCACCACTATCACTGTTCCACAAGTTTTTATGCTTTGCTGAATTTTATCATTATTATTGTTATTTTACTGTCAGTGTGGCCTAGTGAAGCTGCGGTTGCAAGAGAGAATTCTTTGTCTAAAAAGACCCTCCAACCCAGTAGCTTGAGGGAAATGTGACCCCCTTGGACAGAAGCAGGAGTTTTATCCCTAGGTTTGGGGTAGGATACATGCCCCAGCTGCAAGACATGTCCATGATGCTGTTCATTGGGACAAGTGATTTGCAAGGCCAAATAAATTTGCAAGGCTGATTTTTGAAGTGAAGTGTAATAATTGACAAAAAAATTGTTGCAGTGATAAAAGGGAGATAATGTATCTCCTCATTTAGTTATTCAGATATCTATAGCAGTACTTGAATAGTAAACTTCTATAGCTCTTATAAAGCTCCTTTCTTGTTCCTTTTGACAGACCAATTTATTGGCACATGCCAGCACTTTTAAAGCTGAAACTTGTTTTTCGATATCTCTGTAACAGTCTTGACAACAACGGGCTGAACTTGTGACAAAAGCGGGGGGCATTTTGCTTCTAATTGGGGGCAAGCAGAATTATACCCATTGGACCTGTGGGAATTCTCTAAGAAACTGAAGGAGTTTTATCTGTTTATTTGCATATGAATTTTATTGCTCCAGGAAAGTCATGAACAGTCTTTGTTTTCCTCTAAGTGTGCCCTCAATTTTAGAAAAGCAGGGTAATCACGAGGACAGAGGTCCAGAAGTTTTAATGAGAATTCTGGCAGATGCAAAATGAGAGAAATCATGTCCTATGAGCCAGGGGAGAAAGAGAAATCCTTGGAATGAGAGAGCAGGTGATTTATCTGTCCCTGAAGCTTTTGAGGCAGAAAGGACATCTTAGAGGGTCTGAGAATTGTAGGTTCTGGTGGGCAGCCAGGCAGGGGAGAGCTGAAACAGAAACACCTTGGGGGCAGGTGGGGATGTCCATGTCCCTTGCTCTGGGCACTTGTCCTTGGCCAGGACACAGAGCTGGGGGCTGATCCCTGCAAGTGCTTTTAGATGCAAGGAGCTGGAACAGCCCCAGTAAATCCTTATTGCCACCTGGCTGAGTCAAAACCTAAGGAATTTCTGTGTTTGTAGCTCTTTGCTAACTGACTGGAACCTTTTAGTTATCCTCTGGTGCTGCTGTTTCTGAAAACCTCACATTTTAAAGTTCATTTTTCTTCTGTTCTATCTGGTGCTGTATGTTGAGTATAAATTATAATTGCAAACACAAAAAAGGATATTTTTCTTGACATCACTTTAAGCATATTTTAGCAGAGTGACTCCAGAGTGCCCATTCAGCAAAATACATCCTTTCAGGTGGGATCATTTGCTTTTCCTTAGCCTGTCAGACAGAAGACTATTTTAGGTTTTGTCTCAATAAGTCAGGGCTCTCTTAGTTTAAATTTATTAGAAGCCAGGGAAGGTGCCCTGCTGCAGCATAACCTTGGATGTCTTACAGGTTTTTCAGCTGCAGCATAAGGGCAATGCCCTGAGTAGATACAAATTTAACTAGACATGAGAAATTGCAAAATCCTTTTTTTTATCACCCATTTTCAAGTCCCTTGATTCGACCATCAGAATAAATTTTCTATGATCTCATAACTTCAAAAGCTCTCCTCGCTCCCTTCTTCCCCCATCTGTTTAACCAATAACCTATTCTCACAAACACTGAAAATCACATTATGGGCAAAGTTGTCTTGATGGGTCTGGAATGAACCGTGGATCTGTGCTGAATTAGGTTATATGTGTGCTGAGACTAGGCAGGATAGAGTAAAAGTGGCTACTGTTCTTTTTGGTTTTTTTTTTTTTCTTTTCTTAAAGGTAGACTTTCTAAAAAGAAACTTTTTTTTAAAAAAAAGATAATAATAATGAATTTGAGGCCAACTAAGAAAAATAGAAGTTATTTGTACAGCTGAAGTTGAGGGGGGTTCTATTCAAAAATATTATAAATCATCAGGGAATATGGAAGCAAGACTTTTCCCACCATTGCCTAGTACTACTGACAGGTTGGAATTGTAATTTTGGTGACTTGTGTATATTGTTCCCCTAAATAATCCGAGTTGATGTTGCCAACAATCCCTCTCCTAGTGAATACACATAGAGTATCCAGGGTCTGAATCCACTTGTAGGCAATGAGGTCAATATGGTGTTATCAGAGATGGTGGTCATCATGAAGGATACCAAGATACCTATTTTAGAAACTGAAGGAGCCTGTGAAAATTTTTTTTGAAACATGTCAGACAAAATTTGCATTTAAAGAATGGATTTATGAGGGAGAAACAGTTGTCTCAACCAGCCTACTTCACTTCTACAACACGCCAGGGAAGAGGCACTAAATCCCTTGTGTCTTGACTTTGGGAAGTCTCCTGACCCTGTCTCTCCCAATATCCTCAAAAGTAAAGATATCACAGTCTGCAGAGATCTGTGGCAGCGTGTGTGTGTGTGTGTAAAATGGTTTGAAACTTCTACACAGAAGGCAATTACCAGCTTTCCTATCAAAAGAGTGGTGTTGGAGCTGCTGGTTGCTCATTAATGATCCCCACCCTCAAGGTGTTGGCAAATTGAGAAGGGAGGAAGCTGCGCACCGGACAGCGAGAGCAGAATTCCAAATGATCTCTGCAACCTGGGGAAGATGAGCTGAAATGGAAGAGGGGGAAGTGCGTGATCCTTCACGTAGGCAAGCTGAGTCAACTGCATAAATAAAGAATGAGGAGCAGCTGGCTGGGAAGCTGTTATACAGAAAAGGGTCAGGGGTTGTGCTGAACCACCAGCAAATACGTCTGAGTCATGAGTTAAAAATGTCACACTGCTGTGGTGAATCCAAATACCACCCTGGGAGGCAGCAGGGCACTCAAGGGACTATTTCCATTCTGCTCAACTTTGATAAAGATCCCTGGGCCTCAAGGCTAAAGGGTTGTACTGAATTTGGGGCACTCACTCAAAGAAAGATCTTGAATCAGACGGAGATATTTTAACAGGAATTTCCAAGAATGATTAGATTGCTACAAACTGTCGTCTGAGATCAGAGGCCAAATTGAAATTTCATAGTCAAAATAGAAGAAATAAAGGAAGACGGAGGGAGCAGATAATATTTTTTTAAAACTACAAACATTTCTGGAATGAAGGAAAAAGGGATCTCTTCTCCCTGCTTATGGGCTAATCCTCCCAGTCTGTAGTGGGCTGTAGCCATAACAGAGTAAGCACAATTTATTGGTACATGCAGAAATATAAGGAGGACTCTGAGAAGGGAAAGAGCTCAGGAGTTTATTGACTGTGTAAATGAGGATTAGGAGTTGTTTGGATTACCAAACAAAAGGCAGCATAATGCCACTGGCAATCAAGTAAGAAGGTGGGATGTTTAATCTTCATCTTTCCCAGGTGTATAAAAGTTCCTGATATAGTTCTGCTGATGTGTAGAATACAGGCACTGGCAATTTGGAATGTGACAGGAAGGAAAATGTGACAAGGAGCAACCTGCTAGGTTACACTAACCTGGAAAACTGGGTAAATAAAGGGCAGATTATTTATAGAGGAAGAAGAAACTCAGCTAAGGCAGGAATATTGCTATATTGCAAACATGAAAGGTTTATGTGAAGACTTACTTTGAACTTCTCTCTGTTTTAAAATACAAGGAATTGATGTTCTGCTTTGAAGTTTTAGGAGCTTGAAGACATTAGGGAGGGACTAGACCAGTCTCTGACAACTTTTACTTTACTTTCTGGCAAAAAAATGGTCAATGTACAATGCTATCTATGTTGACACTTACTACAATTGCACCTTTGTTCTGCTCTGTAGATGTCCCCTGAGGGAAAGGCCAATCCTCCTGGGCTGAAATAGAGGACCAGGCAAATGTCATCTTTACTTTACATCCCACTCAAAAATCATGGTCTGTGTCTTGGCTTGTATTAGAGCAAATACCAAAGTCAGGAGGTGAAAACAAAACCTCAGGTTACACTGTCAAAACAAAACAGAAAAATATGAGGGATAAATAAAACCCAAAATAAAAGGCAAAACAGTATCTGACTGATGCAACAAAATGTTTCTGACTCTTTGGTTGACTGGAGAGAAGAGAGGTTAAAAATAGAGTTTGGGAAGAGAGATGGAAGAGGGAACAGGGAATACACTTTCTATATCCATCAAGGACTTTGGCTGGGATGGTGAGTAAGAAACTTTGGACAGTGGCTGCAGCAAGGAGCTCTCTCTCTCTTGTGAGATTTCTTCATTACCATCTTTCTTTTCTACAGGGAAGGGACTCTTTACTATTCAGTTATTGATTATCCAAGTATCATTTTGGCAATCTGCCACTGTTCTGTGTCCCATGCTGCTGTTTCCACAGCTCAGAGAAGAAAAATCACTGTCAAACCAGGAAAGGATGGGTAGAAACATAAAAATAAAACACATGGAGCCATCAGCCTGTGCTTTTTATGTAGACCAAGTCTGATTCAACCAGAATCCTCAGTCCTGAATAAATTTTAATTCAGTCCTATAGCCATGTAGGGTTTGGGATAGATTGTTTCTTTACTCAGATTTTTAAAGGAGCATTATTATAAAGTGCCTGGACACTGCACATAACCTCAAAGATTACCTTAAAGATTACATAGAGAGCATCAAGAAAGATCTACAGTCTCCTAAAATAATGGCTGAATTCTAGGCAAGTAAGACAGAGAAAGGAAAAGGGGAAAAAGAAAAGAGAACTTGTCACTTCCTTGAGATGAGGATGCCATTTGTCACAGAACTGTAGAATCATAGAATGGTTTGGGTGGAAGGGACCATAAATATTACCTGTTTCCAAACCCTCCTGCCATGGGCAGGAGCACCTTTCACTAGACCAGATTGCTCCAAGCCCAATCCAACCTGTCCTTGAACACTTTCAGGGATGGAATATCCATAGCTTTTTAGGGCAACCTCTGCCAGTGCTCCACCCCCCTCACAGTAAAGAATTTCTTTCTAACAGCTAATCTAAACCTTCATGCTGGTGGAAAAAAATCCCTCCCCATATTTCTTGTAGGCCCCCTTAAGGCACTGAAAAGCCACAATGAGTTCTTCCCTCCTGAAACATTGAGTTACTGACCACAACCATTCACCATAACCATCCAGAGAAGTAGTCCTTCTCTACTGGGTGGTCCATTCACCAAATCCAAGCCTCCAGTTTATAGACCAAAATGTCATGTAGGCCACTGTCAAATGCTTTGCACAAATCCAGGTAAATGACATCTCTTGTTCATTTATCCACCAATGCTTTTTTAGGCCACTGAATTTGGCAGGTATGATTTGCCCTCAGTGAAGCCGTGTTGGCAGTTACCAATCACTTCCTTATTTTCCATGTGCTGCAGCACAGACTCCAGAGTGATATCATTCTATCATTAATCTTCTCACACTGAGGAAAGGTTACGTGAGGCGTGGTAGCTCTTCAGTTCTTTCATTATCTCTTTAGCCATGTGTCTTCAGAGAAACTTCAATGTTTTTCTGACCCAAACATAGCAGTGAGATAACCTCACTTCTTATTAGTGCTGAGAGAGGTACCTTGTCTCCACAGACCCCATGGCTGCCTCTTCTTTCAGCATTGTACATCACAGAGACCTTGCATGAACATCTCAAGGATATGCAGCAGCCAGCTTTCAGATACGTCCTTTAAGGCTTTTCAATCTTTCATATCCCTCCCCCCAACCTTTGGAAATGATGTATGATCCAATTCCTCACATTAAGAATTTACCATTCCTTGGGATGCCATGCTGGCATCCATCCCCTGTGATGCTTAAAAAGACAGTATTTCATAGCTTTAGTCACTGTAAGAGTAACCTAGTTTCACACAATTTTAAATTGGAGTGAGATTTAAAAATTATTTGAACTCACCCCCTGACCTGAATATTCACATTTTTGTCACATTAATCCATTCTGATATAATGATGTCATAATAGATTTGGGGAAGACTTAGGCAAGTGGCTTTTCAGCTTAAGTAAGTCTGAAGAATTCTTTCTTCATAAGACATAAAGCACACTAAGTGTCTCAGTGCAGGAGCTGGGCAATGCAGCTCTGTATGGTTAGAAAAAAACATTTGATATTAAAAATGCACTGGACACAGTGGAGAAGATGAGCTTTGGAAACTGTCTATACCACCCACTGAAGACAAGAAAAGGGTATTCAGGTCTCTATTATTTAGTGATAAAATCCGGATTATTTATCCACTCTTTCTACCAAAAGTCCTAAGAAATAAAATACGTCAGGGAGGTCTAATAAAATAATGGAGCTCAAACAAATATAGTAACCTAATCTTGACTTTTTTTTTTTTTTAACCAATATCCTGCCATTTAATTACCCAGTGTCGGTGTCCTTCGCTGCCATACCAGTAATTTTGTTTTCTTTTGGGGTATTGTACTTTCTGTGGTTTATTGTAGACTGCATTCTGCCATCCATGTCACTACTGTACAAGTCACATTCTGCCCTCCCAGTGACAGCAGGAATATAAAGGGAGTGAGAGACTAATCAGAGTGAGCACAAAAGGAGACAGAATGTGTCCCTGAATGCTTAAACTCATCAAGAGAAGGCCTGCTGCCTTTTCTATTTTGAATGCACAGTTGGTGCCTGATATCAAATACTTTTCTTTTGGTAGTGAGGTCTGTGGTTGCCTGCACAGAAAGCATTATGATCCAAGCACTAATTCCTATTCCCTATTCTATTCTACTAAAAGTTGTCAGTGCTTGCATGCACCCATTGAAGTGGTTTAATCCCACTGCCTTTCTGACACCTGAATAAAACCAGGCTCCCTGCATGGCTTAAGGGGCTGAGCAGATGTTTCCACGAGGCAGAAATGAAAACAGGAATATTCAGGTCAATGGCATTGCAGAGACAGTAGTCAAGGGCCACGAAAGACATGAGGTGTAGCAGCAAGTTAAAGTGGAAGGGTCTCTGGCAGGACTACCAAAGAGATATCTACACATAAATATAAATAAAGAGGTGAATAAGGGTGTTTGCATATGTTACATATAACTCTACATATATTTGCACATGCAAAAGGAGGAACATGCTCTCTCTTGGACATAGCTATAAAAACACCACTGTACCACAAAAAGATAACTTCACCAGAAGCCAGGAAAAATTATATATGCAATGGATCTCTTAGGCACTTGCAGTGCTCTGAAATTTAGCAGGATCAGACATAGGAAAGCCAGAAAAAGCCCAATAAATGAGGAAGTTAAGGTAGAGATAAAACATATCGTTATTTTTCCAAGCAAAAATAGATTGGAAACACTTTTCAAAAGATGGTACTCGCTTAAGGACCAAGAGGTATTGGGATAGATTTTGAAAATAACTTTTTCATTTAAAGACCTAGTAATAAAGGAAGAGAATATTAGGGCCATTAGTTGTGCACCACATCTTAATATCAGTGGTAGAATTTCAGCTGTCATAAAGCAACAACTTCAGAAAATGAAGACCATGGCAACAAAGACAAATCTACAAATGCAGGTAACTAAAATAAAACAGGCTGTATCAAAACATGCTTCACAAACAGCAGTGACCATTCAGACTGAGGTCCCAGCTTTTAAGAATTATTCTCATAAACCAGTCATACTCAGAAAATGTAAAACTGCAGAAAGCTGTAATCTCATTCAGAAATTCAATTTTGCCGGTTCCAAATGTCTCCCACCTGCACTGCACTTTCACAGGGGTAAAGGAGCAGTTAAAATATCAGTGTATCATATGTGCCTTCTGCTTTCTTGTCTTCTGGTGCTATGTGCCAAGGACAACTTGTCTTTCTTTGTGAGATATGTGTTTCTGTGTACAGAGATGTCATTTTTATGTTTCATGTTAAAAATCAGCTTTTTCCAGGAGTAGCTCTAAAGCCCTTCCTGAGATTTCTGGGAAGAAAGGTTTTATTTTTTTTTTCATCCTGGTCAGGTATCCTCCTGCATCCTTCACACAAATAACTGAGTAGAAGTCAGGTCCTCGTGCCTTCTTCAGGCCCTTTTCAGCCTCCAGAGCAATGTGTCAGCCACAGTCAGCACGTCTGGAGTGATTTAGTGGCATCCTCTCTTCTGTTCCCCCTGATAACCCCTGCCCCCCTGAGAAGTTTTCTTTTCCTTGGCCTTCCTGTGGGATCACTCTGATGTGACAGACTCCTGAGGTACATTCCATGAAACCTTTTCCCTTCAAAGAATTTCTCAGAAAATACTTTAGGACTTGCTTTCTTCCCACGGAAATCTAAAAATTTGTGTTTTCTCTACCAGGCTGGGCTGGCAGGGGAATAACTCCCCTGTTGTCTGGCACACTCACCAAGAGCCTGTACTGCTTATGAAAAAGGCTTTTGCTGACCTGAGAGGGAAGAATGGTAAGGGACAAAAATAATGTTGAATTCTTAAGTGTTGGATAGTAGTACTGCAGATTATTAAGGGATAAATCAGCTAAAGCCATTATATCACCTCTTTTTGGGGGATACTACTCCAAATATGACTGACATACATGTCCATCATCCTTTTCTATTTCAAATGGATGGCAGTGAAAAATCAGGAAAACTGTGATGTTCCCTATATCCCTAAATCATGCTGTACAAGCACTGTGTTCTCCTCAGGGAGGTCAGGAATGACTATCTGCAAAATATATTGCTTTTTTCCTATTTGTTATGGAGTGCTTACACCACTTCCTCCTCTAATGCTTGCATTCAGTGAAATACCTGCATTTATTAAGAAACGTATTAGCAGATTATAGGTGATCAAACAGCACTCTTCTCTCACAAACTGTTAATATAATTTGTTTATATGGCAATTAATGGCAATATTCTACCCATCACACTGTTAAAAAGTGTGCAATTCAGTACCAGATATACTGTTAAGATTTTTTAGGGCCTCTCTGATATGAGCAGATTCTTGGTATATTTTCATAAATGCCCTTGTATATCTGGATGTTGAAAATTAACAAGCAAATTTTCTGATTTTAATGTACTTTTAACCTCTTCTGCTAATAGTAACCTCAGCTTACAGAGATGATTCACTGCACTGTACATAGCAATCAGAAACATTATCTTTGCTAATATCAGTATGATTCAAGACACATTAATATATCCTTTCAGAAAGCTAAAAATATATTAAATTTGATCTGTGAATGTTCTCAGATCTTTGAATCTTTGTGGTACTACTCAGATATCTCTTTTATGGGCTCAAAAATAAGAGAAGCAAAGAATAAAATTGCTCTTGAAATTGCAGTTCCGGAAATGTGGAGAGCTTGGGCAAGAAAAAAAGATCCTCACTTGCATCTTCTGATAATGACTTGTGTTTCTAAGGATGTAGAGGTGGTGTTATACACCACTTTTACCAGCCAGCACAGAGTTTCAGTGAAATGCTCCCACTTGAGACAGGTGCTTACATAACTGAATAAAATTAACAGCTTTCCTGTTTATGTAGTCATAGGGAGAAACAAAATCTCATTAGGATACAGGTCCTATCTCAGACTGCACTGCTCTTCAGGAAGTGATTTCCCTCTGACTTTGTACAGAAAAATGGAACTACTGGCCTTGCACAGGGTGCATGCAGTGGCACCAAGGTGACACACCGAGGGTCTTTGCTGCCTCATGATCAAAGAAATGAAAGGAGAAATTCACACACCAATGCTGTAATAATGGTGTCGTGAGGCACTGGGGGTTCACTGCTGAAGGGAAAGGAAACAAACGAAAATATTTCTTAACTGGTAAATGTGAACTTAGTTGAACTTTTTAAAAGTTGAAAAACCATAAATGATGTTTCAGGCCTTTTTTTTTTCTTTTTTTTAAATCCTTTTGAAAGGAAACTACGTACCAGTTATAATCCTTTAAGATAGCAAAATTCTTTAAAATAAATTGTCAGGAGAGATCAAAGAATGAGTCAGGGATGTCATAGGAAAGGCTATGTCATATCCAATAAATAATGAGTGTTTCTTTAGCATGTTGCCAAAGGCAGCCAGGATCTGGTCTTTTACGTAAAGCACTGGAAGCCTTGGTGTACATGTTAGGTGAACAGGCTTGAAGAAAAGAGGAGGAAGAAGTAAAATCAAGGTAATTTTTAGCATCTTCTTTCGGTTATAGATTATTTTTCATAATCTGTTATTTGATCAGCTGCTGGGACTGGTCCGACTTTATAGCAGATATTAACATGGATGGAAGAAATGCCACGGATGGGGAAGGAAGGAGCTGAGAGCAGTGGCAGCACAGAGATGACTCATCCATAAACAAGACACAGGTAGTAGGGAAAACAGCGTGGCTGTACAGCTCAAATTTAAAAAAAAAATCAGGAGCAATCTCACCACAGACCTCTCATTTTTTTCTTGCAGCTCAGAATTTTCTGGAGTTTTACAGTTGTTTTTCTTCATCCTGTTACTTTCAGGTCCCCCATCTTTAACAGGCCAGCTACTTTTCTGTGTGTTACACCTGACAATGCAGAGGTCTTGCAGCTGTGCTGTGTAACAATGAACAGCCTGGTCTCTGCCTCCTCCAAAACAGAGACATGGTTTGAAATACAAGATTTTCACACACCACCCCCACCCCATCCCCTCCCCTGCAGAAAGACTCATCAAGTGGCAGCCCTGGAAGAACCTGTGGGCTGAAAGCAGACAGAACCACAGAACTAACTAAGTTGGAAAAGACCTTTGAGATCATCAAGTCCATTGCACTCTTCCAAATTTTTCTCTCTTCCCCCACCACACATCAGCTTTTTTTGCCAGGCACCTTGACAAGAGTCTTTGGAGGCTGCTGGTGGGCTACAGCATCACCAGTGTGCTTTGTGCACAGCCGAGAGTCAGTAGAAATCCCTGTTAGTGCTGTCCCCAAAAAGCAAAGCTTAATGGCACCACAGGATGCCCTTCTGACTACCAAGATAGGACTGCTGACACTAAGCCCAGCTTAATCAGGGTAAAATGAGGGGTCTATCCCACTAGGCATTTAGTGCAGAAAGATAAACAGGGTTTAAATGACCGAATACTCTGCTAAATAGAGTTGTGCACCCACACCGAGGCATATCTAAAGCTTGGCCTTTAATATTTCTGTATGCTTACCTATCACAGGGGTAGGGTTGATCTGGGACAGGTACCAGCAGAGTTTCTGTGGTTGCTGTGTTTCGGGAGTGTAGTGGGTCACTGCAGAACAGAACAAGTCAGAAATTGGGATCTGTGTGTTTGTGGCAGGCTGCAGGGCTGGCAGCCTGCTGGGTGGGTGGGTGAAGAGCCTGGCAAATATAAATTGTGAGGTGGGAGTGAATGTTCCCATCTGATGATAGACACGTCTAAATGGGGACTTTAATTAGCTAAAAATATTAGTTCTTTTAGCACAATTTAAAAATTATATGAGCTGGTAAAAGAGAAAAGAAGAGGTTTAATGAAACACGTTCTTATGAGTCAGTGGCAATATCCAGCTAGGTATAGAGGATTGGCTTTGGTTTGTTTTCATTTTAACTTGATGAGATATCAGAAAGTCTTTCCTCATCTGATTTTCTTGGAAAAAAGCAAACCTTTCCAGGGTGAGAAAACAGATTATATATATATTGTTAAAGTTAGAAAAAACCAGAAAAACGAATGAAGACATCAATACAGTTATATTTGGCTAAATAGTTCCATTTCAGAATATATATTTTTCTTAGAGTCTCACAGTTTATTCCTGATTTTCCAGGCAAGCAAGGGTATATGATCCTGTTCTATCTCAGTGCTGCTTCCACTTATTTCTGAAATTGTTGCCCAGTTCAGCCAAGACTTAGATGGATTAGAGGATCTCAGAGATGAAAGTCCTATTTTGTGAAAACTCATTCAGGAGAAAACTGGAGTCGTTGCTTCTGTGGAGGAAAATTCACAGCACTGGGTCAATAGTAGATTGGCCTGATGGCCTCTTCTCAGAGTAAATCCAGGGCTCAGGAGAAGTGCTGAGGCTGACTTTGTAGAGAAGGAAAATAATAAGGCCCTGTTGACCCAGGGACTAGGGGTTTAGGTGATATGCAGAATTAGGAGTAAGCTGGTAACAGAGGGATATTGAAACCTGTCTCCAGAAAGAGCTGCTCATCATGGAGGTAGTTGTGTCTTCCCTTTCAGCCCAGATGGTAAAGCCAGCTCCCACATTGAGATAAAATTATATTTCAGTTTCTTTTTAAAATTTCTTTTAAATTGTGTTAGTCCTACTTTACCATGGATTCAGTGGTGGCGAACTGAGGTCTGTACTCCAGAACAATTCTTTAAATTCCCTATGGAGTGATTTCCATCTCCAATGTTTGTGCACCACACTGTGGTAGTGTCGTACAAACAATACAATGCTAAGCCTGTGAAGGAGTCTCAGTAGGAAATGATTAATTTATATAAGCATGATTATTTTTTTATTAAACTTATTTCGTATCCACCAAAGACGAGTTCCCCTTTAATATCCCCTCTTAATTCTTTATGTCAGTTTTCTGATATTGCACTGGACTTTTCCGATATTAGCTCTTTCTGAAGTGGACAGAGGGATTTTTTTGTTGCATCTCAATCCTTCCTTGAGTGCCTGGAAGCAGTGAAAGTGAAAATACTGAAGGCAGGTGAGTGCAGGGAGGTGGCAGGTTCTGTTTTCTCTCACTTGCTCTGCTCCAGGAGCTGCTCTCGTGTCCCTACAGTGGCTGCTGAGCCCTGGCCCAGGGTAGGACCTGCTCTGCCAGAGCCTTGCAGTGACAGCTTGATGAGATGCTCCTTCAGCCATTCCGTGCAGAGAGAAGCAGGGAGAGGAGCTCTGGAAAGCAAACAAACCCAGCAAAGGCAGGGCTGGCTGCACCTGTGTACAAAGCAGGAATTGCCATGCCCTATTAGAGCACTGGCCCGTTCCACCCCGTACCCAGCCCCAAATCCCAGCCAACACCAGATGCTCCAGGGTGTGGAACAAAGCACAGTGCAGCAGGCAGCCGAGCTGGCAGGAGGTGTAACTATTAATACTCACCTGCTTATATTTTTTTCACTTCTTCTCTTGGAGGCTTAAGTCAATAATTTAATTTCAGCACATTCTCTTCTCCTAACTTTGCCTCTAAAGGGAGTTTGATTCTCCTACTGTAGAACCAGTTTCCCAGTCGTCTTTGCTAAGCAGCTGAAGGATTCACTGTGTTCTCCTAATAGGAGTTTAATTCTGTAGGTAGTGATATCTGGGGGAATTCATCTGCAGTTAAATCTGCTCTTTGGCTGTGTGTAGCAACTTCTCAGGCAGGTCATGTACTCCATTCCACTGCTATCTCCTGTTCCTCTGTATATTTTTCTGCATTTTGCATTATCATTTGTTAAATGCATTCCAACCTGCAATTTATCTTAGTCAGCAGTTTTAGGGCCTTTGTGTCTCTCTGCACACCCAGGGAATTTAGAAATAAATCACTGCTCTTACTGGTTGTTTTTAATGCAAAAAATGTTTTAGAGAAAGTCAAGAGGGGCTTGGTCAATATTGTCTGGACTCTCCTGTGCAATCAAACATTCCCCATATGCTTTCCCAAGTGGTAGGAGAATCCTGATTCAATTCAATTTTCTGTACTTGCTATTTTTAATTTTTAATATGTATGTTTTTCATTGAATTCAAGCTCTGCTGGTTAAATTTCATGTGTTGGAGATAATGCAGGCACTAGTCAAAATTATTTTTCTACTACTTATGCATTGATTTTTGTTGGCAGGTTTTACATAAAAAAGACTCTTTCTGAAATATTTGGCAGGTTAGATAATGCAAAATAAGCTAAGAAAACAAGGAACTGCATACAGCACAGCTTTGTTAGGCAGGGTTTCTTAGATATTCAAACACAGAACCTGTTTTTAATAAGATGTTTCCTAAAGTACATTGTTTTGCTGAGGTGGAAGCTGCATTAATGTAAGACAAACATGTCTCTTCTTTAAAACTTGTCAAAAAACAGGATTATTTGAAGTGAGGACAAGGATAAAGATCTAGGTCTCCCTCCTGCACCATTGAAACAAGTGAAAGTCTTGGTGCATCCCAGTCTGATTTTATAGTGGTGTGGGGTGGAGATCCTGCTCCCAGTGCAGTGAATTACCCTTGCTAGGCTTGCCTGCTTTCTGTAATTTTTAGTGCAAGGTGTAAATGGGCTCCTTTGGTGCTCAGAGGAAGCGTTCCTGCCTCTGTGCTCCTCTGGGTCAGCACCAGAGCCCTTGGCACTGTCAGGGCTGTGCCACACCCATGGCCCTGATGTCCCCTGGCTGCTCTGCAGGGTGGTGGAGCCCCTCTCTCCTCACCTCACACGTTCCAGAGCCTAAATAGAGGATGTTTAGGAGCAGAGGCTCTTTGCCCATCAATTTGTCTGTTGCTCTCAGCAGGGCGAGTCCCCGGCAGCACTGGGAGACACCGAGCACTCAGGTAATAATGTGTAATAAATGATCACAGAGTAAAAAATTGTTGTGAGGATTGTGTGGAATTGATTCAAATGGGAGGCAATTGTCACAACTCGTTTCAAAAAACAAAAGCAGGGCTTTTAACAGAGCTGTGGCTTTAATGCTTCATTATCACAATCAAGTTTCTGTCAAGAACTAAGGAAAGCTGGGAGCTCACGGGGACCCCTCTTGATAAAGAAGTAACATTCACTTCTTGTTTGTGAGATTAGCCTACAGGTTTAACAAATTATAAATAATTGCTGAAATGAAAAATGATTGAATAATGCATTCAAGGGACAGTTTTCATATTAGCAAACTGGTCTGGTGTACATTCAGAGGAATTTTCTGCCGTGTTATTTAGCAGCAGGGATCAGAAATATTCATTTCCTCGCAGTAAGATGCATCTAACAGTTTCCTTAATTTGGAGACAATTAAGACTGGAATGTGGAGGGACTATTGCAGTGGAGTGACTCATGCCATACTTATTAGGGAACAATAAGATTACTTTACCTTCTGAAGCAAAGCTAAATCTCCAGACTACTTATTTTAAGTAACTGCACACTATATACGAATAGGGATAATCGGATTCAAGCGATTTTTCTGTTACTGAACCAACAAAAAGCTGACACATCTATTTGCTGTGCCTGACCAAAATGAAGAAAAACCCAACAGTTTAGAGCAAATGACTGGAGTTTATAAGTACCACTGATCTTTGCATGTGTGTTAATTCTTTTGATGTGCTTTTGAAGCTCTCCAAGCATTGGTGAGGAAGCTATTACAGCTGAGGCAGTGGGCAGAAGTTTGCAGCTTGTGCTTCCTTATCACTGGATCAAAAATACTGTCCTGATGCGTACAAGCAAATTCTGAAAGAAGGTAGATATTTTCTTGCCAATGTGCCTACCTTCACCTATTTGTCATATGGCAAGGCTGCTATAAATGTGGATTTATAATACACAGCTACCTCTGCCTCCAGCTGGATGGACATCCTCTCCTCTAACTTGTTCCCTCTTCAGATAGACACAAGACTTTCAAATGGTCATCTTTCTCCATTATCAATCTAAATGTCATCATTATATAAATATTTTGTCAGAAAGTCCATTTGCTCAGAAATCTATCAGGAGATGCTTTTCAGCTTTCACAGATTTATTGGTGTAAACAACATTTCAAATAAAATGGTTCATGTGGGCTCAAGGGATAAAAAATTTTACTAATGAAACTTTTGATGACACAAACAGATTTTGGGCAGAAGTAGGGAGTCACTGAAATAGGAGATGCCAGCAAAAATAGGTTTGAACATCACTGTGGGACTGCCCTGTGTAGCCTTTGTGGCTTTTTCTGTCCTTCAAGTGAACTTCAAGTGTAGTAAGAGACTAGAAGGAAAGAAGAGGTGGAGTCTGGACAGAGGAAGAGCTTTATAGAGATGTGAGGTGAGAGTGTATAAACTGGACAGGTGAGAGGGAGAATGTGGGAAAAGGGCTGTGACCTTGCTGTAGCTACAGCAAGAAAGGAAGGTGAACTTGTCCTGGAGGCAGGGAGAGAAGAGGAGCAGGGAAAGTGGGATGAGGAATTGCAGCCATTGCATAATGAAGAACAGGCTTAGTAGTAGGAATAGTGATGAATGATCAGCTGTACAACCCAGAGACAGAGAGAGCTGTGCAGAGATAGCTACAGGGGAAGGAAGATGGAGAGATAATTAGAGAGAGGTAAATCACAAAGCAATATGTCTGTATAAAGAATTTAGGTGGGAATTCAGTAAAGAGTAAGACTTTTTTAATGCATTTCCAGATATATTTCAGCTCAGATAAAATTACTTTAGATATTTGCTTTATTTTAAGAATGAATGAGGAAGTTGTTTGCACCACCCTTCCGAGGGAGGAGTGCTGTGACATTTGCTAGGAAGTATAAGGATTTTCAGAAGATAGTTTTGCCTGTTTACACTAAAGGTTTTAAGGCATCAATACAATAGCCAGTAGCATACTGTTTGAATTCTCTCAAAATCCAGGCATCATTTTTTGCAGATGTAATGTCTGGACACAGAACAGTTTTTGAAAGTGCGATCTACAGTAGTCATACTATTTAAAAATCAACTCCTCACCAAAAAAAATCTCCTTCTTTGCTCCTGAGATTTTTGTCTTTTTTTTTCTTCTTCAGATTTGTTAAAATAGAAGAATCTAAGGAAATAGCATCCATTTTTTCCAGTGCCTTTAGGCAATAACACTATCATTAGAGATTATTGTCACATACCCAAAATCACATACTACCAGAAATGGGATACCTGGTGAAAAGCAAATTCAGCATGGTCTCACAAAAGTCACCTGAACTGATAAGCTCTGAACACCTTAACTGGATTTATTAGAATTGGGGATGCTTTGAAATCACAGGAGATTCACTGCTTTTAAAGCAGTGAAAAAGTTCACTGCTTTTAAAAGTTCACTGCTTTTAAAAACCATATCAGCAAAAGAGCTTGATAGAACAACAACAGCAAAAAGCTATGAGTTGCAGGAGATTTGGAATAACTTCACTTAAGATTCCTTTTTACTTGTCTAACTGTGCTGATCACTGTGATCCTAAATGTAGAAGATCTCAGGAAAAGCAATTTTCTTATCCAATTTCTCAGGGAATGAAAAAAACCACAAGAAAAATACTAACATTCCAAAACTAAAAATGTAGGGAGCTCATGACTCTGTTTGCCTCCAGCTGTGAGCCATTACTCACATGAGTAGTCTCACTGATTGCAGAGGGTCTATTTGTGGATGCTGGAGCTTACACCTGGGAGCAGAGCCAGCAAAGGCACAGGAATCAGGCACCAGTCTGGGGAGGCAGGCTGGAGCAGGAAAAGGCTGTTCTGCATGTGTTGGAGGATGTGCTCCTCCAGTCTCAGGCTCTGGTGGCACTAATTTACACGAGGTTTGAGGGCAGCTTGTGCTTTGCTATCCTGGAGCCTCTGCTCTGCACCTCCTCACAGGCCCAGAGGCAGCTGGAGCAGTAAGCAAGGGATTGTGAGGGGGTTATTTGGGTTTTGAGTAAGAGCAACAGAGCAGAGGGGAGAGCAATGAAGGAGAGGATGAAGGAGAAATTCCCAACGCACCAATTCTTCTCCCCTCACTTATCTGGTTATTGCACCACCAACCCTCTACCCCTTTTCTACTCTATTCACTCATCTCCACCTCACCTGCAAATCCCTCTCCTTTATCCAATAACACTACAACTCTCTCACACTCACCTGCAGTCCTTTCTGCCACATGGAGAGATTCAAATTGCATTGCATTTCTGTTACCACACAAACATCACTTCCCAGCTCCTTTTGCCCTTCCTGGCCCTCCAAGCACTGCCCTTCACCACAACACGAGCATCTGTCAGCAGGTGACTCCTTCAAATCTGGCCTCTTGCTCCTGCTGCTGAATTGAATTTGCTTGAAGGATCTTTGGAAGGACAAAGCTGAATTTGTAGCTGAGAAGCCTTGAGCTTTCCCATCTATAAAAGGAGCTGAGGGAAGAATCAGATTCAAAATCCAGCTTTTAGTGATTTCATATGTGAAATAAGTTTTACGGAAACACCTTAAGTGGGGTATGGAATAAGACTTGGAGATTTCAGCTAATGTCTCAAAGCCAAAAGAACAAGGCAGGATGTGTTAAATGCCCTTGCTAAAATCTACTTACCTATTCTAATTACAGACATGTCTCATCAGGACGCTGACATACAATATAGAACCTACTCCTCAAATTGTTTTTATCATGGAAAAAAATTATGGTCAGTGCACAGGAGAGGAAATGTGACAGAGGGAAAGGAATAAAAATGCTCTTTACCCTTGTACTTCTTCCCTTGGATTTAGGGCTTGGGGTGGGTCTGCTTTTGCTAAATATGCAGAGCATAGCGGGCAGCTACACGAGTGTCAGCTGTCACATGACTGTGGAAAACTCAAAGGATAATTGGCCTAAGGTTATTCTCTTTGACTTTCCTTTTTTATATATTGCTACCCCTAATATTCCTTAACCAGCATTTTTTTGCTTGATGTAGAATACAACTGAAATGATCAAAAAGTGGTATACAACCAAATACAGCTGGAAATTTTGGCCAGCTTCAAAGTGTCCCTGAGAAGCCAATGCCCCATTCTAGGAAAATATCTTCATTCAGTACAATATTTACACAAATACTTGAGTTTATGGTAAAATAAATGTGCATTGGAGCAGGTGCTACAGTGCTTTCATGGATCAGAGACCATCATCATTAGCACCTAATGCAAATTGATTTTTTTTTTGTCTTTAAATGGTCAAAATATACCTGCAGTGAATATAGACACTTTAAGATAGCTGCCAGTTCATGTAAATCATGTGATTTTTAAAATTTTTTCATATCATCTGAATTGTTCTTGTTTGTTCCTGGAGTTTATGTATCCATTTACAGAGCTAAAGATGATCCATGATTCTGTTCTCTTGTTTAATGGCTATTTTTGGCATTCAAGCCACTTGAGCTCAGTGCTCTGTCCCAGCTGTAAAAATTTTCTTTCAGGTGGGTGAATAGAGTCACCAGGATATGTGCATCCCTGTACTCATATTTATTTTTGCAAGAGCAAGGTGCCCGAATAGCCCTTCAGAAAGCACTGAATCTTCATTGAAGGTCTAGATTATTAAAAGTGTGCCTTACAGAACCTAGTCCTGGTGAGGATTTGGCTCTGACCAGTTGTGTTGTGATCTGCAAAGAAATGTTTCTCCACTGTCTTGCCTTGGTGGCCAAATCCACTGTGTGTCAAAGCAAATCTGCACGAGGTATTCTTACACAAAAGATGGCAGATCATGGCAAACATTCTATTCCTTTTTTATTTTCCCTTACCAATCAGGCTAAAAATTCACATCCTCTCAGGCTTCCTCCCTCCCTTTCTCAGACCCAGCTACCAGTTATTTATTAAATACAAACTGAAAAATTTCTAGCACTGAAAGTGAGCTCCTCTGATCACTCCTGAGCACCCGTCACTCTCTGCTAGAACACGTTCCTTGAAGCCAGAGGATATAGGTTCAAACAATCTTCAATGGCAGTCCCCCTGTTTCTGTTTATAAACTTGAAAATGTCTGCAGACCCACCAGGCTGTGCATCTGCTGAGCCCAGCAATCCCAGAAAGTGTCAGATTTAATCTGTGTGGTATCCAGCGTGTCTCAGACATGCTGATCTCAGAGCACATTTGCTCTGAGTTGATCCTGAATCTACAGTGGCATTTGTCTGGCACTTTGGGGCATCCAGATTTACTGCTCAGATGTTCAAAACCCTCAGGTTCTGCTGGATGGAAAAATAATTTATCTGAAAAGAATTCAAGTATTTTGACTCGAAGGGGAAATAATTCTGGGCACGCCAAATGCCTCACTTTGCATATGCAAGAGTTAAGTCCGTGTAAGACTCTGACAGCCAATGTGGTGGATTTTGGCATGGAAATGCAGTCATTAAATACAGGGCAGCCATTACCACAGCCTCAACCTTGTGACAAACAGCAGATCTGGACACCTGTAATTCCAAGATGAGGGCAAAAGCCCTAATCCCGGAGGGGCACCTCTCTGAAGCTCATTATAAAGCACCTACATGTCTTGGAAAAGCATAACTGTGTGTCTTGGGTGGCTTAGGTGACTCCTTCAGCAAATTGAAGTTGGTGAAAACCCATATATTTATACCAATATTCTGCATTTACTCCTCACCCCGAGCAAGGGACTGCAGTACACAGCAGAGAACCTAAAGGTTGGGAAATTCAGCCTGAGGCTGGAATTTGTGATCTTACAGGTGACTGGGCTGATCTTGTGCCTTTCATCCAGAAGGAAGTGAGCTCACTTTTTCCTCCTTCATACACAACTTTGATACCTGTCAGATGCTTTTGGAAGCAGTGTTCCACCTTTCATCTTTTGGTAGAAGAAGACTTTGAGAGCAGCTCACCAAATGTCTTGTGCAGCTCTGCCCCCAGCTTCACAGTCCATGAATAGCAAGCAAAAATGACTTTTCTTAATAGATGCCCATGCTAAAAGACAATGAGGAGCTCAGTCATTCCAGTTTTGCAGATAAAATTGGCTGGATTATTTTATCTTAGCTAGACAAAATATTTCTGACAGATAAAATGTTAGGATTCAGGAATGCAACATCTTTAAGTTTCCTGTTATGTGTTGATCACAGCTGATGGCAAATGCATGTATTGGCTGAACTGGGTTCAGAAGAGCTGACTATTTTTACACAATTATTGCATGCAGTTGTGTACATCATGCAAATATGAGTAATCCGATATGTGCCCTCACATATCAGATGGGGCTTTTCACATCAAAAAAGGGCTGTGTTAAATTCAGATGTAAATAAGACTTTCTATTGTTTTAGATTCCCTAGTCTTACTAAGAATAATGAATACGATATTGGATAGCATGTATTAAAATTTGTTATTTAAAATATGATACGTGATATACCCAGTGAAATTTATCCTGATGAGCGAAAAAATTACCAAGAGATGATAAAAACTGTAAGTCACACATGAATTACCTGGAGAGTAAAACTTCCTTCTGTTGTATATAACTTTTATAAAGACAGGGGTCCCACTGAAGATTTCATATTGCCAGCTCTAAAATACAGCTGCTTGCATGACCTTATGATAATACAAAAATGTTGTAAGGGGAGTTAATTCACTCCTTTATAATGGTAAAGTTATTGAGCTATGATAATAATTTCTGTGGATTATATATTTATTGGGGGGAAAAAAATGTTCTCTGGATAGTTACTCATTGGGCTGAGAGGGATCTGGGTTTATTCATTCTGGCTGCTCTCCCAGAAATAGATGGTTGCTCTAGAAGATACTTAAATCCAAGGGTTTTTTTGGATAGTAGCCCATTTCAAGCTGCAGACCTTGCTGGTGTCCTAGAGTTTGGTGAGAGGGAAGCCTTGACCAGTTGCCCAAAATGTGCCACTGCTTGCATGGGTATAAGCTGTGTCCTGACAGGGCATGGGGGGCAGAGCCTGCCCAAGTCTACTCTGCAGGACAGCTTTTACTCCAATTCTTTGTCCTTTTCCTTCTCTTCTTGTCATTCATTTTATTTCATTGGTATTTATGTGACAGGGAGCACAAGAGCACTCCTAAAGTGCCTCCAGCAGATTTGATCTCATCGGAGTCTTCAAGGCACCACTCTCACACAGATAAGATAATAATGATGTTGATAACTTCAGAGAACTTGTGACAAGGCTTTACAAATTTGTAACCAAAATATCTAACCCAATGTACCTTCTGGATTGCAATTTAGTTTACCACAGGAACGTGAAAGCACTGTGTCTCTCAAATGTCCTTCAGTTTGAGGGCTCTCCTCATGTAAAAGACAGGCAAAGCCATCACCATTCTACATACCTCAAAAGCTCCTTTTTCTCTCAATTTTCTTGCTGAAAATACCTTTGAGACAACACTTTACCCCCCACTCCTATTAAATGATTATACAGCAAGAGCTACGTCTTAAGTGGGATGAAGTCTTTGGATTTGCTTTGCTATTTTTTTCAGTTATTTATTCTTGTTTTAGTAAATATTTGAAATCCCTCATTCTGGTTCTTTGTTGGACATTATGCTACACATGTGGGCTCTGGCAAGCTGGGAGCTGTGGGAGCAATTCTGATCTGAAACAGCCTTCTGGTAAAAATAGGAATGAATGTATACCAATTTCAGAACCTCTCTATCTCGAATTACCAAAACAAACAGCTTTGAAATTGGAAATGTGTTTACCCTGGCCCTTCAGTCTGGCAGGGCAACCTTGGCCCCATGGAATGGAAACCGTACATTTAAAACATCACAGGCACTATAAAGGTTTGGAGACCAAATATGGAGAAGGCTGTGAGCATTCTGGCTTGAAATACATAAAGAAGAGAGGAAAGAGCTGGCTGGATCCACAAGATAATGTGAGATCCTTCTGATGTACAGGGTTAGCCACAAAGCTATTTACTTTTCAAGGCAAAGAATCACTGTAACTTCAACAGTCTGGAATTCCCTGAATTCTACTAATTATTTTTCAGGGGCATTGCAAATATTGTAATAGGAGCAATAGTTTGGTTTTGTCTGTACTCTCTGTTTGTTGACCATAAAATAAGTGACTGGATTAGTTTTTAACTCTACAGTCATCAAGCTTAGAACTTTTTGACAAAAACTAATCTACCATGCTTTGTAATTTAAACTATTAAAACATAAGTTGAAATTGCCAAGTTTGCAAATTAAATGTATGCAGGGAAAAAAATCATGATCATTCACATTAATGATTAAGTAGTTTTATTAGATCTTCCAAAAATTATGGAAAATAGTAATAATCTGAAATAGATCAGATTAAGAATTTTTGTGCATGGTTAAAACACATACACTTGGCATAAATTTTAAATATTGTGTGATTGTCAGGGCTGATGACTATTTTACACACATAATGGGCCAGAGCTGACTGAAAATAGTTTATCTTAATAGTATCTATGGACCAAGTGCTGAAACATATTGTAGCTAAATTCAGTGTATTTATGGGGTTCCTAAGAAGCAGGTAATTAGTGCATTGCAATTTTATTTCCAGCATTGACTGGCAATAAGAGTCTGTGAGCCAACTTCACAGATGGCATAGTCAACTTTAACTCCATTTATTTCATTGTGATGTCCTTATTTAGCCCACTGATTATTTCAGGATCAAACAATATTTCGTAATTAAGTCTATCTTTTTCCTTGATGATCCTGAACCATTCTAGCCAGTGCTGTCCCACTGATTTGTAGTTATAGTGTGTGTTGCATTCAAGGTAAAACTGGGAGCTGGTCCTATTTCTCTGCAGATTTAGGCACAGCAGAAAATTACAGGCCTCCCCAAATTTGTGTGTATCTTATCAGGATGAGCTACACAATGGAGAAGATCAGTGTGGAAAAGCAGATGTTGCTGGAGATCCAGCAGACACAACTCTCACCATTCTTGTGTTTCCCTTTGGGCTGGCTCCAGACTGATCCCATGGACTGAACACCAAGGAGAGCTCACAAAGCACATCCTTGGGTTTAGTTTGGCCCAGCAGGATGCAGTTTGTGCACACTGAGTCTGCTTTGGTATTCAGACCAAGGCATGGTGAATCGCAACACCCAAAATTTAACTGCTGGCCTGAACCAAAATGCTAATGTAAGACATTCTGTAAAATATATTCAAAATTGCTCTGAGCCTGGAGAGCAGTTTGTGAAATTTCACCTTTCAGCAGTCTGGTTTCAAGTCAGAATCTACAGCCTGACTTCTCTGTATGAGAGGTAACCCATGATACAGTCCTGGAATTCCTTCCAAAATGCTCCCATTATCTTCCCTATTTTTTTGTTTTACAATATCCAGGCATCCCTCTCTTTAGAGAAGGAAAGATGTACTGATTTGAGGGTTTTCTTTTCTTTAATACTGTCCAAAAAAAGACTAAGGTATGAACACAATTTGCTCCAAAAATGCAGTGCAGTGAAGGAAAGAAAAGCAATGAATCTTCCAAAAACATGATAAAGCTATGGAAAAGAATTAGATAGAAGAGAAAGTAACTATTCAGAGCTTATCCACCTAAGATTTTACAGTATAGAGAAATAAATGGAGTGCAGAATTTTTGTGTTTGTGATGATATCCAAGCTACAGTAACTGTGTAAAACTGCTGGGATTCTAAGAAAAGCTTAGCCAGTCCTTGTCTTTGAATTAATTGCAGTGTTAATGAACAAGTTTTCACATCTAAATCTACATGTATGTATGCAAAAGTATCTAGAGAGAGAAAAAGCTGTGTGTATCTCTGTGTGTACAGAATGAATGAACCTCAAATTGATGTTTTATGGTGTGGTTGTTGTTCTTCCTGGCATGAGGGATGATCACATAACACATGTGCCAAGATGCTGTGGAATAATTTCTTTGTGGGTTCTAGGAAATGCTTCCCTGTATTAAACCTCTTTGTGAGTGTAGTCTTACAAACAAAACAGGCTGAAAAACACCATAAAGAAGACATGACTTTCACGTTCTGTATTAATTTTACTCCTTGCAGTGACATCATCCTTTTTTTTGTTTTTAATTTTGGTGATGTTTAGTCTTTCTGTTCATGATTACAATATAGCCACTTATAAGAAAATTGGAAGTAACTTTTAGACTTATTTCGTATACTGAGGAAGGTGAGCATTCTCCAAGGGCTTTTTGCCTTTTATAATTTTCTGCAGCATCATCAGTCACAGATGAGGGGAACCTTGCACTCCACAGTGCCAGGCCTGCAGGCAGCTGTTAAGGATTTCTGCTGCTGTGACTACATGCAGAACTTTCCATCACTGGGTGTCTTCCTGAGTGCAAATTGGTAATTTTTAGTTTCATTTTTCTACTTGAATTCTCTTGCTTTACGGGTTTGTTTTCTGGGAGTGCCACACTGGTTTATAATTCTTTCTCTCTTTGAGACATGAGCTCTGTCACAGCTGGGCACGTAGAGCATCCCTTGTGGTGAGTGAGACAGAGAATGGTCACTCCTGCTTTAAACTTGGAGAGCTGAAATAAATCCTCTGTCGCTTTGTGCCTCTCTTTAGTTTCTTTGCAGGGAAACAGCATTGAGAACAAAACTGCAGACCATGACTGCAAACTACCATAAAACCTGTAATAAAGCAAAATGAACTTAAATACTTCAGGCTTACATATGACCAAGCTGTAGGAGTCCTCATTCGTTATCTTTATAATTCTACCTGTTAATGAGTTCTGTGATTTGCCTCTGGACCAAAATGCAGCTTATCAACGTTAATGATAAGCTTTTCTAAAGAAGTTTGTGATCTGAGCCTTTGGGCCTGAGGAGTGTTGCTATGACAGATGCTTTATAAAGAGCTGTTAGTCTTGTGCAGCCAAAGGTTTGACAACCTAAGGGTTTACTGAGACCATTTTCCAGTATCATTTCACATTCCTTGGGCATCTCCTTTAGGGGAAAAGGAAAGATGTGATACCCAGGCTAGTTTTCTCACAAACCTGTGAGACATTATGGAAAAATATTTATTTTATTACAGGTCAAAACAGGACATTTCATCCAAATGGTTTTTAGAAATTATTTTTACACTATTGCATCTCAAGGCCAGCAAATATATCTGTGTATGAACATGAATGGTAGTTGACATAAAAATGCCTGCCTTTGTGTTTCTTAGACGAGCTGCCTAATCAGTTTAAGGAGTTATTTATTCAAACACTTATTCAGAAGCTGAAAAAATTTCAGGCTTGGAGATGCATTATTCTATGATTTGAATTTAAAACTGCAGCTGACTTCACACTGAGGTATAGGTCCTGGTTTAAAGAATGCGGGGCAGACTATACTTTTTTCTGACATTTTTGATTGGATTAACATTGGGTACAAATAAAACTACTCTGTGTCTCTGAACACAGACATTTTTCAGAAAGACAAAAATGCCTGCTGTTTAAATATTAGATATCCATGTCAAATGTTCCTTTTGTACACATTCTCTCAGTGTATTGGCACTACCCAAGTTTAACTTCCTGCATTTCTACTTGAGGAATCTGAAAACCATTATTTGCCGGCTTCGGTTTTTTAACATTGATAGTTTTGTCACGTCATTCATTACAACCTTCTGCTTCTCTTTGGGAAGCATTACTCCACTGGAAAGGAGCAATAGGATTTCCTGACAGCAGCACATTAGCCAAGACAATCGATTGCAATTGTAATTCCCCACAGATGTGAGGAATTTAAACCCGGCGGGTTTAAATTGATACCCGAGTAAGTTTTAAGCGACTTCACGGAATGGATGTGCATCTCCACTCTACATAGGGTTATCTTCCTGACAGAACAAAGTATTATCTGTAAGGAAACACCATATGGCTTCAACTCACATCAGACAGCACCACTGTGTCCCGGATGAATTTTTCTAAAGCTGAACAGTAAAACTATAATGTGCCACGCTAAAGCGCGTATGTGAGGAAACCAAGAGTGTTATAAACACAGGTGACAGCCTGGCAGGCTTGCCTGGCAGCATCACCTGTCCTCTCAAGATGCTGCATGATGAATGGATATTGGCTGTGCACGTTCTTCCTCCTTTCTGAGGGCTTGGTGGTGTTTATGTTACTTGTGCACTTGGGTTCTTTGGTAATAAAATTAATAATGTTGTCAGTTTCGACCTCTAAAGACCTCTGCAGTAAATTACATTCCCCAGTGCTTTATTTCAGTCAGTTGACTCTAAATCTGTGGGAAATGCATGTATTATAGAGAAGATTTCTTAGAAGTTGTATTTCCCACTGGGCTGTCATAGCAGTTGACATATGGCCTCATGTTATGTGTAAAAGTTAGCACTGCACAAAACCCACCCCAGCTCGCATGAAATCTATTAACAACTGGCTTAAATAAGAAATATCACAAAGAAATTCAAGCACAGACATTTTTCCTGGGGTCATGGAGAGATTTGGGTTTTGCTAATGTTATTCAGTAAGTTGCTGGTGCCTTGGCTTTTGCAAACTGATGCCTTGCCACTTTTCACCAAAATATCCTGGTGTTTGATATTTTGATGAAATATCAGAGGAAAATTTTGTCACAGTGGGTTTTGTTGCAATACACCACTGGGGAAGTCAAGTTTAAGAGAAAGAAGAAACTGAGTCTCTTATGAGACAACTTTTCTTTTTAAAATGCAAACACCAAGGGGCGACTTTAACACTTATTTCTTTTGAGCCTAGCTGGTGACATTTTTGAAATGGGATGGGTGTCCAGGTGAGACATCCCTGCCTTTGTAAATATAAGATTTTCTTGAGGTATTGTTGAAAATGTGCTATTTCTTCAACCCACATGTTGGGTGGTGATTGATTTTGACAACTGACGTCTTTTTTTCCCCTCATTTTTTAATATACACTAGAAGTGTTTGGTTTTTTTTGTTCTTGTTGGGGTTTTTTTTATCCTATATCAACTATGATTTTTTAACTGCTAGGGCAACATTTTCCAGTAGACTGAACTTAGAATTTTACAACTGGAGGTGAAAGCTGATCCAGTACCCAGGCTGTCAACTACCCAGTCCCAAGACAACACACTGTGAAACAACTCTAATTTATGCAACTTTTTGAGGTGCACTGGAAAACAGCACAGGAAAAACACCACTCTGACACATCTGTTGCCATCATTCTCCTTCATCACTGATACCACCTGTAAAAACACGGTCCAGAACTTCATTGCTCCCACCTTCTGCACAGAAGTGATGCTAATTCCATTGACAGACCAGGGAGAGACAGAGAAAAAAAAAATCCTAAACATAGTGAGACTGGGTGGTTCCCCATTCTTTGCTGGAGCATTTATTGAGAAAATGGTGTCATTATCTAGTATATGAAAGCAGAAGTATAGCTTAAAGTTATTAACACTAGGACACTGAAATTTAGGGGACTGAAAACCTGACCTTGACAGGTGTGATTCAGTTGTCCTACAGATCTTGTCAAGTTGATCTGTTCTCTGCTGAACATCCTATAATGCCATCAAGAATCTTTTAAGCTTTGTCGTTCCCCTGTAGTCACTGAAGCAAAAGACCTCAGTGCTCTTCTGAACAGCTCAGTCATGAGAAAGCTTAGGCAGTATGGAAAGAAAAACAGATCTGATAACATAGAAAAAAGTGTTTCATGCCCTCAGTGAATGCTGTTTACTCACCTCAAACACTGTGTAGTTTTCATGCTACCTCTTAAAAAACAGCTGTAGAAAAAATCATGTTCATTGGGGTATAAACAAAAGGCACACACAGTAAAATAGAATTACAAGATAAAATTTAATAAAAATTTATACAGGTTTGGGTTTTTTTTTATCATAGTGCTAAATTGACCGTGGTTTTCATTGCCATAAGATGAATAAACAGAGAGATACTGATGTAGAAGCAAGTCTAAAAACATACAGGCTGTTCTCCATTTAGATGGCACATTGTTCTTTTCTACTTATAGTTGTATAAATTCCTGTGAAGACTCTCTGGCTTCATGCTTCAAGAGAGGAAAAAGTTTAATGCCTTTATTTAAAATACTTGATATATGGAAAAAGACCCCAGAGAAATCATTGATTTGGTCGACAGCATGATTATGTTTTACTCTAGGCATTATTGTACTAAAAATTCTAAAATCTTTGAAGTGCCTCATTCAGGTTAGATGGGTTTTGTTTTAATTGCATAGAATAATCTTAATAAGAATATCTTAATCTTCTTTTAATGTCAAAAACGAAGCAAAAATAATAATGACTTCATGTATCGCAATGAAGTTTTGTGATTTCAGGATGTATATTTTCCTTTGCTTGTACTCTGTTAGTTGGAAGTCAACACTAGCACACACTAAATTTGAAATTGTGGCCCACGTCCTGATATGATAAAGAATATTTTTGTTTTCATAAAAATAAGAGCACTAATTCAACAGCACCAACTGCCTCAGTAGTTACAAGCAAAGAGCAGAACTGTCTGTCACAATAATTCCCACAACAGAGGGGAGCCAGAACTCTTCCTGAAGGTATATATTTTCACAGCCATCCTTTGTGAAATGTTTCATGTTCCAAGATAATACATCAGGCAAGCACAATGACTAATAGCTGCACTTTTTTGACATTTTTTTGATTTATTTTAACTCATTTATAAAGGTGTTATACGGTGCTTAATTTTAATGTTTTGGGTTTTTGTCACAGGCTAGGAGTTTGCTCATTTGGCTTTTCTTTTTCTAAGAATTTTCTTTTTCTTATGCAGTTTCTTTCAATTGATTTCCAAAAAGATATACATTTATATTGGATATCTAAAATGATGAGATGTCTTAAGTATTAATGCATTGATTGCCACGACAACTGCAGGAATTGATCATTAGGTCTACAAATTGAGAGATTGTATTAGTGATACTCATTTCCTTTGGCTTTTACACTTGTGAAGGTGAGCAAGTTTCTTCACTGAGTTCCAAATAACAATATCTTCCTGCACTCATGAGAAGTAACAGCCTCAGCAAGTAATAGTGATCATGTAGGGGGAGTTCTCCTGGCCTTCCAAGCTGACAGAATTTTCTGCCTGATATTTTTTTATCCATCCACTTCTGGATGAATGAAATATCTTTAAAATTATGCAGTTTTCTTGAGTACTAAAAACACATAGAGGTTGTCTCATATATTTACAACCAACATTTCTGGTAGTCATTCCAAAAACACAATGTAGTCAGCCATATTATGTCAACTGTTGCCCAGGTAAATTGGTGAATTTGCAGCTATCAGTGTGAGCAAAGTGGAATCGTTTAATGGGAACTTAGATGGCCTGACCAAATAAAATGTATAAAATCAATAACTACACAGATTTCTTTAATCTGTTTCCCCTTCCTGCTGCTCCTCCCGGTTCTTTGAGGTTTATACCTTCATTTCTTTTTCCTTACATTTATTTGTGGCTTTCTTCACCAGTTTCTCTTCTCCTCTGCATCTCTCAGGTTTCCTCCATGGACAGCCTTCCTATGTTTAGCCTTCCTTTTTTCAAGGCACACACCCTCAACATTAAGTAACAGAAAAACATAATTTACCCTCACTGTCTCTGCAGGCTGTATGAGTTCTATTTTCATGTTGTCAGATTCTTCTCCATTCAGGTCTGCTTCCTTTTAGGATTGCTGGTACAGCAGAAAAATGTGATTATTCAAGGAACTGCAATTGAGGTTAAAAGTGGAGATAAACACAAAAGATTTCTGTTGAGGCCCAAGAAAGTACATGGTAGAGAAATTCAAAGCAGGGAGTCAGGCTGAGGAGGCAAACACCAGGAACCAAACAAAAACCCTTAAATGGTCTGATTGAGAGGTTTGAGAGTTCTCTGCATCATGCTGTGGCTGAATTTCCAGATGGTTCACTAACACATACATCCCATCTGGAATGGGAGCTTGTTCTCACCAGCATCTTTAACTTTTCGCACCAACCTTTCACGAGCAATATGCTTTTTGTGCTTCCTCATCCATGATACAGTAAAAAACAATCAGTAAACAGAGCTTGCCACATAGTCCAAAATAGTTTCCAATGAAGCATTTTCAAACTACAAAGTGTTAAAAGATCTCATTCCTACACCACTGTCCCAAACAGTACCCCTATCTTTCTTTTTTATATATTCCTTCTTTGTGTTCCTCTACCTTATTTAGGTTTCCAGTCCTATTCAAGGTGGAAAACACTCCTAACTGGGAAGCTGATGTGAACAGACATTTGCATGACACAACTATATAGGAGAAAAGAGCTGTAGCAGGTAGGAAAAACACAGTGTAATATAATGATAAAAAATGTATTTTGTTCAGGATGTCAGCACAGTTCAAAACACAATTAAATCAGTTTCATATGGCAATTTTATAGAAAAATCAGCTATTACTACCATGATGTTTTACAGCGTTTTTTGGTATTTTTGTTGACTTTTGTGAGGGTGAGGAGGACAGGGGGGATTGCAATCTTCTTCTGACCATCAAAAAGTATTTCCATTCTACTCTTGTTCACTTTAAATACATTTCACTGTTCAGGCCTTTCACTGGCTCAGTAAAACATTTCAGATCTGAACTCTATCACTCCATTGACTGAACTTTGCAATTTAAAACTAATGTGTTGTTGCACTGTCTACAGGCACTCCTAATGGGCAACTTTAACATTGTTTAGATGCCAGGTAATTTGTTACAACCTGAATTTCCTCTTCTACTTAATGGCTGAAAGTTAAATGTTTGCCATCAAAACCAGTGGTCTGTTGAACATTGATCCATGTGAGAACAGTGAACCTGTGTCTCTGCAAATTTGTGAGTCATCTAAGAGGCAAAGCAAAGCTGACCTCGTAATGTCAAATCCCATTTAGAGCTGGTGAATAGGTTGGAAAGAAGGTGCTTGATATCTTTTGAGCAGTATTAAAAATACACTACTGTGCAGAAGGATGAAAGCCTTGGTAAATTAATGTGGGGAGCCTGGCCTTTCCAAATAATTTATAGTTGAATTTTGTCTTTTAGGAGGAATGGGATGCAGTTAATAAGTGTTGTGACTTCAGTAAACAGTGTCTGAGCACACGGGCTTCCAGCTAAGAGTTAGAAGCTGTAGCTTTGCCCTTCTGAGTGCACCATTTTATTTTAAATTGTCTTCCCTTAAACCTCATTAGTAATTGCACTTTCTAACTTCACTCAGAAGTGGTAACTCACATCACTTAGCTGAAGCATCCTTTTGAAGTTGAGATATATATCAAATTGCATTTTACTAAAACATGAAGTTTTCATTTAGTCTATGTTTTACTTAAATTTTTCCTATTCACTGGCTACAAGCCAAGGGAGCTCCTAGGCATAGAGTCATGAGGCTGGGGCTGATGTCCCCCTCA
Organism: Drymodes brunneopygia; assembly: GCA_013400955.1. Lineage (NCBI taxonomy): Eukaryota > Metazoa > Chordata > Aves > Passeriformes > Petroicidae > Drymodes > Drymodes brunneopygia. The sequence continues at coordinate 640,050 of VZTZ01046665.1, forward strand.
AGACAAGTGTTTCCATTTTGCTTCCAGGTGTCTCTGTTGTCCTCTCTCAATAAATTCACTCTCCTGAATGTCAGCTATGAAACTTCTGGGGCTTCCTGACTTGCACCTTTAAGATCTGACTCACATAGCTTGCAATTTGCTGCATAATTTACTGGATAGGTATCCCCTTTATTTGGCTAAACTAGCAGGCATTGTTGCTGTTTAACATTAATTTTTGCATAATGGGAATTAAATTTTTAAGGACTTTTTTTAAACAAATAAGCTTAATAACCTATTGAGCTGAAAATGTTTAGGTAGTAAAGCTTTCACTTGTAGGTCTTGCAAAGTCTCTGAGCAAATTCAAGAAAGATCTTCATCCACTCTCTTTCCAGCATGTCACTGCACTGTTTTAAACACATATATACCGGCACCACCCAGGGCAGGACTTGAAATGGAAATCAAGAATTCTTTTGAAGGGCTGTAGCAATTTATCAGAATTGTCAGAGACCAGTGAAGAGGATGGTTGCTGGATATGAAAACGAGATGTGACTGTGATGGTTGTGTGTGTTAATATATTTATGAATTTGGGCAGGAAGATGGTCGGGCACTTCATCTGTGCCTAATGCAATTTCAGGCAGATTCTCACCAGTTGTGACCTCTTTGCCTTGCTCCAGAATGTTGTGCCTGAAATAGCTTGCCCTCTTCATCCCAGTATTTTTCATTAGGCTTCTGCTGTGGCCAAAACCTACAAAATCTAACTATGCAGCCTGTGGAGTGCAATGTTTTCTGAGGAATTTAAGTGGAGCCAAAAACCAGGCTCCAATTAGACAGCTTGCTACATTCTCACCATGGAGAGGAGACAGCATGTAAACTACCCACATGCATTAATTATAATCTCCTCCCCTACCTTCCATTTTTCAGCTTGCCAGCTCTCTCTCCGCAAAATGAATCCTCCTGCCCTTCCTTTGTGGCTAACATTAGGAGGTTTTTCCCCCTGAAATTAAAAGGAGATGGGCACAGCCAAAATAGGCTGGTCTGTGGGGACCCAATCAGGCTGGTGTGTGTGGGTTTTTTGTTGTTTTATTGTTTTTCTTTTTCACTGAGTCATCAGTGGTTAAGAGTGGCAGTGGGGAACAATTAGTGTTTTCATAAAATTTAGACCTAGGGCTGAGGAGAGAGCAGGAAGCAATGTATCTGTGGTGAGTAAGCCTCAAGAGCCATAATTTCCCTGTTTGTTTCAGTTCAGATGAGTGCCATCCTGTTGTTTGTTTTATAAACTGTTTAATAAACTGTAATGTTTATTAACAGTAATCCATTAAGATCATCTCCTTTGAGACCTTTTCTGTACAGTCAGTGCTCTGCACTTCAATGAGGAGCCCAGTTTTATTTTCCTCTTGTTTCTTGTTTCGCACCAAATCAGAACCTTTAATGATTTTATCTGAACTTTTATACCACGCTGCATAGAGAAAGAAATCTTAAAGCTGTTTAGACAACCTCTGCCAGATTCAGATGTGTCATAAAGAAAAATAATGAAGTCTAAAATAAGTGTATGTGAGCCCCTGAAATTGTAACAGCTCGATTTCCTTGCTAGGATGTGGGAAAATTAGCTGTGCTGTGTCATGTGGTGGATCGAGGTGGGAGGTAGCACAGGTGGTCATAACAACTGCAAAGGTTTTATTACAGAAGGCTCTGCTCATTTTTAATAAAATTGTCCTTGAAACCCAGCTAGCCAGAAATTAATAGGAAGCTTGCAATGGATTTTTTTTCTCAGTAAAGCACTCTGAAGTTTCACAGAGTGAAAATCACTTATCAGTGTATCTAACCCAAGTTTTATTTTAAAATACAGTTTTTAATTAAAGTTTGCAATTCTGAGCCTGCTGCTAGTACCTGATATCTTGCTAAAAGGTCACAGCACTGGTGGCATTAATGGTATGAAAGCTTGATGTAGGAGATTATGAATGTTCAAATTGTGTTTCAGTGCAGGTTTATCATCAGGAGGGGCTGCAGCCATTCCTGGCTGAGGGCAGGTTCAGTGATGGGAGTGATCATTCTTAGGCACAGCTGCTGTGAAAGGGAACCAGGCCTTTTCCTAGGGTGGCTGTGAGCTGGGAAGGGGCAAATTCTTGCACATGGTCTCAGCTGCCTCCTTTGAGGAGGGTGTTGCTTCAACAGCAGGGTGGGGATGTGACTGTGGGTCAGTCATGCCCTAACCCCTGCAGATAACAGGATAAAAACACCACTCCCTGCCCAAGCCTTGTCAGTTGTCCTCATCAAGGACAGGGGCTGCTTATTGTGGCTTGTGCCCCTCATTCTTCACGTGACAGAAGTGACTTTGCCTGCTCTGCTGGAAGGCCTTGAACTGAGTTAGTTCCAGTTGTACCTTGAGATGTAAACAGCAGATCCTTGAGCTGCTTTACTGCAGCTGACAGGGATGCAGGGGGACAGTGGAGCTTTGGGTGCTTGCCAGAGAGAGGAGATACAGAAATTCTCAGAGTGGAATTGCAGAGAGCTAAAGAGAAGCAAATTTAATTTGGAAGCTGTGAAAAGACCTCACAAAGTGAGGCAGAAGTAGATGTTTATTGCTGGGGGGCTGGCATTGCTGGATTCTGAGCTCCTGAGGCAGCCCTGTGTCACACCTCCTGCCTCTGGAGCTTGTCTGAGAAAGTAAAACAGAATGATGAACTTTGCACAGCAACTTGAGTAACTTTGGTGCTGCCTGAGCCAGCAACCTGAAGCTGCTGCTGTGCAGGGCAGGCAAAGGACAAGGCTTGAAAATCCTCCAGTTTGGCATGGAGGAAGATGTTAAGGAGGCCTCAGAGCCGACATTCTCCAGCAGTGAGCACAAGACTAAACCATCCACAAACAACCCCAAGGATAGATTGGGCACAGCCTTATTACTCTGGTCATAACTCTGAATTACCATTACTTTAAAAATATATTGGTCTAGTGAAAGCTGAAATTAAGTGGAACATATTGCCACCGCCCTGAGGGATCTGGCGTGGAACCACCACTGAAAGCAGAAATGATCATTTGCAAGCAGAACAGAAACCAGAGCTCTGAGAGTCAGAGGCACTCACTTCAGAACATCTGCCAGATGAGCCATGGCAAAAGCTGCTGCATTAGATTATATGTGTTGGGCTGTGGGGTTTTGTTGCTATTTTCTTTTAAAATTGCTGTTTGGTCTCAGATAAAGCCATGCATCTTTGCCAAAGACAGTGCTGAGGGTGAGGATTCAGGTTTATGTCTAGCACAGCATCTCTGAGAGAGCATATTTCCAAAGTTTTGTTATCAATATAAAAGTGAGTTAGGCAACAGCAGATTGTTCTAAACAGTACTCAGGTGTTCATAATGCTTCAGAAAATAAACAAAAGGCCACCTTTAAAAAGTTTTTGTTAAGGAATGCAAAATCTGAGCCACTGAGGAAACCACCATGCCAAAAAATACTACCTGCAATAGCTAAAAGTAGCTCTAGAGTGAGATATTGAAAACAGGTTTCTCTCTGTTTACTTTTCTTGTATACAGAAGAAACTGCTTGTTATAAACAATTATTTTTGTTTTTGTGAAGTATCCTTTCTGTAAAAAGATAAGCCAAGTTCTAATTTGGAGCCTTGGATACTGCAATATTTTCAAAAGAAAAAGTCCGTGGAAATTGGTGGTGACAAACAGAGGGCTTAGGTAGGTCACAGTGATATCAAAAAGGGACTTTTGTCATTGCAGAGGAATTCTTGCTCTGGCAGCACAGGTTATGTCAGTGTAAGGCAAAGTGGGAGGGAAGCAAAGGTCTTGGTGCCCACGACAGTTTTATATGGGCAATAACCTCCCCTGGATGAACTAGCTGAGCCTGGGGACATGATCCTTCTGGTGCTAATGAGCTTTCTGCTGCCTCATAACAGGTGAGACAACACAGGGTGTCTCAGAGATTAGCTGACTACAGTTAGGAAGTTGCTCTCGTGTGCTGGAGACTTTTTATTATGCTGACTGCTATTAGGGCTGTGTTTGGTTGAGGAAGGTGGAGGGAGTGGAAAACTGTTATTCTAAGAAGATCTTTGTGCAGAGGTCTGTGTTAGAGGTTCAAGGCCAAGCAATAGATCTTAGACACTGAATGAGTTTCTCAGCACAAGCTTTTGTGTTGCTCAGCAGCCAGGAAAACAAGCTAAGGATAATGGCTTTTGAGAAAGGTAAAGACTAAATAACTTTCGGTTTTCTCATTAAAATCTTCTCATTATTTAAAAAGATGCTCACCTAAGACAGCAAGCTGCTGTTTTGTATTTCAGACTTCCTGTGAACTTGGGCCTCTGAAAAGTTTATATTGTTAAGCAGACAGAAAGAGAAAAAAAAAAATGGAAGGAACTTCTTCCTCAAGGTAACAAAACACACCCAGGAATTAAATGCAGGCTGCATTATTCCCCCACCCTGCATACAGGCTGAGGTTGCTGATTTGGCCAGGACCAGGCTGCTCTGTGTTAGTGAGTGACACATAGTCTGATGAAAAAAGTCCAGTCACTGATAAGAGTCTCGATATGCCTTGTCCTTTTAACAATAAAGTTAACCAGTGGAGGAGGCTTTGCATGTAAATGAGCTTCTCTTCAGGTTTCAAATCTAATCAAAGTGGAATTCAACTTTCTTCTGAAGGATATGCAAACTAGTTGGTCAAACATCCTTCAGCCTCGAAGTTTATCACCAACCTGACGTCAGTCTGGAAATCCCAACTTTCTTAAGAGATGATGATAAATGTTATCTGCCAATCTCTTCCACTGAATAAACTCTGTTTGATCTGCATTAATCACACTTGGCAGAAGCTGTTCAAGCCTGCTAGCAGCAATCCTGGTGAACAGCTTGGCATCATTGCTTAATAATGAAGTGGAACAGTATGAAAAAAAAAGCATGAAGGAGCCTTCTTTTCATTCCCACCCCAAAGCTGATGAAACACATTAAAATGTAAGGTTTGAAATATTCAATAGATCTGAAACTGTCTTCTTGTAATCATATTATTGCTCTCAAGGGCAAAACATATCCCTTTCTTTTTCATTTTTCTGCTGTAATATTGTGTGTCAGAAGTACACAGAAAGAGAAATGCCAGATAAATCTGTAATTTTTTTTGATACTTCTTATGGTTTTAATAAATGAGAGCTCAATGTCCTGAATTAATCCTCACAAATTTTGCCCAAGAATGTTTGAGTTGTTAATGGCTTTCACTCCAATATGACCAAGCACAGTTCAGAGCTCAGCAATTCCTGCACATTTTCCTTAATAAGGGGAGAGGGCCTGGGACATGTCTGTGCACCATTTCAGCCCAACAAATCCTGTTTTGGGGAGGGGTCTCCTGATATTTATCTCTCTTGACTGCAACACATGCCGAGTATTTCCACAAAAATGCTCTGTCTGGTTGCAGGTTCTCATCCAGAAAATTCTTCAAAGCCTTTTCCAGTAACTTCACTTGGGTGTGTGGCTGCACTGAACTCAGTGGGACTGTTGACACGGGGAAAGTCTGGCACAGAAAATAAGTAATTGATAGAAACATCTATTAGAGTGCTCAGGGAGAGTGAGAAATGTGTTCCTGGGGGGTTGTATAGCACCTGCCTTGGTTTTGAATAAATGGGAAGAGGGAGTAATAAAGAAAGAGAGCAGGGAGGGCAGGGCAGAAAGTGGAGTCACAGCACTGAAAAATGAGATGTAAGAATGGAAGGAAAAAAAAAAACCAGAAGAGACAAAGTAAAACCAGTGAAAATGCTTAGTTTGTGTGTGGCTAGATGGGGAGAATAATGTTTTTAAGAAGGGAAAGATCTTCTCCAACACCTCCCATACAGTTTCTGGGAATTCCTGGTGTGCAGAGCCTGCTCAGCAATGACTCACAATGTTCTACTGAGGAATCCGTCTTGTGAAAAAGAACATTGGTAAAGCCACCATGACTGACAAAAGAAAAACCACCAATTAACTTTTTCCCCTTAAAAAGTTAATAGATTTCTCTGGAGGTATTAAAAGTATTTCCATGTTAGGAGAGTGCAGGGATGCAAGGATAACACGGCTGATCTTCTTCATAAATGTGCATTCATATCAGCCTAAGCCTTGAATTTTTGTTACTAAAAGACAATTTACAAGTTTTTTTAGCACCATCATCATTTTGTGATCCTCTGAGCCTTTTCCTATACTTTATCTCTGAAGGTCAAAGTGGTTTTAAAACAATTTGCTTTAAAACAATTTACTTTAATAAGTAAAAAAGCATATTTCATCCTAGTTTTACAACAGATTCAGTGAATCCATCCTGTCAAAATATAAACCTCTTCCTCTAGCATATTATTTACACTACTGTTGGGTTTTTTCCTAACTAAAAACTGTGTAATTTGAATCCTGAGTGACACACACCCCACGAAATCATTTAACATTGTAGTTAAAGTAACAGTGAACCTTCCTCATTTTCTCAGGAATTTATTACATTGCACAAAAGAAGTGATAATTCCTTTATTACAGAAGGAAAAAATTAGGAATGAATAAAAAATAAAGAAATGAGGGCATAAACACAGATTAGACATTAGCACAATGCATGACTTTTTTTTGTGAAATTTGTATATTCAGACAAGGAAATAAAGAAGGAATCAATGAAGTTATCATGTTTGGGAAGATGTGTCTAAATACTTCAGTTTTGTGCTGACCATAAAAGCTACTTCCATTCTTAAAACAAACAAGTTAATTACTGAAATTTCACTTGGATACTTGAACTTTCATTTTAGATACTTGGAAGTCTATGAAAATATTTAATTAATTACTAGTGGGCCAAAATATTTCCTATTACTGGTAATATGTGTTTTCTTTCTTGCAGACATTTAGACCCAATGGCTCATTAATTTAAAGGGATTTGTCACATGGTCATCTCCCTTGAAATACACTTTTGGCTCTGCCCACAAATAACTTACATTTTTAATTCTATTAAAGAATTACAGTATCCAAATGGCAATATATATGTAATGCATACCATATTAATTCAAATTACTCTCCCCTCTCTAAGAAACTGTCAGTTTAATGAGACATCACAAATAAAGTGCAATCTGAAATAAAAATCTCTCACCTATAATTGCTCAAAGCTTGCATTCTCTCTCCAAGCTTCATTTTCAGTGCATGTGTAATGTTTTTAAAGTGGTGTTGAATGTAATGCTTTTTACTCTGAACACTCTTCACTTCCTGGCTCAAGTTTCCTTCTTGATGTAAGAGAGAAAAGTTGAAATTACTTCTAGATGTGTAGGGAAAGCACTAGATTACAGATTAAATTCTTTACAAAGTTTTGATAAGGCAGGAGTCCACTCTCTCGCAGTTAGGCTAATCAATAATGAGGTATTGCTAATTAATTCATGTGCTTGTACTGGGGCATCATTTTACAGACTTATGTATAAATATATGTGTATATATATATATATGAAGTGACTAGGGCCACATTCTTTTGCTCTGTTATTCAAAGGAGCATTTTCTAAAGCCTCTACTGAAAACTGAATCTGCCTACATAAAACAGGAAGACTATTTTAAAAAAAAGGAAAGATATATGTGGTGAAAAGGAAATGTATGAAAGAAGAATCCATCAAAAAAGTATGGACGCAGAATTAAGGCCCATCTGGAAACAAAAAATCATGGATAAAATTTTCAAGAGCATTTTATTCCCAGGTTCCAGAATGTTAGACTACACTGAATTGAATTTTACACCCATCTCCTGGAATATCTGCTTTCAGGTACATTTTAAACCCAGGAGTCTAAAAGCAACCAATGCCAAAGTACATTTTTGTAAGGAACTTATGTATCTAAATGTAGGTGGTGAGACAAAAAGTAATTTATAATGGCATGATAAATACATGTTGGTGTAACCATAGTGTCTCAATTTCTTTTTTTTTTTTTATGGTTTTTGGGGGGTTGTGTAATTGGCAAGGTTCCTGCAATTTCAGTTCTCTCAAAACAAGTGTATGGTTGGAAAAGGATAATTTATGAGGAGCTATGCTGTTTTGGAAACATGCAGCTTTTAGTATCAATATGAATTTTTCAGATAAAGGGTAAAAATTGTATTGAGTAATATAGAACACAGAAGACCTTTTCAAAGGTTAATGTAAATAGCAGGCAACCATTTTAGGCCATTCTTTTTTATTATTATTTTGTTTATTAAGATTAAAGAACTTATTGCTGTTCTGAAGTGAAACTTCAGTACCCTGGAGAAAGAAAAAACCTCTGCCTAGGAATTCAGGTACTGCTTACAGATACATGCTCTATGGAGTAAAATATCTGAGGATACTGCTACATAGGATGCTTGAAAATTTGGAAGATTTTTGCCAACTTGGAAATCGTTCCTTGCTTCAACATAGGTTTTATTAGCCATGTATTTATATCTAAGAGAAAATGGTTATTATTTATTAATAAAACAAAAAAGAAAAGCAAATCAAAATTAAAATTGTAAATATTTCTGCTGTCATTCTCTCAAAACATCTCATCATTTCAGGATAGCCAGGACTGTGAAGGACCTGGAGATTAGGAGGTGATCTCAGGATAATGAGCAAGGAATGCATATGCATGCTGACCAGATGGACCTGATCAAGGTGTTACAAATATCATTGTCAAAGAGATGTAAAAATGATGGAAACACACTTCTGAAGATGGTTCATCAGGATTTCAGGTGAGCACCCTTTTTGGCTTCATTTTCTGCTGTAATCTTTGGTGTTGTCAACCAAATCATTCCCCAGATTTTAACTTCATAGCTACAGGCAGCTGGAATGCTGAGGTAAATGTAATTACCTTTCCAAGGGAAGGAACCAGTCATTCCCATGGAGACCTCAAGGGTCTATCAGTCTGAATTTTCCTCCTGTATGGATTTAACTCTCTGGCTAACTTGCCAAGTCTCTCTCCTCACCTCTTTTTCTCAACTCTCAAGTTTGCTGTTGGTGTTCTCTTGTGCTTGTTAAAACCCTGTCACTCCTGGTGACCCTGGTTGTGTTTTTACTGAAAACTCATCTAGAACTTCTGACAGAACTTGATGTGTAAACAAATAAACAAATAAGTCTGGTCAGAGTGATGGCAGATTCATACTTGTCCTCCAGGTAGCTGACAGTGACTCAATTCTTTCCAAATTAATGTCACCTTTCTTTGAACAAAATGGCATTAAAGTAGATAAAATGACATGAGAACCTTTAAAAAACAAGCACAACGTAAAAATGCATTGTCACTTAAAAATCCCAATTAAAAAATAAAAAGAAACAAAGTTGAAGTTTACTTGAAGTATTGGATCATAAATGCTGCAGATAAAACTAACAAAATATCACCTGACTTGTGGAACAGAAAAAAACCCTTTTCTGAACAGAAACAAATGAATCTGACAGGATAATTTTTGGCCTGTTTTTAGAGAAACAGAAATGCAGGCAGTTGACTACACAAATGCATTCAGAAGCAATGGCTAAAATCATTACTCTTGATAATTAGAAACAATTGCAATTATTTTTTCCAATATTGAGATATGGTGACAAGCACCCAGGAGCAATATTTCCTTTTCTTTGGCATATGGGAAATCTTTAACTTTTATTTTAATAGCGGAAACTATACTGTGAAATCTAGAATTTGGAAGAACATGGCTTTGAACATGATCATGAAGTGCAGTTTTAATATTTCTTTTAACACAAGTAGCCAAGATTCTTTTACCTCTTGGTTTAACCCTCACGTATTGCCATGGGTCTTCGTTGGAATTATTTTGTACCTCTATTACTTAGGGGGAAAAAAAGCATCAAAATGTGAGTGTGTCAGAGTTCTGATGGTGAATACAGGAACCTGCCTAGGCAGTGTTATATCCTTGTAAAAGTTCTTGCCAAAAAGATGTGATAATATCACCACATCACATCTCTCAGTCAACACAGATTCCCCTTAAGAGCCTTGGTTACTGTTTCTTCAGGGAGTTGGTTTGATTGTTTATAGGCCTAGGAGCTCACACAGCAGATCTCCCTCTGTTTTTACTCGTGGGATTTTCAAACACTCCCCAGTTTTCTGGAGATAAACTAGACAGATATATGAAAGCTAACTTGATTATTTGTTATGACAAGGTTAATTTGATTATTATGACTTTGAGGTTTTGAGAACCAACTCTGTCATCATTTATCTTGCCAGGTGATGTTTTTTTCCTAAGAATTTCAAGAATAGAACCAGTCCAGGGTTAACTGTATGTTTGACTGCCCACAATGTTTATTCCAAGGTATCTCACTCAGGCATCTGACTACCAGCAATCTCCTTTATCCCTGTGGCCTTCATCCCTTACTGTGAAGATGGGTTTATGAATTAAGCCCCTTGCCATAATCAGCTTAACAGCTCCGAATTCAAGTTACTGTTTGCAGTTGCTGTTGTCTCTCAGGGCTGACAGAGTTAATGGCAGCCTTCATAAAACACATCAGTGTTTTTCCTGTAGACAAAATAACTGCAAGGAAAAAAACAATGACGCTAAGAACAAGATGATTAAACAAACATCTTTAAACATGGCATCTTTAAACATGATACACAGCAGGTAATAGCTGTGGAACAATTGAGACTTTGTTTGATGAAAACACATCCCTGCTTTGTTTTCAGAAGCATGTCCTGCTGTGAGCTCATGGCTAATTGTTTAAAATATTTCCCTCTAGCCGCTGCCCTTTTTTTTATTATTATTCCTTCTATATTCATGACCAATAACAGCTACTGCTTCACACTGGTACAAGCAGTCAAGTCTGAGCAAGCAGCAGACTGATCCAGTCCTTGTAGTCCTTGTCCTTAAAGTCCTTGTCCCATAGCAATGGACATAGAGAAGTTTTTCATCTTTAACTGAATATGTGGAAAAGAGAGCCAAATTTTCTGTGACGTAATTGCACCTGAGCTTTCTAATAGAGACAATGAAAGGAGCACACATTTGTTACTGACTGGGGAAGGAAAGGTAAATGCTCTGCCATCTGGGGGATTTTATCGAGCAGCACTTTGAAATATTCTAAAATGCAAGTGAGCAGCCTGATCCATGTGTTGGCAAAGGAGAGGATGATCTGAATTAAATTTGCTACTCTGGGTTCTAAGACAGTGTTGGTCATCATAACCTTGGAAGTAAAAAAGGTGTAATTAGTTTCCTGCAATTATAGGTGGAGTTCATACAGGAATACTTCCTAAAAAGACAAGGGAAGGATCCAACTAATGATCCAAGGATCCAACAGCCAACTAATGCAAGCCAAATTATCTGCCCATAGAAATAGATACAACCCCATTGACACCAGAGGAGTTTTATCCACTTACAATAGCAAAGATCTGCCTTCTTACTGAGGTTTGTTGTTGTACACATTCTGCCCCGGGGTCACTCTGTAATTACTATAGAAAATAGTGTACTCACTTGATAACTTCTTCGAGCAGAAAAGCAATTAGCCTGCCAAGTGACTTGATGTTCCTGAGAAGGTACTGGGGTCTTGGAGGCTGGAGGTTTTAGCAGAAATAAATAGAAATGAAAGAGGGAAAATGTCTGGCTGGCAGAGTAGAAAGGAGAAGTCTGGCTAGGGAGATGGAGATGGCCATTTTAGGAATTACAGTTCCCAACAAAAACTCAAGCTTTGATGCAACACCAAACTCAGAAAAACACTTTGCCAGCTAATGGTACAAAGTCCTTGCTATAGTGAGAAAAACAACTGGACTTTCTACCTGAAAAATTTGCTCTGGCTGTTCGAGGCTGGGTGAACAGCAGCCGCATTCTGCAAGATCAGTTGTCACATCTTTCTGATCTAAAATATTATTGGTGCAAAAAGGAAAGAAGTCCTTCTGTACAGAAGCATTTTTACCATGTGAATATCATTGTTCATATGTAAAATGCTGCTTGACCAGTGCTTCAGCCCAAGTTCACTGAGTTAGGTGAAAATCTCAGTTCATTGGGCCCAAAGGCAGAGAGGGAAACGTCAGTGGATATCTCAGATAGTTGCAGTATTGTTGTCACAATAGCACAAAGTGTTATTATTTTGTTATGGAAATCAAGACAATTTCTCTCACACAGAAAATAGATGCAACACATGATGGACTGTGCAGCGTCTGAAAAAACTGCTTAGGCAGTTGGGAATTGAAGAATAAATTAAAGTGCAGCAACCCTAAAGAATAATAACCATTTTTTGACTCTATTAGAGGGGAAAATGATTTTGCAAAGTGTGATTTACCTGGTTCCATAGAGCAGGCTATATTGCAAGCCTCTGTTGCATTTTCTTTTCTCTTTATAACTGCTCAAAAACCAATTTTGAATCAATATGATGTGGAATATTGGAATGTCAGTATCTATTGAAAATGAACTGTTTTATGCTGATCTGATCTAATTAAAATCAATGCAGATATCTTTAGAAAAATGTTTTCTTTTGGGGATGAAGCCATATAGGGTTATTGGGTAAATAAAATGCTCCCAGTTGTCTGCTTTTTTTAGAGAAAATGTTTGTGTGATTGAATCTCTGTTTATCAATGGCTAATGTTCTTTTTATTTCATCCAAACTAGATTAAAAATGAAAAGACTCATAATTCACAGTAAAATTTATTTTAAGAGATGGGGCTACATGTATATAAATATGTAAAATAAATTGTCAGACTGCATGTTACTGACGTAGTTGGAACAAATAAAATGTATATCTAAAACCTTTATGTTTTTAGATGCAGGAGAAATATTAAGATTTTATTTCCCCCATCTGCTTTTAAAAAATGAAAATATCAGCACTTAATAGCACTTAATAACACAAACTCATTTAAAAATCTCTATCAAGTTCCTAGAAGGCTCCTACCAGCCTCATTTAAGTTTTGTAAGTCAGTATAAATTCAAAAGGAAGCAAATCTGAGGAATGCAATGCCTCTGAGGAGACAAGGAACACAGACTAGATCCAAGAAAAAGGAGGGTTAATTTTTTCTTCAGACTAGAATGCACATTAACCAAGTTAATAAATTCTTCTTGAAATCTTCAGTTTTTAAAGTAAAAAAAAAGGAAGGGGGGGAAATAGTTGCAAGTTGATATTGCAAGTTTTTTTAGGGAAAACTTAAAATTAGTTTTCACTTTCATTTTAAAAGGAGAAATATATTTTCTGTGTTCAAGAAAGTAAATTCTGGTCAAATCTAAGTGGCCATCGAGCTCTGTGGTGACAATAACCCCAGTGAGAGCAGTTACAAGACAGAATTCCCTTCATGCATCATCTCAGAGGATGTATGACAGGAGTTCTCACTGCTCCTCAGAGATTGCAGCTGGTGGGAGGCTTCCTGAGGGAGAAACAGGAGCACAAGAAATGCAGAATGTCTCATAACCACAAATAATTTTATCTTTTCCTATTTTCTAGCTTTTGTTGGGACAAACAAATTGCAGATCCATAGGCAGGGATCCTACAGATCTCACCTAAAAGAGTGAAATCTCCAAGTTAAGGAAAATAATTCAGGTAAAGTTTTATAACAGATACATCTTTTTGAGCATGTGTCACTTTTCAGGGATATTAGATATAAGAACAAATGTAATGAACTTGTGAAGTTCAAGTGCAAGCCTGTCACTGCTGCAAGCTGGGAGTAAGAGTTGTAGCCAGAAGAGTTCAGCCTGCAAGTATTTGACATCCATATGCAATGTCAAATAATTTTCTAGGGCCAGATAGTCATGAATAAAAGTTCACAGATTAATTCCACAGTTTTCTCTGCTGCACTTTTTAATGAGTTCTCTCACTTAGATAGAGATTTACATAAGGCAGCCTGTTAAAAATTAAATTGAGATGCTTCTACCATAAATCTGAACATGCTGGAACATCACAAGTCTAGAAGAGCAAAGGAAACTTTCAGAGATTTTTTTTAGCAACATTTAATTTTTGCATTGGTTTTGGAATGCAATTTAATGACAGTTTTTTGGACTTGTAAAGGTCCTTTAGATACCTTGAAGAATAAATTGCTTTCAGTCTACACTCTGCTGTGATGATTTCTACACTTATTTGTCCCACAAATTGCCCTCAGCCCCTTCACTCCAGCATAAAACACTGAGTGGTGAAGCCTGTACAAGGTAAGCCGTGTACATTCACAGATAAAAGCAGTTTTATGCAATTAAGTCAGCTAATTGTAAGAGCACAGCTTGAAGTAATGCTTGTCCTGTCACTACAGAAAACTGCACCCAAGGGGAAAATGTCATGGGATTATCAGAGATCACTCCTGAAACAAGGTGTCCTGCCTACTTTCATCATTTCCAGCTATGGAAGTTTCCCAAACTCACCCTCTTGTAAATCACTGTGTTTGCTTTGATGCATCCCCTGCTTTTGACTGCATTTACAGCAGCTTTTCCTCTCTCATTCCACATGCACTCCCAAATTACCCATGCTGGCAGCTGTTTGCAGTGAGCCAACATCACAGTTTTAATGAGCTGGTTTGTGGAAATTTTATTTTTTTGTCTCTGAAGATATATCAGACATTGCAGACCTCTAATTAGTGGTACTTGTAGTTAAAGTTCAATAGTCAAGTCTTTTGAGTCATTAAGAGATTATATCCTTTAATAGCTGAAATTAATGAAAAACATCCTTATTTACTTCTCATTTCTCAGCTTTACTGGAATCAGGATATAATTTGGTGTCATGGAATGTGTGCATTATGCCTTCAAGAGGCTATACTGGTGCACTGGCATGTCACCAGAACAGGGAGAAAGCTCTTGTCTGTAAAAGAACAATGAAACCCAAAAAACAGAGTGAATCAAAATGATTGTCGGTGTGTTTGCTTGTTTCTGTCAGGGAGAACTTCTGGTTTTTACTCCTTGGCTATGATCTTGCAATAGATCAAGTTGTCCCTTCTCTTTTGTTTGACTGACAGCAGAGCCAACACTTGCTGAAACTTTTTTTTCATTCCTCACGTTTCTTTTCACCTTTTTTTTTTAACTTCATTTTTCTCTCTTCCTCTCCAGAGATCCATCACAGCAACATGCAGCTCCCAAGTGTAATCTTTGATTTGTTTGGCAGTGTATGTCTAAATCAAAGAGAAGGGGCAGAAAGTATCCTGACTGATGTGCAACCTTATAATGATTTTCTTCCATAATCCCTCACAGAGTGTCATTCAAGGAAAAGCGAAATAATTACTTTAAAACGAGACCTCAGAGTTTCATGATGATGTTCTGCATGTCAAAAGCTCACTCTGTGTCTCAGTTGCAAGAAATAGTCTAACTTGTCAAAGAGTCAATTAAAGAAAAAAACAAACAACCAAACAATGACTCAAAATCCAAAACAAGAAGGAGCCAAACCCTTGAAATATTCACTAACAAATCAGTGATCCCAGCTAGTTGGAGGAGTCATAAAAATTTATCCCAGATACCCCAAATATTCCTTTCTGTGATTAATGTATTACAGCAAAAGTCAATGAAGACTGCCTTGAGTTACTTTCCCACCAAATTAAGGGTATTGAGTTGTCAGTGCACCTCAGGCTTTAGAGATATTATCAGATGTAGCTAAAATCTGCAGTGTAAGAGCCTTTTTTTCTACTGCAGTGTTCAAGTGAAGAGCCATTTCAAGTGTTTGCTGTCAACATCAAAAACATTCATCAAATTTTAGACTTTTTTTTATGGAGTTGTCTATGTTTTGTAATTATGGACTACATTTATTTATCTGTAAGGTTTGCAATTCTACTTCAAAACACATCTCTTTACTAGGTGTACAACTTTGCTTATGCTACTGCAGCATATTTTGGCACAATTAAAGAAGAACCCCTCAGTCCTTGAGTGCAACTCTCCCAGGTTTTAAGCCAGTGTAAAGGAAACCTCCCAGTGCATCTGCATGAGCCACACTCCTGTGATAAACTTGAGACAGAAGAAAAGTTGTCAACGTGTCCATTTCTTCAAAGGTGAGTTAATTGTTTCCCTCTGTCAAGTTCTTCACAATTTTTTTTATATACATTTGGCCTTGGTCATGTCCCTTCTGAACATCCTCACGTGCCATATAAGAAGAGCACTTGCAAGCTTGAGCCACAAATCCCAAATTTCCATTTCAGTCTGGAGACCCCCTTGGCAGACAAACTTCTATCTTCTAAGCTGTTTGAGTTCTGTGAATACCTGGCAGCACAACCATCATGCCTGAACCAATGGCAACAATTTTACACCTTGAGACTATTTTCTATCCTTTGAGGAGTTTGTTCTGCTGGGCAAATTCAGTGTATTGCCTTTGAAATTATGGCAGTGATGGGCGCTTCAGAACCGTAACCAGAGGAAATTACAGCAGTCTCTAATTTTTGAACAACTGAATAACACATCTCCCATCTGGGAAATGGAAGACTTCCTTTCTCAAATATCACTTTATATTACTTTCCTACCAGATAGTCACCCTCATTAATAATTAGAATCACAGTTGTCTCCATTCCCCTTTAATGTCTGTTTGGCCCTCTGAATCTTGGATATTTTTGCAGAATGTTGACAATAAACTCTTTCTTTCCCCCAGACTAGTGAACATCTGCACAGGACATCACACTGGAAGGGCCAAGCTATGAACTTAAACTGCTTCTGACCAAGGAAAATCAAGAATTGTACTTCTACTATCAGGTAATTTTATCTTGGCATAATCTTAACAATAATAAGTTGTTTTCTTATCCTACTGTCCTAAAACCCAGTCACCCTCCTCAAATATTCCCTTTATGCCTGCATACATTTCCTATATAGATTATAGCCCTGAGTCAACATTTCAAATACACTTTTCTTTTGGGAACACTTGTGCTGTTTGGGGTGTTGTGAATCTCACTATTAGCTGGAAGTCTTGTTGTCTCTGTTCCCTTAGGAGAGAATTTTGGCCCTAAGCTGGATTTATGAACACAAAATTTGGCACTGGGTTGCTCTGGCCTTTTATTTGCACAAAGTTCCTGTGTATGCAGTGAGAAACCCAGATTGCTGAACTACGGACATGGCCATCATTTCTACAGACTTGCTTGTGCTGTATTAAATAATTGTGCAAGCATGAAAAATTAGCCATAAGAGACAATGGTGAAAGAGCTCAAAGTACCAAAGGAATGAAAATTAATTTCATTCTCTTTTCTATTAGAATACTCAGAAATATTCTAGACTACTTTATGGAATTAGTAAAATGCATGCTTATTTTATGTCTGTATACCATTCAAAATTGCATAATAACATAATTATCAGCTATTATTAATTTTTTTTTTCATGGTGTGTATATGTGAGCTAGACTTCGCTGTTATTAGAAATTCATCTGGTGTGGAAAATTATACAAGACAGCATAAAAATAGAATCCAGCTTATTGTAATGCTTTTTGTATTCAAAGCATCCCAAAGCATTATATAGAATATGTTGTTGTTAGGTATCATTAAAGACCTTCCATTAACTAGGAAAAGCTGTTTGATAGCTTCAAAGATAATTGAAAAAAAGGTTTTTAACATAAGACCAAAAAGAAAAAGCTCTCTCAAACAAATTTATCCTACAGAGCAAAACCTGGGGAGAGAACTGACTTTTGTCCTCTCTTGGTCAATAGATGCTATTAAATCAGTAAAATCATATTAAACAATATTTTAGGGAACTGACTTAAATCCACAAGGGGAATAAAAAAGAATGAGGGCAGATATTTATTCTGAAATTTCATCCTATTGCAACTGTATTTCAGAGGCTGATGACACACCATGCACATGTTATTATTCACTCTGGAAGGACAGCATGGGTTAAGATAGGAAAACCATCCCAGGCATTAGCCATTAATCTGGGTATCTCATTGCTTTACTAAGGTTTAGGTTATACAGATAATAACTCCAGGCCATATTTTGACACCTTTATTCATGCTGAATGGTGTCTGAGGCAGCATCAGGTCCCACAAAAATCAGAAGGTTATTTACAAGGAAATGCATTAGTCAGTGTAGCAGAATATTGTCCTTTGGCAACATCTGCAGATGGAATTGTGCTGTAAAACATTACTGCACCAGCAGATCAGGGTGTCACAATGGCTTTGTATACAAATTTGAAACAGATTCTGAGATAGTGGCTCCTGATAATGTCATTTTTCTCTCTCTTTCAAAGTGTGATTCCTTGCCACAGAGCTGTAATGACAGTACAACACTAACATTTTATCAAAAAATGACAATCAAACCATGGATAGGAGTTATCAAAGTTATAACACTGAGACATGTTTGGGACTCAAAGTCAGGAGGAAATTTACTGTGTTGATTTTAAAAACTGCTTTAGTTTAATGCAGACTGCTTTGTGATTCTGTGTCTTTTTTTCATAGTTATATGGTTTTATTGCTATCTTCTGCAAACACAATCGCAGACAATTCTTTTAAAACGTTCTTTAAACTTCTTTTGGAAGTAAATTAGACTCTTTTGGAGCCATTTCAGTCTACTTGAGACTGTGTGATAATCATAATATTGGAAAATATTATTGTAAGGCCTCTAACTGTAATATTTGCAAATGGTGAGTCCCACTTTAATAACCTCAAAGAACTACACTTACAAGAAGCTGGCTTTTGGGGAAATTAAAATAGCAGAGAAAAGAAATGGCAAAAATTGGCAATGGAAAACCTGCATTTCAAGAGACCATAGAAAGAACATTTTATTTGATTTAGTCAGATACCCAGTTTCAGCATGATGATAGCAGTTTGTGTAATCAAAATCCCTCACGTCAACAGCTAATAGAAAATAACCAAATGTTATTGTGTAATTCCTGATAGTACAAAAATGAGTGCACACCAAGTACTCTTGCCAGCAGATGATCAATTTTGATTTCAAGAATGGGAGCTCCAGGAGAGCCTTGGGCCTGACTTTAGGCATCTTTGCCATTTGGATCTCGTGGTGCTAATCTGTGTCTTCAGCAAGATTTCTGAGGGAGACACAGGTGCCTGTGCATGTGAGAAATGAGTAGAAAAAGCCCTGCATTGCTGTGTCTTTCAGAGGTTTCTAGCCTAACAAACACCGTGGGGAGGAGGTGATCAGATGTTGATGGGAGCTGCTCTGTTCTCCCAGGCAACAGTTGGTCCTGTACAACATTGTTATCAAGCTGCCAAGGTTGCTTTTGTTAACCCAGGACAAAACCTTAATTGCTTGTAGAAGCTGGGAAAACCTTTTTGGAGCCTTTCCAATGTTTTTGACCAGAAAGGTCAGACCTCCTTCCTAAGAGTGTTGAACCCTGTTAAGATGTGTGGGCTCCTGATGAAAGCTCACTGGACAGAAGTTCACAGCCTAAAAAGTGAGGTGTTGGAGCTGCCCCCAGCTGCTTTTCAGGAGCTCCCAGTGCCTCTGTCTGGAGTAAAGATGAGCTCCTGCTTCAAGGAGAGGGCATGGGGATTTACCAGGTGTGCTGAGGAGAGTTATCAGGCACTGAAACACTCCAGAGGACTTCTCCCTTCCTCTCAGACATTGACGTTTGAGTTTTGATGAGGTGTTTGAGGAGTGTTGCCTTTTCCCATGCTGAGAGCTTCTGCATCACTTAGTTTATCAGTCATGGACAAAATGGTTGTGGCTGTAAAACGTGACCTCATTCACACCTTCCTCCACCACAGAGTTCACCCAGCAGGACCTTTCATAATGCACCTCTCTGGTTTTCTCATTGTCATTATCTGTGAAGGGGATTTTAAGGGAAACTATTAGATGATCCTCAGAAAGTTTGTCTGCTCCTTTGCTTTGCTGATATCATGCTGTCAGCCTCTGTCGCTGTCTTCAACTGCTGTCTCCTCTAAAGGTATTTTGTGCTTTCTGTCTCTCTTGCTGCCTTCTTTTCCTTGTCTACCCTTAAAAACTGCTCATTTAGCATATGAAAATGAGATTTTTTTCGAAGTTAAAACTTGTCTGGTTGTGAATCTTTTTTATGGAATAACATTGAAGTGTCCATTACATAAAGGTGACTGTCTCTCTTGTCCCACTCTGTGCCATCTGCTACTGCTGTCACTTTGCCAATTTTCTGCAGAGCAAAAAAAAGTTAGAGATTTTCAACCCAACAATAAGAAAGCCTTATCCTGCCCCTCAAAACAGATAAAACAATTTGTCTGGAAAATCCCCTCTCCCTTATCCCAAAGATGCCAATCCACATCAAAATTTAATGCCAAGGAGACACAAGCAGTTTGGAAAATTTCATGTTAAGTGACAAGATGATGACATTGAAAAATGAGATAAGTTGTGCAGCTTTAAGAGAGGCTGAAATTAAAGGCAGAACTTTTAATTAGAATCTAGATAGTGAAAAGAGCACAGCTACTGATACCAGGGCTAAAATCTGCTCTTGGATAAGTATCTTGTAAGACATTCCCATCAATTTTCTGCAGAAACATTTGCACAGATCCAGCTCTGATTTTCAGCCTGGGTTTGCAGGAAGTCATGTTTGATTTTGATGCTGGCATCATTATCAGTAAGAACTGCCATAATTTCTGTCATTATACATTCCACGGTATGAAGAGAATAGATATCAGCAGCATGTTAGGATGGTAAAAAAGATGAAAAGTTTTAAGTATAACTACTTTACAATATAATCAGATTACACTATGGGGCATTATAATACTCCATGACATGCACAGTGCCACAGATGGAAACTTTAATTTTTACTATTGATAAATTATTACTTTATTACTTCCTTGAAATTTTTCGTTCTCCTTATGGGAGAGCTCCAGGGAAACAAATGTGAAGTGAAAGGAGTTGAAATGTGCAGCGTGGGTGGTGAAACTGCCAAGCTGATCACTTTGTTCTGGGTTTAGTGGTTGCAGACAATTCTCTGTGATTTATTAAAAGTTAAGGATGTACATTAAAATCGCTGAGAGCCCAGCAAGTACAAGGAACATAAGATAGGACTTCCTTTGGTATTAAGAGATGTAAAAATACAATATTAATGTTTTGTATAGGTAAAGTAATAAATTGTCTGCTAAACAAATCTGACTGCATTGGGAACCTGAGCCTTTCCAGGAATTGATACTAATGCCAAATCAATTTGTGTTCTATACACAATATGAGTAATAGGAGAGAAAAGCAAATTGAACACTTCTATTGTGGCTTAGCAATTAAACTCTGTGTCTTAAAACATTGTCCTACCACAAAAGTATTTTCAAATAAATGAGTCACCTAGAAGTGCAGCTTTAATAACATTGGCTTTAGATACATTCCAACCTACAACTTATACCTGGGCTTTTAAAATTTAAGACAATGTTTCTAGTTAATCCTCTTTAGCACAATTGAAATTTCTAAAACATTTGCTCTGAAATTCTGCATTAAAGTTTAGTCACTGAACTTTTGTCTGGCAATCAAAGAACCACTGCATCAAATTGATTATTGCTGCCAAGTACCTCTCAGTCCCTAGGACTGAGCAATTTTCTTGGGGGTTTGGAGATAACTAGGGCCAGCACCAGCTCACCTCTGTCTCAGTCTCTGGCTGTTTGTAAAAGAAGCTTCTCAGACAACTTTAAGTCTTTGATCTGCAGCCTGCTCCTCACAGCAAGCAATAATTTAAGGGTTAATCTGCCTTATCTATTGCCTCTCTTGAAGATGATCTCCAAATTCAGCTCGCAGATTTAAGTCTAAGACTTCTCTGACTGCAAGGCTATTGCACAATCTTAAGCCTGCTTTGCCCCCTTTATTCTTGCACCAGATCTACAGTGATTTGATTACAGGACTTTTTAACAAGACCATCTCCATCCCAAGTGTAGCCCTATATGCTGTGAATTTGTAAATACCTGTGATCTTTGTTTAAGGATATGAGAAGTGCCTGCTCCCATCAGAGCTTATGCACTTCAAAATCTGATCACTTTTATGCCACAACACTTTCCCCAGTAAAACATGTCCCCTCTCCCACAAGATCCTGGCACTTTAAGGGTATTCTGGGCAAAATAACTTGCTATAGAAGGACTTGCTCCTCTGATCATCGATGTGAGAGAGCAGTCAGAGTGGCTAGCAGGGAGAAGTTATATCCTGTACAAAGCAGAGGCCAGTTTGATCTTGTGAGGTGCAGGCATCAAACTTAAGATGCCATCGTGAAAGCAATAATAACAATTTAGTCAACAGAAGACACAAACATATTTATAAAGTCTTGGCCCAGTTGAAGTCAATGGCAAAACTTCTGCTAACTTAGAGAAGCCAGTGTTTATATTCTCTTCTCAAATGCTGTAAAGTACAGAAAAATTGGGCCTGAGAAATTGCTGCACCAGCCAGACACAAAAGGCCAGCTGCTCCGTTCCCCTTTGAGGGCAGTTTCTTGCATCCATCAGCTCCTGCCATCAACCTTCCAATTTGGAAGCAGTGCCTGAGATCACAGGTAACATTACAAATGAGGTTATGCTTTCCTTCTGATAAAACTGTCTGCTTCTGTACTGCCTGCCTGCACAGCCTGAACCAACCTAGGACAGAGCAAAGCAAATGTTCCCAAAAGTACCCCTCAGCCTCCAGTGATGAGGTGAAATAGGGATTAATGCCTTCCATAAGCATCACCATCACTGCACATTATTTCTTGCTGTCCTTTGAGGCCAGACCTCATAGCTCATGGGGTAAAGATGTTTGCAAGCAGCACAGGATCACCCCAACTGAATTCCTGTTCTTTAGCAGAGCTGTAAATACTACTTTTTTGGAGGGTTTTTTTGGTTGGTTTATTTGTATGTTTTCTTTTTCTTGGTGGCTTGTTGTTTTTAAATATCATGTATGTGTTTATATATCATATATCTCCTCATTTTAAATAAGTAGCAATGGCACTTGGGAAGTCAAGAGGGAGAACAAACAAAGTTTGTTAGCACTAAAGCCTTTTTTTTTGTCATCCTGTCAGCTCTCCTACATGACAGAGGTTTGGATGAAACAGCAGGGCAGATCCTACATCAAAATAAGGAATGAAGACTTCTGCTTGAAACTGTGCTTATATGAATGCAACCATTGAATGGTAAGTGAATCTTTGAAGCTGAAAGCTTAAAAATAAGATTTCAGCCATTTAAAAATATACCCACACACACATGAAACTTTCTGAGAATTTGACACTTTATTCCTCCTGCATTGTTGGTGACAACTGGATGGCCAACCAAGCGCTCCAAGCACAAACATCCAAAACAGCAAATCCATAAATAACTGCATCAGACAGTGCAGAGAGGACTTGGGAGCTCTCTTCTCTGCAGACATCTCCAGCAGTTTAAAAACAAACAAACAAAAAAATAAAAAGACATCACCTACCTGCTGGTGAGAAGAAAAAAGAAGGATACATAAAGCAGTGCAAACAAGTATCTGAGTGAAACTTTCTAAGAATTTTTTGGCCATGTGTGCTGTTTAATCAATGCTTTGACCTTCCTCAGAAGCTTCTCATTGCATTTGGCTTGTTTATGTCTTTAGTGCAACACATTTTCACACAAAACTTCCTTTTTTTTTGGTTGGCTATCTCAGTCCTTTTTCTAAAGTGTATAGCATGGCAGTGAAGCAATAGATGTCGTGGTTTATAATAAGCTCTACAATGAGGCAAATGTAAGTGTTTTTGAAGTGATAAGAAGCCATTGCTCCCATAATTTCCAGTACAGGTTTTAATGCCTTGTACCAGTTCTTAATCTCTGACCACAAGAACAAAGAAGAACTTAGGTGGTCAACTCTGTTTTTAATATCACAGAAAAGAGGTTGGTTTTATCTGAAAGATCTCTGCACGGTTTATTGCAGTTGTCCCAAATGCCAACAGCAGTGTCAACATTGCCATATCTGCTCTGTGATTATTCAGTCAGATGCAGCCATTGCAACAGTGCTGAATGAAAGTGGGAATGGATTTGGTTTGGAGTTGCAGAGACAGGAGACAGGCAGTGGATGGAGAAACAACAGAGGAGTAGAAAAGCCATGTCACATTTCACGAAAAAATGCTCAGGATGACATAAAGCCATGCAAAAAACCATGAAAAACACCCCCCAAAAAAGAGAGGCTCTAGAAGGAACAGAGTCAGGTGAAAGTTGGGTGAATTGAAAGGATCCAAAAAATTGTAAGATATTGTGCCATTGTTAAAATTTCCATTCTCCTCTCTGCTTTTCCCCAGTTGCACTAGACTGGTTACTGACTGACAGTGTGATTAGGCCTTTGATCTTTTGATTTCACTGCAGAAAATGCAAAGTTATTTCAGTGCTTCTCATTTCCCACCTCTCTCACTTCATATCTTTACAAGTTTAGGGTTGTTTTGCTTCCTTCCCTTCTTTATCATACTTTTCTACATGAACAGTATTTTGCATACTTCAGTTCTGTGCCTCACTGTTGTGCAATGTGCAATAATATACAATTAGGTGATTTTTTACACCTTTTTTGGTAGTAAGATATCTATCTTATGATTATTGTTGTCTACTGCCACTGCAAGCATCCATGTTTTTTAAGACATATCTTTTGTAACAATAAGAAGAAATAACTGAAATCAGATTCAAAATGAGGACATGTTAGATACAACTGAGTCTCTTACATTCCTTACAAGTTTTATCCATCTTTATTGTGGTGCAAAAGATTTTGCTTCACAAATATATGATTCTGTAAATCAAAATTATTTAAACTTCAAGTTGGAAAAAAAAATCAAGAAGGAAGAAATTAACTAAAATGAGAATTCATCTCTTTCTCCAAAAGATTATTTTTATATACAACTCCCAGCAATTCATCACTGTGCCACATTCCACTTTCATGTCTTTATAGGATTATTGCTTAACTGTTTTTATTGGAATTTTTGATACAGCATAAAGACAAGACAAGCAAAGCCCGAGGGACAAAGGGTTTGATTTATGTATTTTTCTCTTGTGTGTGACAATAAACAAAAAAAAAAAAAAAAAAAAAAAAAAAAAAAAAAAAAAAAAAAAATTCTACCACACCAGATGTATGAAAGTAAACACATAGGAAGAAGTTTCAAAGGAGACCAGCATTAATGGCAAGTTAAACATAACCAAACAATCAAAGGGATCTCTGGTGCAGTATTTCTTTTACAAGAATAGTGAAGAACTGGCTACAAGGAAAAAACCACCCAACTTCTTGTCACAGTGAAATGATGACAGAGCCTGCAGAGGCATGCTAAAAGGAGCGAACTAAACATGGTAATTAGACTTTTTGCTTGTCAGTACAGCCTCTGAAGACTTAAGCAGGCTGAGCTAAGATATCAAACTAGAGGAGAAATTGCCTGCAACAGCTATGATGGCTGAATGTCACTGGAAAATGTTCAGGATTTAGGTTTTTGTGGGTTTTTTCCTTCTTGTTACCTCAGTCCAAAGAGGTATTTCTGTCCCCCACTGCCATTGCCAGTATTTTGGGACATTCTTGGCTCTGTGAAGGCCTGGTGCTGTGGTTTGCTCTCCAGGAGTGGCACACACAAGCACAGCTCCCTGTACTGGGGGCTGCCATGTGGAAATGTCACCATGTCACTGCTGCTTCCAGCTGGTGGCCAGAGCAAACAGCTCATTGCCCACCTTTAAACAAGAGGACTGTGTTTCACCTCCATCAGGCCAGTCACCTGGAACTGTTTTCCGCTGGGATATTTCCTGTGGCATGGGCAGAGAGGTGACACCAAGTGTCTCAGTTATGTTGCCAGTTTAATATTCAAATCAAGGAGCCATTGTGACTTGCACCAACATATCTAAACTGGATCTTCAAAATTCATTTATTCTAAGAATCACTCCCAATTTCTCATCGTGGTGATTATGCCACAGAGGCAGCTGCCCTCTGATTGGAAAGGGAATCCTGAAATGTTTAGTGGCAGCATTGATGTTCACCCTGGGCAACACACTGGCACCCTGTGTGAGCCCCTCAACTGCTTGGAATGAGTTCTGGTAGAAGTAATTTGCACCACAAATTGCAAGAATGCTGAGCACATCTCTTCAGTTTGCCAGGTTCCTTGCTGCCAAGAGGATTTCTCATGTCAAGGAGTCATTTTCCACTCTGGCATGTTGCTGTGAGTAGCTGATGTTTCTGCAGCAGCCTCAGAGCTGTGGCAGAGTGACTCCCTCAGTGCTGAAACCTTAGACCCAAGTGATTCAGCCAAAGAGGGACTGGTGCTCCTGCTCTGTATTTGCAGAGAATTTAGGTAATGAAGTACATTTTATGTATGTTTCTTCCTCTACTGTCCCTGATATTCTTTCTCCCTTGGACCCATTAATAATGGAGTTTTTGCCCAGATGAGGCAGCTTTTCTCTCAGTACTTCTCTGGGATGCCCCATGGTATCAGTAGATTTCACCATTTCACCATCTATTGCCATTGCAGCTGCTTTCTTTGGCAGTCCTGGGAATGCAGCCCTAAGGGCTCCTCTCCTCCCTCCTGCCATCCCTCTTTAGATAGCAAAAATCAAGTGGAATCAAAGCTCTATAGGGACAAATTTTCCCTGTTTTATATTCCATGAAGTCATTTTATTCCTTCATACCTAGGTCTCTCTTTGACTCTTCACCCAACCACTTCACTTCTTTTTTTTTTTTCTATTCCCTTCTGAAATTGTAGCGCCCCACTGTGCTCTTCTTCCTCAACACAGATTTTTACACGTGTTTGTCACTTCATCTGATTCTCTCAGGTCATGTCAACCTATGAAAACAGCTGCTGTTCCCTTCCCAGCTCTCAGGCAGCAGAAGCTTCTGCCAGAGAGATCTGAAGAACTTCTCCCCTTGACTTTAAATTGGTTTTGCACATCTTGTTTTCAGTGAAGAACTTGGAAAAGTAGATGCAAATAAGAAGTGTTAACATTGAGAGACTTTACTGCTGTGGTACTGGTCATTGAAATCCTGAGATTAGTCCTCAGACCACAGATTGCAAGTCAGTATTTCACTGTTTAGACAAGGAAAGTATGAATAAACTTAACAATCCATTAAAGCATAGTTAAGTATAAACTAAAGGCCACAATTATAGCAGAGTGGATTGCTTTTCTATCTCTGACACATCTGTCACACTCAAGAAGTTCATGAATTCTGAAGCAGCCTTCTCATTTAAAATAGAGGGAATATCTCCTACATAGTGAGACATTATGTTTAAGGACAGAGCATGAGTAGGAGCTGCTGTACATCTATAATGAAAAAAAATAAACCACATATTTCTAAAGAATGACTTTTGGAATTAACGAAATCTGAAAAATTAAGTAAAAGGGGTTTATTCAAGATCCAGGTATATGGGTCATGCCCCCAGTTGCTTTTCTTGGAGATTACAGTAATGCACCAGTCAGGTCTGTTTCTACAGATTTGCAGCTGCTGCTTCTGATTTGTTCTGCCTTGATAAAATCAATCTGAATTCATGGTCTCACCCTGTGCTGCCACTGAGATGACTCGTGGGAAACAGAGCAAGATGCAGCAGATCCTGCCCCAGTGCTAATGGCTGTGACACAGAGTCCCCACTACAAGGTCAGCCAGTTGAGAGCTGAGTGCCTCTGACCTTCCTCTTGCTTGTAAATTTAATTGCTTTGGTTGTTAGCTAATGTCCTGAAGAAAAAATAATGGAGAGGATGTAACCGGCTGATTTATATTTATTTATTCTGTATTCGAAGGTTTTACCTGTTAGGAAAGTCATTGCCTGAAATTGTGAGTGTTGCCTGAACATGAATATTTGCAGTGCTGGCACAGTAGATTATCTGAGTGTAATATTGCATTTTCAGTGGAATGTCAGTGCATGTCCTAATTCAAGAAAACACCAAACATTGCTGTCCTGACTGCCCATACATTTGGATGCTATTTATGTTTACACTCAAGGACTCTGTCCTGTGATGGGATGGGTCCCTAAAAACCTCCCTTATGAACAAAGTAGAGACTAAGAGGCTTTAAAATTCAAATTATGGGATTCACATGGATTCGGTTGCACTGGTGTGAAAATGTGTGGTTTTGCATACTTTTTCTGTCTTGTAGGCAGGAGGGCAAGGGAAGCACTGAGACTGTGATTTATAAACAGATTAAATCTTGGGGAATTATTTATCTTATTTTCTCTAAACTACAAAAAAAAAGAATTTTAAATGTAGTGTGTGATTTTCCCTTCCCAATTTATTTAGTCACTTGCAGTGAAACCAAGCACTAAGATTGTGCTTGAAAATTGAACAATGAGATAATTTAAATGCAACAGGACATGGTCCAGAACTGTGTATTGACTTCATTTGCAAAATTTTTCAGTTGTGCTGTTCACTTTGTTGAATAGTCTTGTACCCAGGCAGGAATGTTGCTGCCTTGACAATCACTGAGGCCAAGTTCCCAGAAACCTCTTCTAGCCACTTTTTGCAGATTTGACTAAATGAAAATATCGGTCACTGTGGTGACTGTCAGGAAAAAAATAAAATCACTCCAGAGACACCCCAGCAGATAGGAACTTTGGTAATTAGCAGTGGGAAATGGGAGTAAGAACAATTTTCTTTTCACAGGGAAGGCATTAGGTTTTTGTTTTTTACTTGGATATTAAAGCAATAAAGCCTTGATATGTTAATTTGTTGGATCTGAATGTGCTTAGGCTCCGTGATGAAGCTGTTTTGACACTGGGTGATGGGGATGTTTTGATAGTGCATTTCTGAGGTGCTGCTGTTTTGACACAAAAGGCTTTGACAAGATATTTGTAAGGTCACTGTGACCTACCACTGCTGTTATGTGGAAGGGATGGAAATGTAAATGCACTGATGTCTAATCAATGGAGTGAAGCACTGTGGGATACATGTAAATTGAGGTATTTGGGTTATAAATGAGCATGTTAGAAATGTGCTTCATGGGAGCTTTCTTGGTTTTCCAGTCCTGTGTGTAGAGGAGCATTTAACTCTGAAAACTTACGAGGCCTTGTGGTGGCCTTCCAGTACTGAAAATAGGGACCTAGAGGAAAGATGAGGTGGGATGGTTGATCAGGAAATCTGCTGCTAGGAAATGAGGCAGCAGGTTTAAATTGAAATAGGGGAGGTTTAGATTAGATATTACAAATAATTTTTTTACTGTGAGGCTGGTGAGGCACTGGAACAGGTTGACCAAAGAAGTTGTGGCTGCCCCATCCCTGGTAGTGTTCAAGGCCAGGCTGGATGAAGCTCTGAGCAACCTGGTTTAGTCAGAGGTATTGGAATGAGATGCTCTTTGAAATTCCTTCTGACTAAAAACTTTCTTTGATTCTGTGACAGTAAGAAAATGTTTGGCTTTTCATAGCTGCCTCTTTCCACCGATTAAGACAGAAAAAAAGGTACATTTTTATTCCTATTTAAGAAAACTTGTGACCGTAATACCCTCACAAATTTGAGTTGACTAAAGCAACCAATTACCTGGGCCTTGCATAATCTCAGCATAATTTCTGGTCAACCCCCAGTGGGAAGGCTGCTGGTTTAGTGATGTGAAATCCACATCACAAAATTCATTTTCCCTCTCACAGAAAAGAGGCTGCTGTCACTTCTGCTCCTGAGATGGCACCTGGATGAAGCAGGCAGAGTCTGCAATGCAAAATTCTGGGCTGTCAAAGCAGAGGGAGGCAGCCCCTGGTGAAAGGATGCTGCCCTGGGCTGTGGGATGCTTGTGGCTGTCTTTTCTTCTACTGGTTTTTGCCAGGCCACACAAGGTTGGAACATTAACAGGGGGCTGCCACACAAATAGAGAAGCCTGTTGTGCTGTGTATTATGGAATTTAATGCCCTAACAGGAGATGGATCAATATTATAGCAGGAGAGGTAAGGAATCCAAGAATAGTCACAGAAAGTGAAAAGAGAGAAGAGGCTAAAAGAGGAATGAAGAAAGGTTGCTCTTCTCCTTCAATATATTTTTGGTTTTTTCTTTTCTTTTGGTTTCTCTGTGTGCCTGTATACATTTGGGATTTGCTGGAAGGCTTTGACCAGTGTCTTTTTTTGTTTGTTTTGGTTTTTTTTTTAATTTTTGTAATCGTGTGTCTGCTTTATTGCTCTAAACCTGCCAGAGCTTGATGTCAGAGCATTGCTGCCCGAAGAGCTTGTACTGGCCTCTATTTCCAATCCTGTACAATCTCAGTTTAATCACTGTGGCAGTCAGCTCAGAAGTGCCTGTAGGTGGAAAACATCACTGTAACATGATGCAGTTGATTTTACTTCAGCATGGCCTTGAGACAAGCCACACTGGCCCATGGAATGTGTGCAGTATCTCCTCTTTCTCTGTACCAATTCACACTCTTGGAGATATAAAATTTCCCTTTCTGAAAACAGTTTTAGAAAATGCACAATAAGCCACCATTTTTAGACGGTGAGAGCAAATATTAAACAGATTGCAAACAAGGCAGCCTGAGAGAGAAACTTAAGACATCCCATTAAGCAAACACATCATTCCTTGCTCCCTTCTGTACCCTTTCACCAATCTTATCGCTTCCATCAATCTTCAATCACTTTAATCATCTCCTTCCAGCCTCTGCAACCTGCAAAGAGCTTAAAAAGCCCTGCACTGGCTTTGTGGTTTCATTTCTCCTCTCTTTGCTCCCAGCAACACAAATAAGTGATTTCACAACCATTGGGAAGGGAGAGCAGAGGGGAAAAAAGATTTAACCTACCTCATCTAATCAGAAGCTCCTAACAGATGGAGGGAAACTGCTCCCTGAGCCCAACAAGGAACTGAGCCAGGGCTCTTCCCTCATCACCAACTGCTGCCAGCTAAACATCTGAATTTCCTCTCTTCTGGAAGCTTACAAAAGCTCTAATCCAAGAAATGGCACCTCATTCTCTCCCCTTCCCTCCCTCATGCCATCTCCTTCTCCCACAGCACATGGCGTTACACCCTTCCAGACAGATGAGTTTCAATATTGTGTCAATGCCTGAGTTGCCGTTTTCCACCCACTGTCAAATCCACTGCAAAAAAAAACCAAAAAAACCAAAACAAAATCAAAGCAAAACAAACTCCGCAGAAGAAAAAGAAGAAAAGCAGCAAAAACTGGTAAGACTTCCTGTTTCTACATGTCCTCTCAAGGTTTTTTTTGTCCAGAAGGTTCAGAGCACAACTGAGGACCATAGTTTCTGAAATATCACGAAGAACCACGTTTTACATCAGGAGAGTAGAATTCCAGTTTCTCTCTGGCAAAAGGTAGCATCCATTAGCCAGCCATTTACATTTTTGTGGGCTTGCCTCTCATTTTTGGAGCAGAAATTTCATCCTGCACCTGACTAACCTCCAGAGTGAAGGTGATACCTTGGTGCCTGCCAGAGCACCAACTTTAGTGGCCAAAATTAAATCGCCCATTACACCAATTACTCATTTCCAGCTATGTGCTGTGTCTGGGCTGAGGGGAAGGTGTACATGCGAGCATATTTCAAAGTCCAGCTCCTGCCTGGTCATCCAGATGGGAAACACAGCCAGGATTCCTTGGCTCCTCTCCTACAAAGCATCACTGTGTGTAGAGGATGGGTTGGATTGCCCAAGAGAGGGGCTAGGAAAGGCTGCAGTGCTCCCCAGGTTGGACACAGCTTTACAAGTCATGGTAAGGAAAGGTTTGTTGACAATGGAAGTAAATATCTTTAGTCTTCAGTGCCAGGGAGGCCAGGGAGTTGTTAACTCGTGTGTACCTTAAACATAAAAACCAGCTTTACCTTCTGACCAGATTGGATCTCTGGGCATTTATTGCAAAAGATCTGCCCAATGCAATCCATCTTTAGCAGACCCTTGATAAAAATTCAGGTACAACTCACTTAATTAGACAGATGGTCAGTATTCTGTATTTCTTCTTCCTTAAAGGAAGGAGAGCCCATTTGATTCCAAGTTTGAGGAAGAAGAATGCCTTTGAATACCATGTAAGTGGTCAGGTAGGTCCTAAGGACTTTCTGAGGAAGGGACCAGAAGCAATAGGTGTGACAGCATGGAAGTTCACCAAGTTTTGGTTTTGCAGTTGAGTTTGATAATATTTTGATAGTCAACACAATGCTCCTGTTCAAATGCTGTATCAGAGACTCCTCCTGGCCTCTCTCATGTTCAGTTTTGGACTCAAACACAAAATGCTTCAAAGTTTCACCTATGTTTTCTCCAGAGACCTCATGTTCATGCAACCATACACACATGCACCACACCTCTCACTGAAAAGGAATCTAATAATGAGAACCAAACAAGTAAAGTCTCCTGAAGTTTTAGAAGAAGCCACAAGAACAGTACAATAATTTCTCCCTTAATATCCACTATGATATAAATTATTCAAAGGCTTTTATTCCAACCTTCACTGGCAAATAATTCCTTTATTTCTGTCTATAGCCAGTTTGTTTGTCATATGCACTAAAGTGAATAAGATACTACTTTCATTTCATAAGGACTTTGACATGTCCAGTAGCACAAATGTCTAGGTTGGTGTTACAAGTGCAGTTTGACAACTTCTGCAGAAAAACAGGTGCACCTTTTGTAGCTGATTTATTTTTCCTGCAGAATATACCTTGGCAAGAAACCTGTTTAGTGAGTGTAATGAGATGTGACTTTCAAAAGTAGTAAATGGGCACAAATTGAAATATAAAACATTCTTTTTAAACAAAAGAAAAAGAAAGTCACTTTGGGTTTTTTTTTTCCTCTTTAAGAGTGTTTGAACACTGTCACAGGTTGCCCAGAGAGGCTGTTCAGCCTCTGTCATCGGAGATATTCAAACCCCAACTGGGCATGGCCCCGAGCAAGGCGTCAGTAGGTGACACTGCTTTGAGCAGAGGGTTGGACTTGACAGCTTCCAGAGATGCCTTCCAGCCTCAGCTACTCTGTGAAACTAAATAGTTGTGTTTTCTGTACAGGCACAAAGGGATAATTTCCTTTTAGATAGTTGTGTAAATTCCTCCTGTTGTCAGATTCAACAGCATCAGTCATCTCTCTCTGTTGCTGTGATAGCTGAAGCTTACCAGAAATAAGAGGGGCAATTCAGAGGTGATTTCTACCTTTCCAGGAGAGAGGGCTGAAATAAATATTAGCTGAGAAGCTGTTGCAAATTATGGATGCTGAGTCAGAGATAACAGAGTACACCTTCTTTAAGTGGGAATTATTTACAATCTCTCATGTTAATAGTTCTTCTTCTTAATGTTCTTCTTCCTAATGTCTTAAGACTCCCCATCCTTTGAATCCAAAAATCTTGCAGGTAAATTAGACATAGGGAGAGTTTATGCACTTTATGACTGAGAAAACATAGCCAAAATGAAGAACTATGTTCCTGAAACTGCATCCGAATTTGACATTCTACAAAGGGATGAAACTAAAAAGAGAGGATAAAACATGCCTGGATCAAATGTATAACTCCTGTGTCAAATGTGTTCAATAAGCCAGTGAAAGAGAATAAGATAAACTCTGAAGGTTAATTACAAATGAAAAAATAAACACTAAAAAGGGGGGGGGGGGAATAGAAAGAGGAACTCTGGAGCTTGAAATGATTGAATGCAGCTTGCTCAAGGGACTATTGCCACACATCTGCTCTGTGACAAGTATAGTAAAATTAGTTGTGGATCATCAAAGAGATTCCTAACACTTAACCAAATGAGACCAAAAGTGCCTTTTTTCCTCAGGTTCAGACATCTGGGAAAACATTAATCAAACATACAGAATCAGTGGGAGGAAAAATTTGGAAAACAGCAATGTTGAAAAAGACTGAGTGGATAATATAGGCAAAAATTAGATGTGAATCTGCAGTGCAGTATCACAACAAAACAGCCATTTTTGCATTTTATTTTTATTTTTTCAGTCTGCCTATGAAGAACCATCATACTCTTACTCAGGAAGGAACAATAATCCTGTTCTGTTTGAGAATGGTGAAATGGAAAATCTTGGTTGATTTTGCAAGGTGTTTAAGGTTTCCTACTAAATGCCCTTGGGTCCCTCTGATGCAGAAGGGAGCTGGCCCTTAGAACACAGAGTATAGGGCTGCACAAACCCTCACCAGGCTGTTACAGAGGAGTTGGAAAGGAAATCAAAGAAATGCAATGTGGTGATTGCTGAGGGGACTGGCTTACAAGGAAAGATTAAAACTTGTCTGATTACATCTGTGCCTGGTGGGATGCAGGGAGGATCTTCCTAAGAATTGGACAGAATATAAAAAAAAAAGTTCTGTGGTTTTGGCCACTGAATAAG
Source organism: Drymodes brunneopygia (assembly GCA_013400955.1). NCBI lineage: Eukaryota > Metazoa > Chordata > Aves > Passeriformes > Petroicidae > Drymodes > Drymodes brunneopygia. The sequence continues at coordinate 673,889 of VZTZ01046665.1, forward strand.
AACTGATTCCTCTTTTGGGAATGAGAGCTGGCTTTTCTTTCTTTGGTGTCTAGAGGCAATCTCTTGGGCAGAGATTTCATCTTGGTTTTCATCTAATTTGTTTTTAGCTTACCTAGAACACTTCCTCTTAGCCTAATTTAAATTGACAAATTTTAGTGCCTGGATTTTTTTTTTTTTAATCTATGCATTCAATTTGTCATCATTTCTAGTGACCAGCAGATGATATCAAACAATAAACAGTTATAGGTACAAAATATGGGAGAAGAGTCACTGTGCAAGCAGATATAAGGAATAACAAGGGAATAATGCTCGAAAAGGGACAGTTGGCTTTGAATATCAGCAGAAATAGCTTTTCTCAGGCCTGCCTACGTGACCTGCTTGGTTTGCACAAAAGTGTGACCCCTTTAGCAGTTGCATATTCAGTTCTGCACTATATCTGTCTCACTGCACTTGCTTCCACCTCCCCACCCACTCAGATCTATTTTTTGTGTGTAGGCGATAAGCATTGTGATTTTTATTTTTTCCTTTCTTTGGTGTGCTGCAAATCCTCCTCTCTGCAACTGCAATTCTGGGACAAAATTCTCACATATCCATTCCTAGATCTGCCCATTTGACAATTTGGTGGTTTTGCAGACTACTTGGAATAAAAACTGTCCAGCATTGCATTACTGGCCTCTACCAATGCATGTCAGGCAGGGAGGAGGGGATGTAGTTGACATGTTGCCATCTCTGCAGTTCAGAGCTCAGACTCAGACCAGCTTGGGTAAGAACTTTGGCCTTGTGCTTTACTGTGGCCCTGTACTTTCTCCCAATCATGGGGGGATGATTAGCAGGAGCACAAGATGCACTCCTGGCTGCTCAGGCAGACCTGTTCCCTGCAGTGAAACCGATAGCAGCATTCCCACCACCCTGATCACATTAATAGAGATGACTGAATCTTTATCCCAGGAGACTCTGCTGACTCTCTCCTGCCTTTTTCTAAATAATAAAAATCACAAGCAAGAGCAATTTACCTATCAGCTAGTGGAGGATGACAGAATGTTTTTGAGGCTGAGGGCAGATTACCTGTCACTGTAAGTAGGCTACCAGCTGCTGGGCAGTACCTGCCCTTCTCACATAATTGCATCCTATCATTTGAACAGCTAAGAGAGCAGAGAAATGAAGAGAAATTCCTTCCTCAAAATCAAAATCATGTTTTCCCTGGACACTTAATCACTTAATCAGAGAAGACTCTTGTGGTCTATATGGAGGATGGTAAAAAATTCAGAGCTATATGATTTCCCCTCCTTTTTATTTTCTTTTTTGTGTGTAGCATTTTCTTGTGCATTTCATCAACCTTTAGTACATTATTTCTTAAGAAGCTCACAGACTGTTTTGTGAATGTGCAGGGGTATTGAGAAAAGACCTTTTAAAGTGGGAGAATTCTGCTTTTATTGTGTGTGATGTGGCTATGTTCCCACTGTTATCCCATTTTGTTTTAATATTAGCCTATTCAACCATGAAAAAATCTAAAGTATGAGAAACATATTTTTTCTTTTATGTAGCTAGCATTATGAGCCTCATAAAAATCCTATCTCAGATGAATAAACAAAATATTTATTTTTTGCAGAACACGAGTAGGAAGATGTAACTATTTAGAAGATATAACTGCTTCAAGAAACTGTGCAAAATTACACAGGTTGGAACCACTGTGTTATTCCATATCCAGGGATAGAAACGAGGCTGTCCCAAAGATCTGTGCACAAAGGCTGTGGGCTGAGCCACCCTGTCCTTCAGCATGTTTTAGTCTTCCACCAGCTCTGCATTTTCCCAAAGTTTCTGCATTTTTGAAACCTCACGCTCTTTGTCAAATTTGGCTGCAATGCTACTGTCAGTTCAAAAATTGTGGAAAGGGAAGGAGGAAAGACAGGCATGCAGGTACACAGAAAATTTCCTTGTTTGAGCCTCCTTTCCAAAGGAAACCAATGAAGGTAAGAAAGGATCACAAGGGCCATAACAGTGCAACATTTCAAAGTGATTAATTCACAAAGAAAAGAGAAAAAAGGTGCAGCCTTTGCCATGAAATCTTCTCCTTCTCACCTTGGGTTTGCTGTCCAAGACAGTTCGTGTCACACCTCTCAAGGACAGGCACAAAGGACACACAGGCAGCAACTGTGTTTTGAAATAGCTGTCAGAACACCAGGGGTTAATGATGCCCAGAGCCTCCTGCCTCACTGCTCCCTAAGTCTGTGCATTTCTTATGCAGAGCTGATTTGCAGCTGCACTGCTAAGTTTTATCCTGGGAAAAAGCCTCAAAAATATGTTTCTGCTACAGCAATTCTGCCCTTTGTAATTGGGGAAGAAAATGCCTATGAAATATGCCATAGAGCTCGGTGGTGCTGCATTCTGAAATGTTCTTCATTGCATACCATGAAAGCTGGAACTTCAAAACCCATTGATTAAAATGAGAGCATTGCTGTACTCTGCTAATTAGGATATAGTACTTAACGCTATTCTTAGTTTGAACTGTGCACAGTAAGTACATTTCTATTAATAGTTTTTGGGGGGTAGGGAGACAGTGTTTATCTATTTTTATTTTCTTTTTTAATTGCATGAAAAGGCAGGAGCCAGCAGTCACATTTTAAGGATGCTCTGGTAAGAGATGATTTCCTGCTGGGAGAAGCCAAACAAGAGTGGAAGAAGAAAATATCTGTCAGATGGCAGAAGGGGGAACAGAGCAGTTGAAGGATGGATAGCTGAGATGCAGTGAACTACTACATTCTCACAGCCTTTTTTAACCAATATTTCTGGGCTTGAACAGGGAAAATACTTACCCTTTTGAACATTTAGGGGGAAAGGTTATCATCACGCGTGAAATAAAATAGGGTTTGTGCAAATCCGTACAAAAACCCATTTGTTAATCAGAGTGGGAGCAAGAAATTTGAAATGCACACAACAAGCTGCAAGTCTAAGTAGTGTTTTCTTTGCCAGTCACTGAGGAAAGGTTAAAACTTCAAACAGCTACAAGTCTCTAGCAGATACATGGAAAAACAGGTACTGGAGGTGTGTCAAAATATCTAATATTTGTTGCATCTGATAGAAGCATAAGGAAAGTTGAAAGTTAAGAAAAGTAAAGGAAAAAGAACCAGTCACAAGGCCAGATCAGTTTCTAGGTACTAACAAGCTGCCCATGCAAAGTGCTGACAGGATTTATACCAGTGGTGTAAAAAGATTCATGCTGGGCTCTCACTTGAGTGCAGAAGAGCAGGAAAACCCTGCGCTGACCCCTCAGCAAATCAGCCACCTGAAGAGAGAGCCTTGTAGCCACATTTCCTCACCCAGCAGCCTGAACCTTCACCTTGTCCCCTCTGGGGTGGTTGTCCCACTGCAGGCAGGTGATGCCCTTGTGCCAAAGCACAGTCACATTAATGGGGGGCTGTCACCAAGGTGACCCCTGGGTTGTTTCCCCCAGCCAAGGGCTCGCCCCAGCCTCTCTCCGGCATTCCAGAGGGAGCAGGAGCTGCCTGTGGCCCAGCTGCACCCAAGGAAAATTAGAATGCCTTCACTTCGTGCACTCTGAATCTACCAGGGTTCCAAAAGAAGCACAGAATACATTTTCTCTCAGCAGTTAATGCATGCTGGGATTTGTGCTGTGTGAATGCGGGTCACCCGAAAGTGCAGAAACCGAAATGGAAAGAATGTGAAGGGAGTCCCTGCTCCCCCGTGTAAACAAGTTCTTAATCTTTCTAGGCTCTACCTGAGAAAGGATTTAGGATGCTGAGCCTCAATTTTGTCAGTCTCCTCTCCATCATCTGTGGGTGTTTACCGAAGCACAGGGCTGGTTACATAATTTTTCACATTATTCTCACAGGCTGTCCAACGTATGAAGTCAGTCTTTAATTGAAGTTTCTATTTGCATGCTTCACAACCCTTAAAATATTCTGCTTGGAATGTCAGATGAGGTTAATTGAGGACCCTCTTGATGATGGTATTATTGTAATTTGAACTTGGAGAATCCAATATTAATTCTAGAAGGATTCTGAAAGATTTATTTTTCCTCTTTAGGTTTTATCTTTTTATTGAGAATTAGTTTGTGGTTTAAATTCAAAACGGTTTTCAATATAATGAAATTCATAATGTTCTAATGAACTCAAGAAATTATTCTTTCCTAGAAATAGGATAATAACATTGCATTTAAATATTGTTATTTGGATTCTACCACATATGAGACTGCATTATACCCCTTTTTGGCTGGCATGATTTGAGGAATTTTTATTTCCTCTTGGCTATATGCAAGAGACTATTCCTCAAATTTGGCTGAGATCATCTGTAATTATTGTTCTAGCCTGCTGCCTCCCTGTGCCTGCAGTTGTATATTACTTTTGGAAAACTGACTGTAAAAGTAGCTTTTTACCTAACAGTAATGTTGTTTAGAAATAACCTCCTTTCTGTTTTCCCTGCGATTTTTTTAGCAGACAGGACATCTCCATGAGGAAAGGTGTTTGTCCCCATTTAAAATTAGTAACATGATAACAACCTCAGTGGAAAACACCTTTGTAAGAGAATCGAGGCATCCATTCAGATCTGTAAATGCAAATTTTATCACTCAAAAATTATGGAAACTTTTTTTTCCTTTAAGTGTATCTTGGCATCCATTTTTGTATCATCATATTAAGTTCATGTTCTGTTGAAGCACAAGGTTTTACCTTGTGTTGGCAATATTTACCATGTTCACACTGGATACATGTGTCTGTAACACAGGTAAGCAATGACACAGCATATAAATCTAAATTCCTTATCCTATTTCAAACTAAAACTTACAGTGATTTCAAAGAATATGTGTAGCATCTTTTAATCCAGAGTTTTGTGAGATCATTGAAAGCCTGGTACAAAGGATAATTTAACAAATGCTTTAAAGAAGTCACCGCTAACTTAATATCCAGGTCTTCCCTGCACAGTTTAACAATCCTGTGGTATAATTCCCAGTCAATTGATTTATTTTAGAAGGGAAACTGCATATTTGTTGCCTAGTACATCATACTCTGCTTCCATAGAACAGAAATGGAATTTGGATACAGCTGTGATATTCTTTCACTGAGTCATTAGACAGTGTTTAACAGTCGGTGTGTCAGGCACTACTCTACACAGATTTGTTATTTCAAGGTCTGTGTCTGATCCCTCAGAAACAGAAAGAGGCAGCCTTTTACCTCCATATGGAGTCAATGGCTGTTTTCTAAGGGTCATCTGCAGGGGATTGTTTCAAAACACCAATTTCATGCTCACGTTCAAATCAGGTCTTGAACCGATGTTCACGCTTATATCAATTTTTTACAGTATGGCTTTTCTTTGCTCTGCTGGACTGCTCAACAAACTGCCTTTCTTTGGTTTTTAACTTCATAATCTGGCCTTTCAGTTTTACTCCTCTGCACACCTGGGTTTGAGTCATGCGCTGAGAAGAAATGAGACAATATTTTTATTGTAGCAGCATCCAGAGACCGTTTTCCTGCCGCCCAGCCATTCCTGTTGTTTCTGTGCAGAGGATGTTAATTATCCAGTATGTGAAATTACAATGGCAGAAAATAGTGAGCATCTCAAACAGAGAAGTAATTACAATGTAAGACAAATTATACGGTTACGTTTGTTTTTAAAAAAATGTTGTGAAAAGTTTTTCCTTTTTTTCTTATTTCTTTCCTTTTTTCTCCTAAAAGCTCTGTGTTCACCTCTGTTTCACCCCACTGGGAACAGCAAGCTCAGAATGCTCAGATCCCCGTGGGCCACAATCCTGTTGGTATTAAGCACAGATCACTCTGGAACATGTCTAGCCAGGAGCAAGAGGAGCTGTGGTGAGGGACAGGTGTCCATATGGATCTCTCTGCTCTTTGTGCATATCTGGGGCATTTCCCTGCATATTTTCCAGCTGCTTCTTATCCTTTTCCCTTTAGATGGGAACTTACATTTGTCTTCCTCTGCTGGCCCTCTCCCTAAGGTGTTACAGCAAAGGGAGGTGATTTGTCCATGGGTTATTAGAGCAGACACCACATATACTAGGAATTCCCAGTGCATAAATAATGTCCTTGCTAATTAATTTATTTTTGTTTGAGCCTCTCGTCCCATCCTGTTACTGGCACTTTTGATTATCAGAACAGAAAGCCCAAGTCCTTTCCCAGTCCTTTGTCAGGTGGCTGCCTCTCGTGTTAACTGGTGGGCTGCTCTGTACACCATCCTTGGAATGAAAATTAGCTCCTCTGTAAAAAGGCAACAGCAGGGGAAGAATAGAAATTATGGGGTTTGAAACCTGACAGCCATATTTAATTTAAATTAAAAAAAAAAAAAAATTGCTGTCATGGTAAACCTGGAGATTAACAAGGAAGTCATAGAAAACACCAAAACAAGGGGTGTCCCCTTGTCCTTGGCCAGCTCCTTCCCAGCCAGGCCTGAGCAGTCAGGAGACAAGCTCTTCACTCTGAGTATGGGATATAAAAACAGGGCACTAAGGAATGACATTTCTTGTCTGACCACTGTTATCACTGCTGATGACTGTCACTATATGGGTTTCCAGTAGCTACAAGAAATGCAGCTCGATCTGGTCTGGCAGGTGTTCCAGGCACTGTAGCAGAATCTTGTCCAGGTGGAGAAGGCAAAAATAAATGTTTATCAAAGAGTTCTGATTGCTGGAGAGTTGTCCCCCCCAGCTTCTAATGGAAAGCTACATTTTGCAGAACAATCTATAGATGTTATCTCCCGGCTGTCACAGTGAAATTACCTTCAGAGAAGTGAGCCAGGAATCTGCCAGGAGTCACAGAGTGTGCAAATGTCCCAAATCCGAGTGCCTTAGTGGTGCAGTTATATCTCATCTTCATTTAAAAAAATGCAGGGAGAAAAGATTTCACATTATTCTTTAGGATAACAGAAAAACCACATCGATTCTGGACTGTGACATTCTTATTCTACCCAAAGGTAATTTGTTTTCTGTGCATAAGTAAGTTGTTATTTCCTTTTGTGTGCCTCCAGAAGTGTGTAGTTGGTTTCCTGCTCAACAGAAATTCTGAGTGAAGGCAAATACATAAACTACCTCTACCTCTGTAAAGTAACTATGCAGAGTACCTGACTTACAGTTCAGCAGTCTGAGAAAAACCACTCTTTGTTTTATATTTGGGGTTTGGGTTGGTTCATGCTTGTTTGTTTGTTTGTTTTTTCTGAACAGCGTCTATGCTGAGAGCTATGGAAATAATCAACAAACTGAAGAGAAAAGTAACAATGGCCACTACACAGAAGTTCAGAAAAATCTAACTGATGAAAAAGTTTAGTAAAGAGTCTGGAGAACACACAAAGAAGATGGTGAGTGGTTTTTTCCTCTTTATTTTCTGTGAGTGATAAGCAGAATGATGCAAAAATATGTGGCTTGGGAGTTTTGTTTTCCCAGGGGCTGGGCATGTGCAAGAGGCAAAAATGGCCTAAAATTAAGGTGAAAATGTAGACTGTTTAGTGGAAAGCATTTTGTAACAGTGAAAACTGTTAGGAATGTAAAAAAACACCTAGCTATTGAATGCAAAAATGCACACAAACTAAAATTCCATACAAAGCCCTGAAGAAAGCATATTCAGAAGCCACAAGACTTGGCTTTGGCTTTTTAATCTAAAATCAGAAGATCTTTTTTTCCCCTTATCCAACAATACATGGGTTAAACTGGCATTCACTAACAGACTTTTCAAAATGGGAAAGATATAGATATAGATATCTATAAAGATAGATAGATAGTAGATATTTAAGCTATATATATATATGTTCCTGAAAAGTTCAGATCTGGAGAAAGACTTTTATTTAATTCCTCTTCTTGGTTTAAGACCAAAAGTGCAACATTTAAAGTTGTTTTAATAAGCTGTGGAGGCAGAGAGAGGACTGTGGACCAAGGCAATGGCTGAAGTTGGTGCACCCTAATGAAGAGCTGTCAGTACCAGATTATTACTCAATTTTTTCCTGCTTTGGGCAGAATATTCGAAAGATGGACAAGTTCTGACAGGCAGTAATCCTCTCCTTATACCCCAAGTATTTAGATGTTTCAGGACATTTGTCACGGCTGCCAAAACTGGATTAACAATCTGTGAGTTTCAAAAAGAGAGCAAGATTTTGCCCATCCTTGCTTTGGGAAAAAGGGCAAATATTGCCATTCTTTCTTCCCTTTCTTTGCCTATATCTTTTTCACCTCCTGGCTGGAGTCAGACCAGTGATAAACCATGCACAGGAGCAGCCAGGGCTCCCTGTGGCTCTTTCCTAGTGAGGAAGCTGTGCTGGAGCCACACCTCCTGTAAAAGCACACAGCAACTGAGCTTTCTTATCATCCGCCCGCATCTCAGGCATCCCGTGCTGGGAAATGACAGACAGGGCTGGGGGAGGAGGGGAGAGGAGACAGCGCTTTGTTTAATTATCCTGCTTCAGCCCGATTGCTGCAGTGCTATCTTAAAAGGGAGATTTGGAAAGTAGATTTCTGGTAATTAGTGATCAGGATATTGTAAAGCTGTGCCCAGCACCTTCCGCTGAGGATTTACTCGCTCTGGGATGAAATAGCCAGGCTCTCACATCCTCTGGTCTCCTCGGAGGACCGGCTATCACACCTGCAGGCAGACAGGAGCTCTGGGCTCACAGATCCTGTGGCAGGGAGCAAAGAGGGGACTCCGTGTCTGTCGGGACTGGGGGCAGATCCATCTCCTCCTTCAGGAGGAAGCCCGGGCTGCCTGTGCTCCCCCAGAGTGTTTGCAGGCACCGCTGCCACCACATCCTGCTGCCAGATGAAACTCTGCTCTCATTTACTGCCCTGGCTGAGGCTGAAGTCCAGCACACCTCAGAGAAAGGAGCTTTAAGCACGTAGTCCAGAACGGAGGGAGTGTGAGTGTCAGATATTGATGATACAGTGTGCCCGCTCTGCAGCTGCACTGCAGGGGGAAACCCAAAGAAAGGATCACAAAAGCAACAGGCATCACAGATTGCCTCTCACAGTGGGAGGTGAGCAGCACTCCTACCTGGACAAAAGATATATTTAGATCATAATTCACGAAGAATTAGACTGTATGGACTCTCTTGAGGGACTGTGAATGTAACACAGCCAATGGTAAAATATCACCAAAAGCTGCAGCTACCTCAGGCAGCAAACACTGTCTGAGACAGAGCAGAACAAACCGCTTGGATCCCCAAAATGCCTGCTCACATGAGACCACAACCTTCTGATACTCCCTAGGCTTGTACCCATTTCAGGGGACATTCTGGAGTATGTGTTGGCACAAGCAAGCATATGCATCAAAACCAAGGGGTTTGCCAAAGTGAAAGAGAGGAAACTTGCTCTCTACCAGCAGTGATCCTGGCCAGGAGCTTGGGCAATAGCATAGAAACACCTGTTTTAATTTGCTGAATGCTGCTGTGACACGGAGCTTTTCCTATGACCATGATCTGCTTTCAAAGCTCAGTAAACAGCTGAAAATATCATGTAACTTTCTTTCCCCTTTGTTGCACGCAGTTCATCCTCAGAGGAAGAAGAGCTCCTGTGCTCATCTGGGCTTGGGAGCAGCAGCTCCCTTGAACACAGCAGGAATTCAAGCTGAGGCTGAGCAGGTTCAGGCACAGAGCCACGAGGCTTTAAGTGTGCAGGCTTGCCTTGCATAAAGAGAAAATTATGAGTTGTAAGCAGAGGGAGATAGCTGCTAGTTGGAAATAAGAGAAAATGCATTAATAGAAATTCAATTTAAGTTAAAAGGAAAAAAAAAAAAAAAAGGAGACCAACCTAGTTAATTTCAGAAGGATTCATGAGTCAAAATGTAAGACCTTTAGTTAGGAAATAATTGCACACTTATGACCTGAGGCAACAGTCAGAACTTGCTGAAAAAAAAATGGCACATGTCATTAAATTTAATAATGCTTAATTATAGAATCATAAATATTTGAGATTGGAAAGGCCCAGCAAGTCACCTAAGTCCCCCTCCTTATCAATGCAAGACTGTTCCTTATTGCATATATGCTGGTATGTTTTCTGCAGACTATCAGAACTCATTGTCAGGAGGATTTGCCTTAAATTCCTCAATTTTCTATTTCTTAATTTCATCCCATTACTCCCTGGTATACTTGCTTGTTTCCTGCTAAGTAATTCCTTTCCTCTCCTTCCCTAGTGTGAGTGTCAGTCAAATATTTGTAGATGGCTAGAACACCTCTCCTTAGTTATCACTTAGCCAAACTAGACATATTTATTTAGTTCTTTTAATCTTCCTCATAGGTAAATCCCACCTGTCCCTAATTATTTTGTTGCTCTTTTCTGAACTCTCTCATTCCAAACCTTTCTTGCAGTCATATTGAATGCAGTATCCTAGTTCCTGTCATCCAGAGCCAGGGAAAAATCAGGGGTGCTGTTGCATCTCTGCTGCAATGTGATGTGTCTCTGTGTCTGACCCACTACAATATTTTTTTCCCCTGATCTATTATGCTGAGCACCATGCAAGGCTGGAGAGAGGTCAAGACAACCTCTGTTTTTAAAATTCCGCCCTGCAGCTATTCCTTACGGTGCTGTCAGCAGGGAAGACATTTCGTCTTCTAAAACCTTACTTCTGATAGTTTTTCCATCTAAAGGTGTTGTAACTTGAGCCTTCTTCTGCATTGGGCAGTAACTTCACTTACACTTCTCTCTCTCTCTGTGCTTCTTTACTGTCCTCTGCCCCATGTGTTTCAGAGGAGATCAGTAAGAATGGCAGAACAGACAGAGCAAGAACAAAAAACCCCAAAATGTAGCTCACTGCACAAAAAGCTTCGTCTCCTGGGTTTATCATCCCACAGATTGGTAGCCCAGGATGAGGAAAAGGCTCTAGGGAAGACACTGTGATGAAAATTCAAGAATGAAGACTAAAGTAAGGAGACAGAGCAGTACAAAGATAACTTAGAGGGGCAAGCTGACAGGGGAGATGAAAACAGGAGAGACAGTGCATGTATTATCTCCCTGGCCAGCACCTAGCAGCAGATTCTGTTCTCGAACAATTGGTGCTGCGTTGATTGCTCTGGAGGGCTCTGTTTTGACTTTTCCTTGTCAGTTTTGATATTTCCATTTGCACTAAAACACTTTCTTCTTGCTCAGACCTTAGTTCCACGGAGCTGAAAGGTGGGCCTTCCATGCAGAGTCTGACTTTGCTTTCCTGGCAGGTCCTCTGCCCTTGTCACAAGGTCCCCAAATAGTGACATCCATCTCCTTAGTGCGCACTTAACAGGGAATGATTTCCAACAGCATATTGCAGAAAATTTAGGGGCTTTAGGATAACTTTGTTGATGCCCAGGGTCGGAAAGAGTCTAGTCAGCATCCATTCTCTTGAGACCTTACCTGGTTAAACAAAACCAAATATTAAATATAAAATATTAAATAGTAAGTAAATATTGCCCAGGAAGCACTAGATTAAAATAATAATCAGTTGTATCAGTGTTCAAGCCAGGGGACTTTGTAGTGTTTGCTTTATCCTTATCTTTTACACTTTTCATTTCATCTTTTAAAATCATGACAATTGGCAGAGCTGTGCAGGAATGCAAAAAGTAAATGTAAAAATCTGCAAATGTAAAGGTATATATGTAAATATTCCAGCAAAGGAATGAGTGTCTACATAAAGAACAGCCTACTTCTTTTCTAGAAGTTCTCGTTTGGTTTGTTTTGTTATGGTTTTCGTTTTCTTGAAAATAATGAAATTGTTGTGTCTCATGCTTTTTGAACAACTACTTACATGACAGTTGTCATGATATTTGTCACAATTAATAGAAAATACCTTTCTTTTATTATTTTTCATGCAGCTGCCAACGATCTCTGTTGCACACATACATCTGATAGGTCATTATCAGAGTAACTGTCTGAAACCATTCCATGGGGAGAAACTGACCCTTGAGAAAAACTTATTTCAAACAACAGAGGACAAACATGAACCAAGGAATGTTTCCATCTTTAATACAATAGTTTCCAACCCAGCCATCAATTTTTTTGTGCATCCAGCCCTACACAAAGGCTGCCTGTGTGCATGTTCAGATGGATAATGAGTGCCTGAAGCTGACAGGGTTCATGAAAGCCATCACCTGCCTGTGGAAATCAAGGTGCTTAAACAAAGGGCTCCTGCAGAGCTCTCCTCACCAAAACATTTCACAGTTGCACAAGTACAAGCAGTTGCCACACTGCCACAGAGGCGAAGAGAGCAGGGTACTGTGAGACCATGCTTTTCCAGCATGGGCTTGGTGCTGGTTGTCCACAAGCCTGGGAGGATTCCCCTCAAACTCTTTCTGGGTGCTACAGGAACCTAAATGAAGTTGAAAACTGAAGTCCTGAGGCAAATTCAGATGATGGATCCTGAAAGCTTTTGCCTTTCTCTGACTTATCTAATATGTCAGGCAGCCAGCGTGACACAGAAAGAAGGGTGTTTATGCAGCATTTTTTCCAATTTACATAATTTTCTCAGCCTGTGTCTAAAACACTCTGACACTTTCAGTTGTTTCTTCTCCCCTTAAAAAGGTTTTGAGACGTTTTTGGAAAAAAAGGAAGTATGCAAAACATGCAGAGTTTAAACTCCAGTCTCCAAATCTCCTTATTTTAGGTCTTTTTTTTTTTTTTGGTGGCTCAGAAAATGAAGGCTATCAGTTCTTGAATTATGTAAACTGACATGGTACATTTTGTTTCGTTTTCTTCAGAATGTATGCACCAACTTATCCATAAACTATTGATTGCAGGGGGTTGAAGCTGTCTGCAAGTGCTGGCTGATTTTAGAAGAGATTTTATTTGCAGTTCTGCCTCAAAAGCAAGGTGTTGCTGTTACTTACCATAGAAAGTACATGGTGCTGAAGACATGCAGGTGTCTGTGGGAGAGGGGCTTGCACTCCAATGCCCAAGTTTGTGTCTTTATGCACAGTATCTGTGAAAACATGAGGAAATCATTGCACTTGAGTCATCCCTCTGGGGCAAATTGCCTCCAAAGCTTTGTTTTCCCTGCTACATCTGCTGTACTGCTTGCTCTCTCTGTTTTCCACACATCTATATCTGCAAGGGATTTCCCAGGCAGAAGCATGTAGTTATGTACCAAACCCTTGTTCTGTGCACAAACAGAAAAGATAATGTTTCAGGGATGGATCACACGCTGAGCTCGCTCTCAGCAGATCCAGCAAACACGGCCTGGATGCCTCAGCCTCACCCAGCAGAGCTGCATGGCACAGCCACAGACACCCTGAGCACCCCACTGCATGCCTGGGCTGTGGCCACAGCACAGACCTGACACGTCTGAGAGGACCAGAGCTGTGGCAGAGCCTTCACACAGCTCAGAATCTCAGATTTGTGGGAGAACCTGCAAGCCCTTGATGGAAGCTGGACGAAACTTCCTCAGACAAAAGGCTGTTTCTCAGAGATCCACAGCCACCATATGGATTTTGTACAAGAAGGGACTGGTCCCCATCCTATCTTTTCCTTGAGGAGAGGACAGGCAATGCTGCCTCCAGCCCTTGGTTGAGGGTCACAGGCGGTGTGCACACGGATATATGTTTTTATCTTTGTACAGAACATCTGGGTGGCCCGACAGCCCTGCCGGGCATGAGCTGGCAGAGCTGCTCCCTGCTCCCTCCCCGCTCCCCCTTCCCCCCACATCCCGTTTGAAATCCTTGCTTGGCCCCCTCAGCTGTGAGAGGCAGGAGCACAAAGCACCTCCAAGGGTGTTTCTGCATCCAGCAGCTGATGCTGGGGCTGGGTACCGGGGGTGGGCGCTGCTGTCCCGCTTTTCTCTGCCCTCTCAAGGATGCTCACACCGCAGCTCTCAGCCAGCTTCCCAATGCTTCACACAGGCTTTTTAAACACCGTAATGATTCCCTACATGCATTCAGGACAGGTCAGGCTTTTCCCTGCTGAGACGCGATAAACACGCTCTTGCCTGACTTCTAAAAGGCGCTAAGCTTTTCCGAAGTTTCGTAGCGCTCCCGGGGATTTTGTATGAGGCAAAATGGCCATGGCTGCGTGTTGGATTTTTCCCCGTTTCGGCAGCGTTTTGCTGCCTTGTGGCTCCTCGGAGCGGCGGGCGCCGGCAGTGCCGCCCGGCCGGGGCGGGAGTGCTCGCCTGACCCACATTCCCACATTCCCACATTCCCACATTCCCCCATTCCCCCATTCCCACATTCATTTCCGAGCCACACAAAGGGACAGCGCCCATCAGTCCTGCCTGATGACCGGATTAGCAAACTGGTTATGTAGAGAAGCATCTGCAGGTTTTGCTGTGTCGTTGTGGTGTGGATCTGTGCTTTATGTCTTGCATTTTCTTTACTCCAAACATAAGATTTTTTTTTCTGCATCTTAATTTGTCTCACTTTTTTAAAAAAAGGATTTCTCAAAACCAGAGTGGTCCAGGTGATTAATGAAACTCACGTATTCTTTCATAAACATCTATTTCAGAATGTACTTACACCACATTGCAGCAGCTTCTTGTGCTCCTGTTTTAGGGAATCAGCGTTCACACCACTAAAGACAGCATCAGTCACTTTCTCAGATTTTGTAGCCCATCTGCCCTACACTGGAGATCCCTGGAGATGTCATTACTGAAGTGATGAGACATTCTGGTTTAAGTGCTCATGGTCTCTGCAGAGCACAGGGTTGGGAATTAAGCATACATCTTATGAACAGTAGTGCAGAACAACATCAATAAATGACTATTCTCCTCCTTAATGTTGGCTTTTAGATTCAGGAGGACTAGAAGTAACTACTGCCAGGCCAGAACTCCTGATTTTTAATTCCTGCTCAGGCCTGGATTGGTGCTGCCAAACTCCATTGTGCCTCTGGGAAATGGGCACAATATTTGCACTTATTGAGTTGTGCTGAGCAGGTACTGCCCAGGAAGTTCTTTGAGTGCAGAAGTGCTATATGGGAAGAAAGGTTCGTGGTTGTAATGGAACAGGACTTCAGTAATGATTCTTGGCTAAGGTGAGACTATCAGCCCAGCCCAGTGAAACCCTGGGCAGTTGCCTCAGGTGCAGAATTATTCTATTTCTCATGTTATTTATCCCACTGCAAATACTTCTGGTTTTTCCACCAGTATGTGCAACATGGTAAGAAAACACGCCTGTGTTTGCTCTGCAGTAGGTTCTAGGATTTGGGTTTTCTTTGTTTGGATCACACATTAAAACACAGAGGAGTGATCTGATGGCAAGGTAAGCTTTGTGTTGAGGTTAGCACTAATGTATATCAGAATTCCATGTGCTTAAAACACAGCTGTGGTAGCTGAATTATTGTCCCTGTGCAGTTTTCACAGTTATTACTTGGTAGGTTGCCTCTTCAGTGTCAAATTAGAAGTCATTCGACCAGAACCATTGCAGTGGGGCCTCTTGAGGTTTGTAGGTCCACATACTCGAGGTATATTACACATTTTTCTGAACAGTTGTGTTTTCACAGGGGTCTGTATTAGAACAGCATGAAATCTGCTGCTGTTTACACGGGTTTCATCTAAACCTCACTGGTGGGTTCGCTTTGTGCAGCGTCAGCAGCACTGAGAGTCAAACTCTGCTTCAGACAAACTTGAAACTTAAAAGAAAACTTGGGCTCAGCTGCCTGAAACTCTTCCAGTATCTTTCTCCTTTCAGTGCCTTTCTTCAAGGGCAAATTTGCTTTAAGCTTTCTGGTACAGTGCAAACACCAAGCAGCTTCTTCTCCTACTTTTCATGAGCCATTTCATTTTGCAGTTTTGCTTGCACACACTCATCCACACACACTTGCTGGGGTGTACAGAAAGCAGGATGGGAAGCAAGTTTTGGTTTCATTCACTTTTTCTTTTGTGCATTTTTGGCCACGGAGGATGATTTTTTCTGTGTTCAGGCATTTGTTTAAATGCTGTCTGTGGAGACCATGAGAAAGAGGAAAGAATAGAAGGGTTGGTGAAAATATTCAGTGAACCAGCAGCCTTATTCAGGTGAAGAGGAATTTCAGGGAAGAAATGCTTATACATTATCCAGGGCATAAAGTTAGAAAATCTTTTTCTGTCCCTTAGTAATTAATAATTGGACTAATTGGTGAAGCAGAGAAGTGTTGTGGTCCTCATTTCACTGTTAAGGAATCTACAACTGTAAAAACTGAAGGCAGATATGAGAGAGATATCTAAGCAGTTTAAATTTGTGTAGAAACATGATAAAAGGGTTGGGCACCAAATTAAATGTGGAATTAAGCAAAATAGTGATGAATTTTCTTTTCTTCGGGTGCTTTTGCTTTTATAAATTTTATTTGGTTTCACCAATTTTTTTAAAATATTTTTAATGAATAATACTAGTGGCATCTTGTCCTTTAAACTTGACTGAAAACCAGCCTTATTTTTTATGTAGTGCCTTTGCTTGAAAATTGTCACTGTGATGTCTTTTGGTATATGGGAGAGGGATTTGAGTATGGTAAAAGACAAATCTGTGTATGGATTAAAACAGAGAAGATTTCCAGTCTCCCTATAGGATTCTTAATCTTAAAAAGTAAAAGCCAGATAAGATTAAAGGGAATTATACAGCAAATAGAGTTAATGCTTTTATCTAATACAAAAGGAAGGGAAAATTTTAGACACAGACAATTAGTTTTAGTTAAAATTATTAAAACTAAGTATTTTATATATACATATATATGTTTTATATTCTTCTAGAATGCGTGTTAAGATGGAGTCTCCAGGGAATCTCTAAAAGTTCAACATTCAAAGCAAAAAACTGACTGACAATCTGGCCTTGATCATGGTTATTAAAACAGATATCATGAACCTGAATTGGTCCTTGTACAGTTTAATTCCTTTGTGCAAAAAGAAGAGCTGTCATAAACTTTGGTTTGATACTTCTTTATCTTTTCTGGTGAATTGATGAGAATATTTCCTTCTACTGCAGCTTGTATTTGTGAAGCAGGATGGATAAGTGGGTTCAAAGTGGCCAAGATCCACTAAAATATTTCCATTTTACGTTAGGTGTAATTTTTTAATGTGAAATCATGATAGACTGTAACAATTTGGAGAGAATCCTTATAACCCTTTTCCATGAAAAGGACTGGCATAAATGAGGCAGTTGTTTTGTTTGTCAGACACGAGAGTTTATAAAAGCAGCATCTCCTCTGATTCCTTTCTCTGTACAACCACAGTTGTACACATGCAGGTACACACATCACATTTTTCTTCTAAAGGACCTTTCTACAGCCCTGCCTAACATTTTCCTTGCATATTTTTCAATGATTTTGTTTAATTTTTCTGCTGGGCACTAATATTACTTCTGGATTATAAACAGATCTATCCAGAGTAGGGATGGAGTTGTGTTGTCTAAAACGGAGTGGTGATGGGTAAGACTGACTAATACTGATTGAGAGTCTTGGGACAATCCTTTCAGAGCTTCTCTGTGGGTCCATCCAAACACCAGTGCATCAAACAGAAAGAAGAGGGTCCATGGAGCACCATTCTGCTGTTGGAGCTTGTGCTGGGCAGGGAAAGTCTGGACTTTCCTCAAGCCCCAGTGCAGATTCAGCAGGGATAAAAGGAGACTGGGCACTCTCTCCAAAAGGCTTTGGCAAGCCCTCAGTGGGAGCATGTGGCTGCAGCTACCCCTCTGAAACCTGCCCAGAGACATTTTCATCCATTACATATGATGTGCTGGCCCAAATGTTGGAATTTATACCAAGCAGCTGCTCAGGCTTCCCAGCAGGGAAGTCGTGCTTACACGGGAAGGCACTGGGCAGAGTCTGCTGTAAGATTAATGAGGGTAAGTGGAGGCTCCACAGAAATGACAAAAAGAAGTATCAAGTGAAATCCTCTCTGGGCCTCTCCTGTCTGCAGAGTGTAGCTCAAACCCCTCAGCCACATAAGAAACAAAAATAAATTCTTTCTAGGTCATTTTATTGTTGAAGATTAACTTGAGACCCGAGACTCGCGTCACGCTGTGCCAATGCCTCTGTATTTTGCAATATAGTTATTGGTACAGATTTTTGAACACTAAATTGTCAAAATAGCTCAGTAGTTGTGCGAAATCTAATAATTTTGTACAGATTGCAGTACCTCTGTTTTTGAAATGGATTTTTAAAATCCAGTTGCTGAGACTGCATCTTTAGTTGTTCCCTGATTGTTTGTAGATATCGTGAATGGCTTTGGATCAAGCCAGAGTGAAAATGACTTTGAGTGCAGAAATGGACTTGCAGCTGGATTCCCAGGAGAGCTTTCTACACTGGCTAATAGCTCATATATTGAAATGTGCTCACCAAAGAGGTGTCAGGGAAGCAGAAAAGAGAACCCAGATTTGCCTGCAAAATGGGGATCAGAAAAGAGAACAGGTAAAATGAATCTAATTTCTCACAGAAGTTCTGGTAAAAATCAAACCCCACTATTTTCATTGATAATTATAGGCCAGGATCTGCAACCATTGCTGAAGGTACCCATTTCCTTGTTCCCAGTGCAATTTCATTTATTACAGCATGTGTCAAAGAAACATGGACAATTGTTCTGCCCAGGCTAAGCTGCTGCTTAACACCAGTGTCAGCAGTGCCGAGCCTTTATTGATTAAGATTCTGAGCTCTTTATATGACATAACCAGCCTAAGCAGAAATAGCCAATGTGCTGAAAGGCAGTAGATTTTATTTGCAAAAAGAACAGCGTGAAAGGATCTGTGCTGCAGTGATGTCTTGTTTTCCTTACTGTTGCTGTGGAGTTGAAAGCCCATCTGTCCTCCTTATTATGTTAAATTCATTCTGGAGTCACTTAACTGAAGTATCCTTAACCTAGTGCTTCTGAAAACTAGTACATCCTCATAGAAAATAGTTATTAAAATAAACATCTCACTATCAACATCCTAATGCAGTACCATTGTGAGTAATCAATGAGGTCTCTGGCAATCATGAGAATTATACAATATAATTGAGTTATTTATAATAAAATTGCTGAAGAGTTGCTGACTTTCCCAGTCAAATATTTTTTCTTTCTTTCTTTCATACAGCCTGCTGATCTTGCTCTGAGTTTTCAACACACTATATTTTCTATTTGTCCTGTCATAACTTTAGAATAGAAATCTATTAAGCTAAGCACAGGTTTATAAAAGGTCATGAAGTCGCATAACAGGATCACGTTGTGCTCCTTAAGCTTTAAAAACATCACTTCAGGTAAGAATTTTATGCTATCTTCCAAAATGAAATAGAAGCTAAAAAAATACAGTACAAATTATTTTATGTGTCGCTTCCACCTTATGCTCACAGTTTATATTTTGCCCCTTTTGCTTCAGCCTCTTAGTCAGCCATGCAGTAAAATGGGTTTGAATCCCCTGCATACTCATTACAGAGAACATGTAAGAGTCAGGCTAATGCTGAAGCCTCAGCTTGGAGTAAATAAATAAGAAGCTTCCAGCAGATACAATAAAAGCATACAAATACCTTTGCTTTGCAAGCCTGTACCCCCCTCCCCATTTGTCCCTTCACTGGTGATCACCCACAGACAGAAATCCTGGTAGAAAGTGGCTACTCCTCCTCTCTGAGATTTCCACCTTAGCTTAAACTGATGATGAAAGTGATGTAAAATAACCTTGCAGATTTTACTCAAAATTGAATGAAAGAGCATTCATGTTCTGCTGTTTCAGGAGTGATCTCTACCAGCTGGGTGTTGGTAATCATCTGGAAGTGGTAAAGTTATTAACCACATCCAGCACCGGGTGTTTGCCCACTCCTACCTGGAAAGGGAAGGGGATATACAGGCAACTGTCTGAAATGTAGAAAACAAATGCACTGGATATCTATAAATTTATTACAAATGTTTTCTTTTCTCCATCAGATGCTCTGGCAATTATTTGGACCCTCAGAGTAAGACGGTCATTAAAATTCATAGCCCAGGTTTGCATCAGCACAGCTCAGCTGTGATATCATTGATATCAGGTTTTTTTAAGGAGGCAGTTGGCTCATCCCCTTTCCTGTGGATACAACATTTGCAAGGCTGTGCTCTGGTTCAAGATTGAGAGGTTAGAAGACACACGAGCCACCAGTGTGAAAATGAAAGGAATCAAATTCAGAGATCCTGTTCTGTGCCAAGAAAAATATCCAGAAAGTAGCAGTTGGAGCTTGTGTGTTTATCAGGGAGATGACTTTGTAGGTGAGCTCCAAGCTACACCGAAGTTGGGGAGCTTTTCTGTTGACTGCCAGCAATGAGCTGAGAAAGACACCTCAGAAGTCGAGTGGGAAAAAACTGCTCTCTGTAGGCTCCATAGTCCTTCCAAACAGAGGACACCAAGTGTCTGTGGGAGGAGGGTGGGAGTGTTAAAACATGGTCATGACTGCTGTAAAACAAAAATTAGACCTAGACCCTCCAGTCTTGAAGAGTCTCCACCCAGCCTGAGAGCCAGACAAGGACAAATCACACGAAGGCTTGCAGGAGATGCTGCCTTGCACCTTCTATAATGCACAGGAATGATAATGTAGGAAGGGTCTTGCCAGCTTTTTTTTTTTTTCCCCTCATTTGAAAAGCTGTAATGCTGTGTTTCATTTTACTTAATGCAAAAATGACAGAAGGAGGGAGGCAGGAGAAAAGCATCTATATCAGACACAACAGAAGGAAATATGGGAGGAGAGTGGGGAGGTGGGTTGGTGGTGTCTGGTTTATGGCCCTTCTATGCCATCTGAATGGTACAAAAGGCTAAAAAACAGCCTGAGCATCTGTGTTACTCTGTGCACCACTATGATAATGAAAATCCACAAATGCTTAGAGGAATAAACAGCATTTCAAGTTTCCTGAGGTTATATAAAAGAAATATTTATTCTATCTGAAAAAGACAGTGCAGAGAACTTTTGAAGTTGAAAAAAAAAGACATAATGTGTTCACAATGTGAGGGAGAAGAGCAGCACAGCAAGCAACCTTAGCTAGGCTGTTTCCAAACTTTTGACTGCCTAACCATGCAGCCTTAATGCTCTGTTACCATTTTTGTCATGCACACAGTATTATATAGATATATATATAATACCAACTGTCTGGCTAGATATAGATATCTTATTTTTATTGGAATGTTATCCTCAGTCTCCTCTCTCTGCTTCTCTTTTCACAGTTTTTCTTAAGCAGAATGTGAAACTAATACTTTCAAATTTCAGCTGCACTTTTGAACTCGTGATATTTGAAAGCAATTTTTTCTCATCACAACCTGAAACTGATATGTTGTTACACAGGAAATGTTGCACATCTCAAAACTCTCCACTCATAGGAGAGGCGGAATGTATCCATTTGGAGGTGTGGGATGCATGTGAAAAAAGTATCAAGATTACTCGGCTCCTTGGAAATTATCACTGCAACTCTTTTCTCTGCCTCTCCTCTTCTTTACACAAGTGCCAAAATTGTCTCTTAAAAATGCTTAAAATTCATCTTCTCTCATGTAGATGCTGGAGTTTATTTTGAAATGTGAGCTTGTCTGTGAAAGCTGTATTATCTATTTTGGTGTTGATGCCTCATCAAGATATTAATATAAAGTAAATCCAAACTCAGGTCCATAATTAGAGCTAAGACAGGAATTAGTAAAGCACATAAATGATCCCCAAGATTAAATCCTGCCTGCCCAATGAAGACCAGTGACACTGGAGCCCTCCAAGATCTGTGATGATCAAAGGATCTTAGCACACAGGTAGTCTCAAAGATTAGGTACCTAAATCTACCATCCAAAGATGGACAATTTCTTACTATTTTATTACAAAGGGATTTGGTTTTGGTGACAAAGAGAAGGGACAGCAGATGGAGCACAATCCTCCAGCCCAGTGAGGTCCACATCTTGAATTTGTGGAAGTTAAATGAAATCACAAAACAATCTTCAAAGCAAGGAAAATCCTCATCCAGAAGGGAATATCAGGAGGGATATTTTTGTCACTTCTGAGCATGATCAGGTGCAAGATAGGAACACCAGGGAACTTTCTGGTGGACATCCAGGTATTCTTATCCTTTTGGATGCCAGAGAGGGTAAGAAAGGGTTTTGTGAATTGTGTTTTTGGATTCAATGTCTAAATCTCATGTAAGACCTACCCAGGAGATCTAAGTGCCTCTGTTGAATTGGTTTTGTTTCCTACTTTTTTTCTTGAGTACTTACACATATATTTATATATATATATATATATATATATATATTCCTTACACATATATGCATTTTAACCCCATAACTGTGACCATGTTTTGTGGCAAATCAAATTTTGACAGAGGTGAGACCAAACTCCTAATTCCTCTTTGCTCCCAGAGTTCAGTAACTCTGGATAGGAAGCATTTGTCATGCATGAAAGTGTTGATTCCATCTCCAGTAATCACCCACCCACCTAATCCATCATACTTGGCCAGATTATATACAAATCTGATTAACTCACATAAGTATGTAAAGGGATTTCCTACTCTCTTTGGTAAACACATCAGTCCAATAACCTGGACATCAACAGAATCCAGCTTTACACTTTACAGGGGGGAATCAATAATCCTAAGGATGTGCTGATTATAAGTGCACACAACCACCAGGAAAGCCACGGGCAGTTTATGAGAGAAATCCTTCATTCCTTTAAACTGGTCAGACCCACAGATTTGCTGGGTTAGCTGATCTTGCCTTCTTCAAGAAGACCTATGTGCTTAATTCAACAGCTCAACAACACAGCATTAATTTTAATTAACAAATTGCTTGTACACCTACAGCTCTATCATATTGTTGCTGTAGCCAGGGTTAGGAAATTGTCCGAAGAAAATAAATTTAGAGCAACTCAGGCACAGGTAAATAGCCTGTTATTATCTACTAACCATTGTCATTATGGTCATTTCTGAAAAATCATGTGTTTCCCATGGTTCATTAAATCTGTTTTACTGCCTGGATAAATGAGCTACTTTGAGGTGTCAGCAACAACCCCAAGCAGGAGGCTTTATTCTGCTAAGAGAGATGGCAATCAGCAACAAGAAAGGCAATCCAGAAAACATCTTATACAAAATTCATGGGTTTATTAATTCATAATGTTAAATGGTTTTGGCAGCTAACTAGTCACAGAATTTCATCAAAATGTGCACTTAAAAACAAAGGAAAAGTAATAGCTTTTCTTTAGCAACTTTGCTCTGATACTTTTAGTCCTTCAGGAAAAAAAAAAAGAAAGAGAAAAAAGTAACATTCTCTAAATGGAAATTTTCTTTTTCAGCAAGCCTGTTGTGAAGAGGGAGAGCAGAGAGGAAGGCTGGTGCTGATGCCTGTGCTGTGGTTTGAAGAGGAACCCCCCAGAAATAAGAGAGGTAGGGGAACTACACCTTCCACTAGAGCATCCAAACGAGCCAGATTCACAATTCCTCTGGAGGGAAGGGTAGGATAAGTGGTGGGAGAAAAGGAAAGCAGGGAAAAGGCTGAAGGAGTGGATACTGGGGAATTTCTGAAGGGAGCAAGAGGCTACTGCAGAGGAGGGCAGACCTACAACAAGCCTCAGAAATGATAGAAATTAAGTTCTTAAGAACTCCAAAGAGAAATCAAGGGAGAGGACACTTAATCTCAAACACAGAACCACTAAAAGTTGCTAAAAGTTTGAAAGAAAACCTGGAGAAAATTACCCATCCTTCTCAAGAGGGATATTTTCCCCAGGTTTTCCGTACGTTTTATTTCTCACTTTTTAGGTCCTGAATTTTTCCTGCTTAGACTATCTTGCTTTACTGTGTGTGAGGTTTTCAGAATTTTTTGCCCTTAATCTTAACTTAAAAGGCTACAAAACTATTAATTTCAGGTTGATGGGGAGGGTTTGCTTTTTATTTCAAGGCCCTGCTGGTGCAGGTCTTGTGAGGGGGTGACCCTACAACCTCCAGTTGTTGGCAGTACTGACAAACCCCACAAAAGTAGGGGATAGGTAAAGAAGAATGTTGAATTACTTTAGGAGAACTGCACAGGGACAAGGAGAGGAAACTCTTCCTTCCTTCCTCTCTCTAAAATCTGTTAGGAGGCATGTTCTTATATGCAGATATGCAGCTGAGTGACACTGCCCAGCCTCTTGCATCTTTCAAAGATAAAATCTAGCTGGCCTTGGACATGTGCATGCAGTAGAAAACTGATGATGAGGAGACAAGGAATCAGTTGCTAGAAATCAATGAATGACAGCCCTGAAAGCTGTCTGTGGCTTACTTGAAGGTGTGCAGTGAGAAGATTCCTGTTGTTGTGTATCCATATGACGTGGTGGCCTTTTGTACCCTCCCCAGCAAAGCACAAACCTGCCTGTGACCCCACATTGCCTGTGCTCCAAACCAGCCACACTCAGGATATTGAACACACATTTTTCCCCCAAGTACAACAGGTTATATGTGGAATATTATATTGGTTTGCAGCCACCTGCCAGAATTTGATGGCAGGAAATTTGCACGGCTCTTGTTGTAGCCAAGTGACAGATAATAAGTGAGAGGTGCCATTGTTGGGCCTATCAGTATCAGATTTTCTAATGCAGCCCTGTTGTAATGAGATCATACACATTGCTCAAGCTTCAATCAGAACTTCCACTGAAGGAATGAGCCTGAATAATAATAAAAGCAGAAAGCATTTTAAGTAAATAGAATTTCCCAGATACTGCATAACGGTGTTTGTTATTGCTATCTTTTATGAGCCTTGAGAAATACTTTGTATAAGAATGATTTCCTTCAATATAAACTGTTATCATGGAGGTCTCCTATGTCAATTCTTATTTAAAATATATTTCCTTACAGCCCCAACAATATGAAAGCATAAATTAATGTGACCTCTTTGCTTCCATTCCATGTTCTTATAAAACCTCGCCACAGCTCTCCACAGAGCAGTTACGTGCTGCCTTGTACAAATGCAGCCTAAACCACTCCAAATAACAATATCCATTTTGGCAGTAAAAATTCATTCTGTGTGCAGCTTTTTGAGGCCCTGAAAAGCTGAGGTCTTTCAGTGAGGATTGCACAGAGCGTTTTTTTCTAAGCTTGAGTGTTAAGAAGCGTGGAGCCGACATCCCACTCCTGACGAAAAACCTGGACGAGCCCGAGCAGGTGCTGCTTCTTTTGAAGGGCTGGTGGGAGCACAAGCAGGGATCCTGGCAGAGCAGGCAGCCAGTGCAACAGCAACACCCCAGCAACTGTAAAAGGGAGGGCAGACTATTTTCATGATGCGTTATTTCCCTCTTGCCTAAAGCTTGCCACTGGCAAATGGACAAAGCCAAAACAAACTCCTACAGTGTGCACATTCCTCTTTAACCTTTCCCTATTACCATCATTTCCCTGTTTTGAACAGTTTGCTTTTTGTTTTAGCATGTATTTATTATTGCTGGCAGCAGACAAAAATGATTTCATTATTTTATCACATGAAATTCTGACAACTGCTTTCTGCTAGTGTAAAAGAGCTGTATGATTTCAAAAATTCTTCCTTAAGTACTTAAAATCTTGTTTACAGACAAAGAGGAAACATAGCTCCTACATGAAATCAAAATTTACCATTGGCACAATGTGTCTCTCTTCTCCTGCCTGGCCCATGTTTACCAGTGCTGGTGAAACCATGGTGGCACCACCATGAAAGATAAACAAAGATAAATAAAGTAAAGATAAACAGAAGTAAAGCAAATCAGCCTATAAGCCCTAGACAGTTGGAGAAATTGCTGTCACAACCAAACCAGCTGAAAAAAGGCTGCAGGCAGGTCAAGAAAAGTTCAGACAGAGTAAGTCCTGACACCTTGAAAACTCAGTGCAAAATTTATATTTACAGTAAATATAAATACATTTACTGTATTTATTACAGTAAATAATACTGTATTACAGATCAATATAATGACAGCATATTCTTGCATAATGTCTTTTCACCTTTCTTAGAGACATGAAGCAGATTTATCTTCTTTATGCTTTTATTGTAAAATATGAATTTCACCCTCCAAGTAATTCTACAGTTCTTATAAATACTTCACTTTTTACCGTGATCTTCAGTAAAATGACAGTGATAACAAAATAGTTACATAATGTAACACGTGTAGCTTGGTGCAATGTATCATAAGGGACAAGGTGCTAAATTTCCTGGTTGTCACCTTTCTAGACAGTGTTTCTTGCTATTTTAGCTTCCAGCATTTTTAATTCTATGATCCAACCTGGCTCAGAACAAACCTAGAAGTTGTAGCAGACAAAGAAATGAAAAAAGCTGGTAGGTATAAGCAAAAGCAACAAGTGGTGAGAATATTCTTTATGCTTTACTTTAAAAAGGAGCACATACCCAGAGCTGGATTATCCAGCACATGTCCACCACAATTCCTTTTCATGAAAATTCATACTTTTATTTCATAAGGAATGGCATTTGAAATCATGGTATATATATTTTTTTACACACACACACACAGATATATATATATTTATATATATACACATATATATCCATTGTTTCATCTGTTTCTACTCCCTTCCAGAAAGTTTGTACTGTTTCCCATACATTGTCTATTTCAAAACAGGGCTTCTCATTCCAGAAAATACTGTTTTCTTACTAAGGAAACGTGGGTTTAACCCTTATAAAACACAAGAAAATCCAGTCAAATACGAGAAAAACCCAGACACAAATCTGCATCTCACTGGTCTTTGCTGGGTGTTTCTCAGGGA
This sequence comes from Drymodes brunneopygia, assembly GCA_013400955.1. Classification (NCBI taxonomy): domain Eukaryota; kingdom Metazoa; phylum Chordata; class Aves; order Passeriformes; family Petroicidae; genus Drymodes; species Drymodes brunneopygia. The sequence goes on from VZTZ01046665.1 coordinate 700,423, forward strand.
GCAGCTTGCAGGCCAGTTAATGGATTGCTGGGCAGAGTGTTCAGTGCTAACCATTGCAACAATCCTTGTCCAGCTGAAAAAAATCTACTAGGAAAGACAGTACAAAACCATGAATTAGCTGGTGAATCTTCCAGTCATAAGTATCCCTTCTGTTTCCTTGGGGTTTTTGCTTCCACCTTATTTCCACTAATTTTTAAATTATGAGTTTTCATAGGAAAATACTTCTTTTCCCTGTGGCAGATGCACAGATATCCTTCCACCAAATGCTGCATTGGTGGTCTGTTCTGAGTGAGGAAAACCAGTTTTTATTGTGTTTCTACTTTTCCATTTCAGCAAGTTCTAGATATCCCAGGTGAAGGGGGAGGACAATACTGCAAGATGCTGCCAACACATACAGTGAGCAGCAGCTTCTGTTCTGATAAATTTATGATTATCCACTCCATTTATCTCAATGAGAAGTGAACTTTTAAATTTGCATGGTCCATTAGGGCCTCAAGTGAGCAAGGCATTTAAGCATGTGCTTAAATCGATCTGTATTCAGGAAACCAATTAAGTACATGCTTAATTTTAATGATGGATCCTGTACTGAAGGCCATAAAGCTAAACCGCCTTTAAACTTGGATAAAGTCCCCTTTCTCTTTATTTCAAAAACCAACAAGGAAGTTCAATACAAGAGATGGAGTTAGTGCAAAACAAGGCTTTCCAGTTTCATCTATCAGGAATTGAAACAGTGAGGATGAGCTGTAATAACTTTAACCTATCCAGTGAACAAATATGACAGGAGGCAGAAGGGTTAATTCACAAAAACTAACTCTGCCTAATGAGACAGGGCAGCTCTGAGTGGCAACAAGAGGCTTCTGCCTCTTCTCTGACAGCAGGGGCAGCCTAGGGAGACCAGCACAACTGGAGTGGAGCTGGCAGTCGTTCTGTATTTGTGCAACCAGCCCTAGAATTCCACATTCTCCCACAGGAGACACTATAAAAGTACAAAGCAAATTAGCTAAGGGAACATTTCTTCTCCTGTGCATTTTCATCTGCAGCTTTAATCATTCCATTAGCAGTGTCATAGATGCCTTTATTTTGCTTTCTGAGCGTTGCTATCGTCAGGACCAACCAAAGCTATAAAGTTGTTATTTCATAGGGAGGATATCCATGATGCCTATTGATGTAGAAATTAAAGGTTTCCAAAGAAACAGTGCTGCAATATTATTATTAGTTCACTAGTTGCTCATCCAGTTTGAAGTGGTTATGACATGTCATAATATATTCTCTTTCACCCTCTTCACCACACTATGCAGGGCAGCTAAATACTTTGAAATTTTTGGGGAGGTATTTGTATTTATGAAGGCAAAGACAAAATGTAGGCATTCCTTAATAAAGTGAGTCTGAATCAGCATTAAGAAATAGTTAGAGATGAAGCAGCAGCTCATAAAAAAGGAGGTTTAGAGACAAATGGTTTTAGCAAAGCCACCAGTGTTTGAAATTACTGGGAAGTACCCAACAACAGCACAAAATTACATGAGGAGACAAGCACCACAGCTTAGCCCTGCAGGTGAGGGAAGCAGCAGGCCGAGTCTGGCCTATCCCTGAGGGACTAATTTTGACCTATATTAACTGCTTAATCCAGGGAGTTCAGTTTAACACCATTAGAAAAAGCAGAGCACACATTTAACAAGTGAACAGACAAAAAAAATATCCCTCAAAGCTCCAGCTCAGCTTGTACTACTCAATACAGCTGTTAGAGCAACACTGGCCTGGGGCACATGACAAGTGCGAGAACAAGAAGATAAAGAGGTCAGCAATATATTTACAGATACTAACATTATACTTCTGGAAAGTACTGTGTGTTCCCTTCACAAATGTACACATTGGCAAAAAGGTAAAGATTAATTTCAGAGCAGTGAATTGATGGGCTGATTTTTTTTTCGGGAGACAACTGTAATAAGAAGGCCATTTTTAGCAGCATTTGTGCCCAAAATTCTGCAGCATCGTGGGGGGCAATGGCAGGAAAATTCATCCTTGCTTTGCTCCTTGCCTGCCTCTTTGTTAACTTTTCACTCTGTACCCAGGTTTCTTCTCTTTTTCCCAAACCCCTTAAATTGATCCAGACCTACATGCATGCTTGACTCTCCTTACAAGTATTTCATGTCCTTGGTGTGACAGCAGCCAGAGTGAGTCCACGTGTGCCCTGTGGTCTTCAGTTATCCCCCAGGAACCAGGAGAACTCTCACAATTCCCCCTTTTTTTTTTTTTTTTTTTTTT
>VZTZ01046665.1:702706-737501 GCA_013400955.1 Drymodes brunneopygia
CAGTCTTCAAGTTTTTGCTGGGTTTGCAATGTGGCAATTATTCCCAGGGAAATGGAAGAGATCTCACATTCGCCTTGGTGAGAAATAGTTAAATATTTGCTGGGTCACAAACAGAAAGAGAATGTGCTGCATTTCTTTTAAATTAACCCAAGGTGCAGTGCACCAGCAGAGAAAGAGAAGGTCTCTCATTTCCATGGGTGTTTATCCAATGCTGGCTTGTTCCAAAGCACAGAAAACATTGCTGCAGTCCTGGGAGCAGCTCCCATTTCCTTGTCTGTTGGGTGAGTGCCCACACAACAAGGCTGCTGTGCGAAAGGGGGCCCTGCTCCTCCTCTGACCATCTTTTAAAAGAAAACAACCTGTTGCCTCTGCATCCTCTACATGCCCTCCAAAAACCCACAAAGCAGTCCTCATTTGGAGGGAGGTCTTGTTTCTAGGTGCCAGCTGACACAGGTTTTGCTCTGAGCCTTTGAGAAATGAAGCAATTCTTTCTATACCTCCAGAGATGTGAAAAAGTTGCCAGAGGTGTTTGGGCAGGTCCAAAATTAGGGTGCTAATCAGTGGGTTTGCTCCAGGGGGTTTGGATGTGGGTTTGGATGATGTCCCCAAGCTTGCACGTGGGCAGGGGTTGTGTGACAGAGGCTCTCCTCAGCATTTCTCACTGCAGGAACCTTCAGCCTTTGCCACAATATCTCAGCTTTTTTCTTTTTGCCTTTTATATGTTTCTGAAAGCATCCTAAAAACATATGCTTTTAATCTCCTTTGAGTCATCAAAGAGTTTAAAACAACACTCCTGAGAGCCCGGGGACAGAAGTGATGCTGTGCCACCATGAAATCTGACATTTTGCTAAGGGACCACATGAGTCAGTGTTTTACTGCAGATTTAATTATTTTGCTGCTATCAGAAGTCTGAATGCATTAACTTTTCTTTAGTGAGACTGGGTATGGCTGCACCTTGCTCTGCATTCTTCCCTGCAAAAGAGGAATACGTTGATGGTGGTGGGGGCAGGAAAACCAAAGCTGTGTCACTGAGTCTAGGAAAAGAGGAGAGAGCACAGAAAGCAGAAATGCCTTTCTACTAACCCTATTTGGGTTTTGGTGAGAGAGATGATGGCCCAACAAGCAGAGGAGAAAATACTCCTTAGCATCTGCTGTGGCTGTAGGATAGTGAGAACAAAGGAAAAGCCTGTGTATCCTTTCCCATTGCCCTGTGTGTCCATACCCACCCAGCACTTGGATTCTGTGGCAGCTCCATCTTCACTGGGTGCAGACTTTGTTCCTTTGATCTTGGTGGACTTCTGTTCTTTGAATGATTTTTTTCCTGGGTAATGAAAACCCCACGTGTTTCTACAAATAAGACTTTATGCATACCACCTCAGAACAGGTGCTAAATAAAAATATTTACAATCTGAAAATGAACGTTTGATCCTGATAAAGTCATCCAATGGACAAATTACCTCAGATGTATGCCCAGGAATATTTTGGATCTGCAGCCAGCTGAAAAGGGTGTGGGTGCCATGGGCTGCTGTTAAGCTGTGCTGCTGTGTTAAACTGCACTGGTGTTCACCACCTGTAGAGCTGGTCCAAGGTCAGGATGGAAGAATCAGGGCCATAATTAGACATTCTGTTTTTCAATTAGAAACCACACATGCAGTAATGGAAAGCTTTCCAGAACATCACTTACTGTATTATTGGGTTGGGTTTTTTTAATTGGCTCTTAAACTAATTCTGCTTAAGCGACTAACTGGACAGTCACTATTCAGCTTGGGAAGTGCTAACAGGCTGGGGTAACCAAAGCAAAAAGGACTGAATTGATTTTCATATTAATAAGAGAGTTCATTCTAGAGAGAAAAGGTTAATTTGCTTTTCAGTGAGTTTATGGAGGAAGTGCTTGTGGTCAGGGTGATAATTTATAGCTAAATCACATGTTTAAAGGCAAATGTGATTACAGAAGAGCTAGGAACAGCATTTTAAGTATTATGCAATGGAATTGTCAGCAGTGTTTTCTGTGCTTTCTTCTTCCCCAGGAACAATGATTTGAGAAGGAAGACAGCACAAAGCACCATCAGCTGTGGCCTTATTTTTCCTCTGCACATCAGATATCTTAACAAATGCAGAAGCAGAGACAATGCTGTCTCACACAGCTTTAATGCTGCTCATGCTTATGGCCTGGGAATATTCTCAAATCCACATGACTTTTGTTGGGCTTGGCTTCCCCACAAAGGTGCCGTCTGCAGGTACTGGATTTTTAATTTATTTTTTCTTAGCATGCTAATTCTTGAGATTTGTGACTTTTTAGAGATGCAAGTAAAACAATTTATGCTTAATGTGATGACTTGCCAAAGACAAAATTATTACAAATATGGGTTGGGGTTTCTTTCTTTAATTTTATCCAAGAAGAATCTGTGACATTTGAGCAAATGCATATGAGAAGGGCTAACCTGTTTCTTAGATATGTCTGATACTCTAGATTTAGGATAGGTCATTCACCTGGTCACAGCTTTCATCTCTCCCTGCTGTTCAATACCACTGCCAGGTTCTGGCATTCCCTGCAGTCTGAGATTTGGGCATCTGCATATTTCCCTGAGGGCTCCATCTCTGAGATTATCTGAGTCTGGTTATATGGGGTACTTCAGACCAGAACTACTTTAAACACATCTTTGTAGTACAGAAACATCCCTGGTGCTCCTGAAGAAATGAGAAAAAAGAAGAGAACGGGCCTACACTTCATAAACACTCTTGGATGACATGCACAAAAGTGCATACAGGTATTTTCACAGACTATAAAAAAGAGAGTTCAAACTGACCAAGAAATAGATAAAACCACAGTAATCTTCAGGGTGCTATCTGCAGTAAAGATTATGTATTGCAGATTAAAAACCATGCTAAAAGGGATATCTTCTTTATTATGGCAAAAGAAATGGTTGAACCTTCCACATTTCCAAGCCTGCACGTGGGCATGATAAAATCTTAACAACATGCCATTAAATATGCCTTTACAACATCTATTCTGCCTTGGCTAGATAAATCTGTGAATCCTCCCTTTGCACCAGAGATTAAATAAACTCCCTGGACAGCTGAGAAGAATTAAAGTATGACCTGATGGTTTCTCTGCTTGGCAATAATAATATTGTCTGTCAGTTTGTGCTGTATCCAAGATACTGTTCTCTGCTCCATGATCAGACAACAGATATTGATGGGTTTAGCTGATTAGCATCTCTATACAATTTGGCCTTTCAGCCTCAAAATATATTTTACAAAATGTTGCAGCAGGTGCTCTCCAGACCATAGACGGGCAAATATTTCCATATATCCCCTAGCTAAGGCCTAGAAACATTTTTTTTCTGTCTTAAACAAACAGAAGTGCTGTCCAGTCTGGCCACTGAAGCCCAATATTTTGACTGAGATAGGGTTTGCACCCTGTAAGAATATATGGGAAGGTTGTTGGACCATTCCAAGCCTCTCTTGCAGGACGCATCAGTTGCTAGGTGGTCTAAATGCAGATATGCTGATACCCCAGTAATTTTGGGCAAAGCATCTGGCAGGTGATAACACAGGGAAGGAACTCTGCTCCATGTTTTGAAGCATATTGATGCTTCTTAAAAATAGCTGTGGTCTTACCTGTCACACAAGTGGAATATCCAAATTTTAGTTTAGTGTTCACCAAGTAGTGAGAAGGGAGAGGCTGTGAGTGTCCCTTAGGAAAACGGTACAGGAAAGTTGGACACAGGGCTGCCCATGAGCTGCAGCCTGCTCCCTGCCCTAAGATGCCTGTAAGAAAATGTTTGCTCAAACATTGTTTATTTAATAAAATCTTCAGACCATTCATTTATTAAAGCTTTACACCAAAATCACCTGGAATTCCTTTAAACAACAGTATTTTGTCAGTAAGTGAAAGGAGCAGGTGACTGTGATGTGTCCCACAGGAACCATCACTCACCTCCAAGGCTGGTGAGGAGAGAGGGGGGTGCAGATCTGGGGAAACCAAGAGATCACAGATGGGTTTAGCATCTATTACCTTTCTTATTGTAAACAGATGGCCCAGTCCCAAAAGTGAGAGAGTGCATCCGTTTTCAGAATTAGGATCTGTGTGCCAAAAGTAAAATTCACACTTCCCATGGAAAGAAAAATAGTGATAGCATCCTCAGAGACTTCCCATCCTCAACCAGTCTATGGAAAATGGATGGAAATTCTAGGAAACAGTACATAGGCAGCAGGAATAGTTCAACTCCCTCCAGCCCCCTGGATCTAACAGAGCTGAAAATCTGTGCATCACCCACTGAAAACACTTCAGATGTTACAGTAGGAGCTGAGCATAGAAGGCATAGCCATGAGAAGCCCAGGTCCTGCACTAAACACAGGACAGCTGGGGAGTGATTTGGGCACCACTGAGGCCCCTCCCAACACCATCCCTTGGCCCCAGACTGCGAGAGAGACCCAGGTCAGAGGGTGAGAGTGGAGACAGCTGTGCTGTTCTGGCTCCTGCTTGTTTTCAGTGTATGGCCAAGATGTTCTGTTCCAGCTTCCTGGAGCCTGTCGTGCCATGCAGGTGGAACCTGCATGGACAGCAGTGAAAAGAGGATAAAGTAGCCACAAAGTGTGTGGTGGCATAACACAGGTGATGAAATGCAGTCATGGCTGCATAACAATTTTATATGTTCTAATAGGTATAACAAAGAAGTAAGGCTGCAATGAAAATAGATAAATTCTCCTCTTTTATTTTTTTTTAATATATATTTTATTTTCATTAACTTCTGCTGGCTTGGGAGCCATTCCTGTACACACTTCCAAACGCCATAAAGTCGTTTATGCACCGCTGGAAATTATTTTAGATATTCAGGCCCATGTTACTACAAACTGCAAGTTGATGACTAAACTATAGCTTTGGAATCCAATTTAAATTGGCCATTTTAGCACAAAGCTACACACTTTTGTTATTGCAAATGGATAGAGGAGTTGTTCTCCATTGTAAAGCAAATTGTATTGTGTTTATCTAGCATTTAAATGTCCAGTGCTAAAACAATACAAAAAAAACCCCAATACCTGAGGTAACAAACTAAGCAACATCATAGATTGGCATTTTCCTCCAGCATGATGATTTTAAAGCAGTTTTTTACCCTTTATTTTCAAACACATCTGAGCCTTTCATGGCAAACTGCTCGTATTTGAATTCATCTTTCTTAGCTATGGCTGATTAAAACTGGAGACAGTATTGCAGATGAGGACTAAGTAGTGCCTTGTGAAATGGCATGAGCTCTCCCTCATCCTTACTGAAAGTAACCTGTCAGAGGCATTTTTGGATTGCCATTGCCTTTTCACAGCACTAGTGGCTCCCAGTTGTCCCATGGCCAATACCCCCAGATCCTTCTCAGCATCAGTCATCCCTAGCTAATGAGCTCCCACTATAGAGCAAAAAAGTCGTAATAGTCCCCAAGACCAAGCCCATTTACCCTCTGCACTATAAAATTTAATTCCACTTCTATTACTTTTTCCCCTGAGGCCATGCAGTTCTCCCTCCCATGACAGCCTGATGCTCTTCACTCTGATGCCTCCTCATGGTGCCATCAGTGAGTTTCATTTATGCCCTTTGTGGTCATTCACATGCCAATGACCCTAAAATAAATATTAAAATAAATAGTAAACAAAACCAGACCTTTTCTCCACTGCACTGCTTTATTAACAGTCACAAAAACAAAGTGAGTCCATTCCTTTAACAAGGATGTACAGCAAGAAAAGAGCTTAGCCAAGTACAGACATCAAGGGCCCCTCTTGCCATTTCAGATCCATCTGGCATCCAACCCTTACAGATCCAACCAGGGCAACCTCACCAGTGCTGGGGGGCCAGCAGCATCAACCCCACCTGGCTGCCAAGAGCAGAGCCAACCCACTGCAGCCACGGGGCAGGTGGGAGCAATAAGAGAAGGAAACAGAGGTCATCCAAGGGTGAACACAACAGGTGTCTCAGCTTTTCATTCTGATGACCTTCAACTCATCTTGCCACTGGCTTTAAATGCCCACGTGCAGGTGAAGCATCTTCATCCTCCTGGTTTCTCCCTGGTCATGTCATATACACACTTCTATCTGAAGGAAGCCCAAGTAAGTGAAACTCTTATGGCCTTGACTTTTATTCTGAGCACCCTATGCGGGTCTTCTGAAAAAGGACAGCTATAAAGATTTTTCTAAGAAATTGGGGTCACCTGCTGCAGTGAACTGAACATAATTGGGAAGTGCTGTAGATATCCTCTGTTTGGAAATGCATTGCGTGTGGATATGGCTGGTTCAGCTTTATATGTGTTTCTGGCTTCTCGTGCTATTTTTAAGAGCTGTGAATGGAGCAGGTTCTGCTCCCCTCCTTCCACCCTCTCCTCCTACTCACTGATTCCTCATCTTAAATTAAATTGGGTACAAACACTGCAACAAATAATTTCCTCTCTACACTGTAAGAAGATAGGAATAGACAAAAGTTCAGAAACATACAGCATGTAGCATCTTTACAAGATAAGATCAGCACTGTGGCTTTCTGTCACAGGATTTGCCTTTAAAAATTGTAATCATCAGCTCAGAATGTTTATCATCCTGTGAGAGGGATACCCTTACCACTGCCTATGAGGAGAGATGTCTATGATAGAAGACTATGTTTATCAGAACCGCAGCAGGCAACCCTTGAGGATCTAAACTGTGGTCCTTATAAGTATTTACACCGAGAAAGAAAGATATCATTATCATTTGAGAAGATGTACCTGTTAAAATGGATGCTTCTCCTCCAGCCTAAATTTAAAAGTGGAGCTAAGAAGTTGCTGGGTTCCCCAGCTTCCTTTGTCCTCACAGGAGGGAGGAGCTAAAAAGCAAATATCCCTGCCCTGGTGGCTTTTTGCTGTTTTCTGCTTTTTGCACTACTGAGATGAGTCCAGCAGTCCTGGTTGGTTGGATCAGGAGACTGAACACAGCAAAAGCAGACACCCCTCTTGTCTCCCCCAGCCTTTCATGAGTGTCAGCCCCAAAACAGTTTGCAGAAGCTGACAGTTCCAACTTGCTGATTTAGCCCAAGCTCAAGTCTTTCTAACTTGTGCCAGATACTGCCTGTTTTACAGAGTCAGATGCCAGCTGGAGATGGGATGTCCCAAACTGCACAGTTAAATGTTCTGCTTGTCCCATTTCATACAGAAAAAAGCACAGCACAGGAGATCCTCCTTTGAAGTGCAGAGAGTGTTCCAGGTGTCTTTAGAGCAACTTTACCACACAGGTTGAGGTGATGGGGTATTATTGCTGTAAATCAGACCTTCCAAACAGCTGCCTTTTCTTTGTAGCTCTCCCCTGAATTCTTGACAGTTTTTCTTCCATTTATCATGGGTCTCAGGACCATTTCCATGCTTGGGCCAAGTGGTCAAGTAAAAGATTCAGGTTCTTTCAGTCTGTTTCAACCAGGAGAAGAAATATATGGGGGAATCAGATAACTTGGAGATAATTTTGCACCTTTTCAAGAAGAGGCAAAGTCTCCTTTTTTACCACTTATGGGGTATTGAGAAACAAACACTGAAATCTCCTCTCTGAAAGGACCTCCCAGGGCCTTTCCTTGGGCCAGACTCACTTTACAGAGCTGAGCAGTGCTGGAACAATAATCACTGACTGCCTGTGACATTTGTGTGTCACCTCAACACTCCAGCTCTACACAGAATTGAAATGCCAGTCCGCTGTTCCAGCCAGTGGGGTTCCAGGTGCACACCTCTCTGGACATGACCATTAACTCAGCTGCCTGCTTTAAGGTGCTCTAGAACTACTTGCAGCCAAGAAGCACAATGATTTTTCCCACCAGTTTGACCCAATCTGCAGCAACGTCCTCGATGCATGTCCCCAAAGCCACGTGGCAAGGGAATGACAATCCCTTGGCATGGCTCTGTACCATGCAGCCAGCTTGCAAGGCACAATTTAGCAGCTGGGCTGTCTGCTCCTTCAAAAATGTAGGCTGTGCTTGTAGGTAACAGGGAGCTCATTCTGGATCTAAACCATTTCTTTGCTGTTTTCCTGAGGAGTAACTGAGCAATTCGAATTCAGTACAACAGGTTCTTGCTGAAATCCCACTTCAGAAGCTGCAGGAGTGTTCTTATTCCTTTTCTGCTTCTCACACACACTGTGCATGTTCTCACCATCTACTTGCCCTTCAGTGCTTGGCAGCCTTTACTGCATTCAGCCCAGCAAATACAGGTGAAGCTGCAGCAGATGGTGGCATATCCCTGCAAGCTTCATCTAACAGAGGTAGCTCTAAGGGCACCTTCTTCAGGAAAAACAGATTTTTGCTCAAGAAAAAGAACATAAAAGCGTCCAGATACCAAGGATTATGAATCTAGCAATAACACAGCTCCACTGATAATGGCAATGTTTTGAATAATTTTTATTTGAATAGATCTGCCTGCATTACCAATATCTATGGTGTTGCTTGGTAACTATTTCCTGATACCAGGAGACTAAAAAACACTTTTTCAAAACCAAATTACAATTCTGATATTAAGTTTCACATTTTAGTGATTTCAGGCTATCCTCTGTATTGCTGTCTAGCCGCAGCAATATTCTTGGTAACATTTTTTTATATTATCCACTTTTTTATTTCTTACTTTCTTTCCTTTCCAAAAGGTGCCTAGTGAGGTTACAAGTAAATATTTCATACTCCTTCCTTGGAAATATGTTGATATTTTAAGAAGAGTCAGTAAAACTGTGAAGTGAGAATACAGGTGATCTCAGACACAAGTTGCATAATTCAGGATGAGTTTCAAAATTTAAAAGTAGAAAGCCATCTTAAATTATCAATGGACGGAAATAAAATTACCACAGAAAGTAGTAGAGCAAATGAATTATATTTAAGTGTTGCATGGAAAATAAGTGAATATGTTTAAATATTAGTCACACTTCTCTGTATTTATTTTGCTGGTGGTGCAGTGCCAGCATTCACTTATTTTCCAGAAGCTGCATTGTGTGGCCATGAAGATAAAGGAATAAAATAATAATAATAATAATAGCAATTACAATAAATGTAATTCTGTTGATAGGATCATAATTCAGTAATGAATAAAATACCACAATGTTCTACTAAATTACATGTTAATATTTACCTCAGAAAATAAAAAGGGTGATTAAAAAGAGGAGGGAACAAAACCCACTATGCTGCAGTTTTAAAAGTGTTCCCACTGATTTCCTCATGTTGCAAATTTCTGTTCCAAAGTCATTCCTTCCTGATTTTATGAGGATTAACAAGTTCACTTCTGCCTTCTCTGCCAACAAGGACAGCACTACAGAAGGTGGTAGGATGCTTGTAAATGCCAGGGTTTTGTTGATTTGTGGGTACTCCTGTGACCCAAGGAACGTAGCAGTTGTGTGAGATGACCCCTAACATCTCTTCTGCTCCCTGACAATGCCAGATTGTGCAGGGAGCTGTGCTTGGAAATCAAATCCCCACCTCCCCAAATGTATGCAAAGCGACTTTCTGAAACATGATTTTCACAACAAGTACCCACTCTTTGTCCATTTGCTTTCTCAGTGGCCCTGTTTTGACTGAAGGCTTGAAACTGGCAGTTCAGAGCTGTAGAAGATCAGAAGAAAGCAAATAGCATTTCTTGAACAGCAATGGGCAGCAGCAACATTTCAGCTGATGTGTGGCTAAGTGATTGCATCATTTCTATGCCATAACTCTTACAAAAGAATGTAGAACACTTTAGAACACAAAAGAAGATAGAATCACTTTAGGACATCCTTTCTCGGGCTTTGAGGAAACAGCAAAATCTTCCTGGTAGAGGACTGAGGAATTCTGATTCCCTCAAAAGTCCACAGCCACTCAATGCAATTCCTAAAAAATGCCCCACAATTACAGCAAACCAGACAATTTGGAGAGGACTAGTAGGAGTTTCTGTCAAGGCTGTAAAATGGAGATATGGAGAACACCTGTAGAAAATGTTGCAATCTAAAAGTTCCCCCAGTTCATTGTCAGGTGAAGTTGTCTTCTGACATTTAAAAAAAAAAAGGAAATGGAAGGTTTGTTTGTGTCCTAAATGCCACATTCCTATGGAGGCTATGGAGCCTTCAGCACTGGAAATCTGCAAAATAACAGATTAGGCAGAGCTATCTGGACTCCAGAAGAGACTCATGAGGAGATTTTTGCTCTGTGCTACAGGAAAGGTCAAACCCCATGACTGCAATCATTCCCAGTAATTCCAGATTCACAGAATGTATCACAGCAGTTGTTCATGCATTGTTTAACTACAGATATACTTAATATTGCCCAAAACCAGACACCATGGGTGTGGCACATCTTCATTCCATCCCCTCTCACCCACGCATAAGGCATCTGAGATTCTCCAAATTGCTGTGGTGTGGTTTGTTCAATCACACAGGAAACCCCTGAGAGAATAAGATGTCTCAGGTGTAGTCTTCAATGCACTACCATCCCAAAACACTGAAAAAGTTATTAACTCCATGCCAAGAATCAATGATTGAGAAATTGTGGGTTCTCTTCTTTTGCTTGGGGTGGGGGGTTAAACTCCTAGGGGTCACATCAGCATTTTTTATTAAAACTGTGAAGTTCTCCTGAGGTTGCATAACTCAGTGTGGTGGAGCTTTTCAAACAGAATGATCCTACAGTGAGCCATGCTGCTGAAAAAATTTAAAAATTCTCTTTTTGCTGAGGTGAAAAATGGCACCTGGTTGGGTGGCTTGGTGTTTAATAGGTGTCATAAGCTAAGAACTCAAAACTCCTGCCAGGTTCTGGGAATTTAACATCTCAAGGCCTCAGTCTTTGCAGAACCAGAAATTACTGTTGTTACTTTGGTGGTCTTTTACAATTAGACATTTTCCTCGTGTGTTTTTATGCTTTTCATTACTAATATTGCACTGTTTATTTCTCTGCTTTTATTATTGTCAAGGCTAAAATAATATGTGGCAGAGAAATGAGCTCAGAAAAGACAGACTCTGGTTTTATTCCTCTGCTCACCCTGCAAAATACAGCACACAACAAATCTGCAAGCAAATCTGGATTCATGACTTATGTTGGTCATTAATATTTAATGCCTGCAGTATCTACTCTTTTGCAGGTTTGTCCATATTCCATTCTAATGTCCTGTAAACAGTCTCCAGGTAATTTCTGACATCTCTGGAGCAAGAAACTGCTATGTATACAAAATTCAAACTGTGCTGGAGATGAGAAATGATGGCAGAAATAAGTGTTAGAGCCCTTTGATCCCCCTTCCTCTCTGCAGCAATAAATATATTCAGAAAGGCAGTGCTGTAGATTTATAAATGTTAGCACTCTGAGTGAAGTCAAACTAATTTTCTCTATGAACTTCTCTGACATTATGAAAACTTTACAAAGAGATCATTACATGTGAAGTATTAAAATACTATAATTTTAACTTAAAAACCCCACTCACCAGACATTCAAGTTCCCTTCTGCATATCTGCTGCGTTTTGAAGTGTTTTAAGAATAAGTGGGAATGCCATAAAGATGGCAAAATAAATTATGCCTCTTGAAGTTTAGGAATAACACTGACATAAATAAGATTGTATGAATCCATTTTTCATGGATTGAGACTCTGGCAGTTAGGGGGAGGAAGAGTAGAAGGGGATGAATGAAGGGATGGTGACAAGGAGCAAAGAAGTGACACTGGAAATGTCAGACACGCTGACAGAAGGGTTGAGCCTTGTAGCTCAGGTGACAAGCTTAGGCACCATTTGTCCTAGGAGAAAACTAATTGATTGGGTAAATTCAGGAATTAAGTAGTTGCAAAGTTGAGAATGGTGAATACAGACATCTCAGCATCAGCACAGGGCCACTTTCAAGGTATTTGGCTCGAAGCTGCAACGTGCAGCTCTTGTCTCCAGTGGGGAAGGCAGGCACTCAGCACCACTGCCTGCAGAGCCACGGCTGCCCAGGCAGGAACATCACCTGCACTTTCAGACCTTTCCCTCTGCTGACAGATGGAACAAAAGGGAAATCTCAAAAGGAGACAAAGCCCTGAGGCTGGATCTGAGCAGGTGATTGTGTCTGTCAGGAAGGAGGATAAATAATGGCTAGGGGAGGACTTTCCCTCCTGATGTCAAACTCTCTGCTGGCAACAATTGCAGACACCCCTTTTGTAGCTTCTATAACAGGCTAGGAAATCATTGATCCTTTAATTGGCTCAGAAGGGTGCTCTGCACCTTTTGGGCTGCAACAGAGCTGTAGGAGCTTTGCTCCACTCTCTACGGTGATGCCCCATAGATTTTAAAATCCTGTCCTGTCTCAGCAGCCACCTGGGACTGAGCTAAAGGTCACACAAAACATCTCCATTTTTCTGGTGTTTGCCTCCAGGATCTGACCTCTTCCATGTGCTGATCAGATGATAGCTCCCACCACTTTCCAATCCTAAGGGAAGTAATCAAATGCAGTCCTAACCAGCCATTTATCCCTGCTTTGTACAGCTAACAAAGGTGGCTATCCAAATTTCAGCACCCAGGTTAGGCTGCTGGGACTCAGCTTGGATACTTTTTTCACAGCACCATCTAGTGCTACTTATGCAACCCACAATTTTCTTTGTCCTTGCCTTCTCTCACATAAATACACGAAAACACATTCATTTTTAAATACACCACAGAATGGACCCCAGTCCTTAAAAAAGAAAAAAAAGTATACATGAATAAACACTGAGGAGTTTTTTTCCTCTGAGGAAATAATGAGAGAAAAAAAATCACACCAATAGATATGCAGTGACTTACACTCTAGAAAGAATGTTGGTAAAGTTGTTACAAGAAACTCAACAAAACAGGAAATTAAACAAAACTAAATCAAACTGGATTAAACTATAAAATTAAATAAAATGATGCTTCTTTAATTATGTCTTTTATCTGTATTAACAAATTCTGTATGGTCAGGTGTGGGTTTGTCTAGATGGACTACCTTGCCTTTTATATGCCTTGCCCACTTTTTCTAACCTCAGAAACTTTTTATAACTTCTAACCTTTTACTTAAAAGTGTCAAAACATGTTTAACTTCACTAAATAATCAATGCCAAAGACAAAGATTGTCTTTGTCAATAGCTCAACAACATCCATCAATTCCTGTGAGTCCTTGCAGGAAACATTCCCTCCCTGATGATCATTGCTATAAGAGACAAAGATCCCACAACCTCTCCCCCAAAATTTGACTTGTACTCTGCTATGGTAAAAGTAATTGGGAAAAAAAAAAAGGGAAGAGAGTCAAAATAACAAAAGGAAAAGAATGGGAAAATATGAAAAGGACAAAAGGGAAAGGGGAAAAGAATAAAGAGAAAATACAGGGAAGAAGAAGGGAAAAGGGGGAAAGAGAAAAAGGAGAAAAGGAAGAGGATAAGGAAAGGGAAAGTGAGGAAAAACAGCCAAAACCAGCCAAACAAGGGGAGAGTTTATTTTATTTTTTAAAGTCCTGATTATAACAATTTAACTTTCCAACCATCCTGAAAATTTCCAAATTATGGAAGGGGAAAGCAGCCAGAGATTTGCCATGGGATTTTTCACATGATCACCTTGTACTGCTAAAATAAATTCTTGCAGAATCTTCTGGAGATCACAGTGGGAACCCACTGGAGAAAGCTGCAGTGATTACCAGAGCACTGCACATTGATGGGGGTTGGATGTGCAAGTGTTCCCCTCCACTAAATAATGTGTAGTCGACCCTCATATTCATTGATTGCAACTTTGTAATTTGACCTTGACAGCTTGTAAATTTTCAGGACACTATTCTTAAAAGCAATTCTGTCGTGTTAGGCTTTCAAATCACTGGTTTCATGGCTGGACTTTATGGGGAAAGGTACATGTTTTAAATAGCTTTTGTGTAAAATCCCTGCAGGCTATGCCAAAGGCAAACTAATGACCACTGGTGGAGCTGCAAATGG
The DNA here is from genome assembly GCA_013400955.1 of Drymodes brunneopygia. NCBI lineage: Eukaryota > Metazoa > Chordata > Aves > Passeriformes > Petroicidae > Drymodes > Drymodes brunneopygia. Next base: position 716,596 of record VZTZ01046665.1, read on the forward strand.
AATTGGATAATATATTGATACCAGCAGTAAACAGTATTCGATTTTAACAGCAACTAGTATAGAATAACATGTCTAATTTAATTTATGAACCTAATTTAAACATTGGAGAGACCTGCCACCGAAAAACTAGTTGCTGTGTTGTTCCTGCACTTTCATTTGCTGCCAATCAGAAAAGGGGAAGGATGTTGCAGCAGTTTATGTTAATTTGTTCATCTGCTTATGCTGTTGGTAATTTCTTGCCTGCTCGTGGCATTTTTGCAAGTAATTCTAGCTGCTCTTAATTGTGATTCAAAGAAACAATTGATTTTCCTGTTATGATTTATTATCATTGATCAGAGTGCAAATCACACATTTTTGCTTTTGGCACTTTGTGCAGCCGTAGCTGAAATCACCAATCCTTTACTATTTCTCTCTGCAGGGAAGAGCTCTGGCTCCAGAAGTGCAAATGCTCTTTCTTCGTGAGCAGCTTTGCCCACACAAGTAAATCATGTAAGTAAATTCATGCACACAAGACTGTGCCGCCTGGGACCAGGACAATTGTGTACAGCTCAGCTTGCAGGTTTCTAATTCTCCTTTTCCTTATGGCACACATTTTTAAAGATTTTCAAAGTATTTATATTAATAATTGTGAAAGCTGAGGGTCTGAGCCTGCCTGAACTGCAGTTCTAGTAAAACCTTGAAAGAAAACAAGGTGTCTTTACTATGAACAAACAAAAAAATCCAGCTTTCATTTTATGGGTATTTGAATGATGACCTTATGAAGTATATTGGAAAGAAAGAAAAAAGCATTTCCTAAGTTTTTGTACAAAATAAAATAAGCATTACTAACTTCTGTCTGTCTCATTTTCAGGTCTTATAGTCCTGTCTTGCTTTACACGTACCTTTGCTAAATAAAAATGGTCACTATATTGTTGTAAAACAGAGTTAAATGAGAAGAATTCACTCTGGTGACCACTGAAAGACAAAATGTACCATAAAACATAAATATATGCACTAGAAGATATCTTTTACTGACTAATAAGGAAAACATTTCTGACTTTCACAAGGAGAATAATATTAATTTCTTTTTAATATTCCTTTGTGCTGGTTGAATGTGGCTTTTGCTTGGCTTTTGGTATCAAACTTCTGCAAGAACTCTCAATCATGTCCAGAATTAGAATTCCCCAGTCACTGAGAGTGAAAGGAAAGAGGTGTTTGACCTTCTGTTTGACTACTGTTTCATGTGCACTGTTTGAGACAACACTTAAAACCACAGGTGTTTCAGGCCTAGTAGCAGTAAAAACAACAAAAAAAATATTTTTACTCTGAATCATCAATAGCTGAAAGTAGAAATTCTTTATGTATATGCAGAGAAAAAACAGATTTTGTGTGGAAACTTTTTTGGCAAGTATGAGTCTAACAGTATTTGAAGTAGATGAGATATTGATTACCCAAAATAAATAAATAAATACAAATGCCCAAACATTTTAAACCTCAAAACGATCTGCAAAGTTAACAGTGTCACACTTAGAAAACTGATAAGAAAAAAAGTCCTTTCAATACATTTGCCATGAAACAGGATTTCTGTCACTTTTCCTTTCTGAGGAAAACAGCACGCATGGCTGGAGAAAAAGTGCACAACCTTGGGAGTCATCTCTGGACTTTATGGTCCAGGTCAGATCAATTTGATAAGCAAAGATGTTAAAAAATCTGCAGTCAGTGTCCAGACTGGCTACTAAAATAGCAACAGCAGTAAAAAAATCCCAACCCTCCAGCAAATCTCACTCAGGTTGGAGTTTCAACCCTTTCCCTGGACTGTCCCTGGGAACTGAGCACTGTTAATTTGGTAGCACACCCTTGATGAGAGCACTAAGGAGATGTTTTCAGGCTGACAGCAGGTCTGAGCAGTGCTGCACACTCTGTGTTCTCCAGCTGTGAATCAGTTCCAGCCCACAAAGCAGGAACGTGTGCTCGAGCCCCAGGCCAGTGTCCTTTACCTTTCAGCAGCGTTTTGTGCCTCATGCCAAGCTCTGTGTTCTCAGGTTGTAAAGCTCCAGAGAAGCTGCTGGCACCCAGCTGCCCTGGCTCGTGGCAGCAGCACTTTTATTAGCATTTTTATTATTCCTCGGCAGGATCCCACTGTTCATGCAGAGTTTGTGTGCAGTAACTCTGCTTGCAGCTAAGCAGTGATTTGGAGGCAGCAGCAGCACTGATTGGAAGCCCATGAGCCAACAGCCCTGTAGGTCACAGCTGCCCTCAGCTCTGGGAGGCTCAGTGCTGCTTCAGACCTGCCCCCGAGGGCTCAGCAAGCTCCAAGCACATCCCCAGATGTGCAGGAATGTCTCCAGTTTTCGGACCAAAATTCAAGGCTGGGATGGAAAAAAAGAGAAAGAGAAAGAGAGGGAGAATGAAACTGCCCATTGAGATCAGTAATCCGAGAGGGGCATCTCGTGCAGCTGAGTTGAAAGGCTGAATTAGTTCTCCCAGGTTTATTTCATTATAAGATTGCAGAAGTATTTCAGCTGCAGCAGCAGCAAGGAGCAGAAGGCTTTGCATGGGCAGGTTTTGGTACAGGGGGGCTGCAGGGGTGGTTTCTGTGAGAAGCTGCCAGAAGCTTCCTCCCTGTCCAGCAGAGCCAATCCCTGGCTGCTCCAAAGACAGGCGTGCCACTGGCCAAGGCTGTGCCAAGCAGGAATGGTGATAAAGCCTCTGTGACAATAGATTTAAGAAGAAAGAAAGTTATCACACAGATCCAATTGTGGCCAGAGAAGAGCAGGATGAGAATGTGTGAGGGGAACAGCTCTGCAGACACCCAGGTCAGTGCAGAAGGAGGGGCAGGAGGGGCCATGGTCTAGCTGACAACAGGTCAAAGATCAGGCTTGATCATCTTAGAGGATTTTTCCAACCTAAATTATTGTTTATTACCTAAATTTAGTTATTTAGTGATTCGAACATTTCACATACCATAAAAAGAGAGCAATTTTGTGTCTTAAAAATGTCATTTCTTCTAAATTAAAAGCATAGCTCCAGCTCGCACACAAGTATAAGATGTCACAGAAAGACAAGCAGATATTATGAAAATATGTGCAAATATAGTGCAGGTTATATGGAAAAACAAAAGTAAATCAAATAAAAGCCATTTTAAAAATAAGCTGCCACTGCAGTTCATCTGGGATGGGGGTGGGTGAGGAGCAGGGGGAAGAGAATTAAAATGTGAGCCAGTTCTAAATCCCTCCCTGTGGCCTGGAATTCACTCCTGCACTTGCTCTGGGTACATGGCATTGATTTCCCCACCCTGGCAGGGCATTATGGATGAAGCAGAGCTGCACTCTGACACTCTCAGTGCTGGGAATTGTGAGCAGCCCTTTGAAATGTTGCTGCCAGGTGGCTGCAGCTTTGCAAACCACCTGCTGCCAGGCTGAGCCCTTCTGGCTCTGCTTTGGGCAGACTTCTGGATTTAGCTTATCAATAGGATATCAGTGGGTTTTTGTATTCAGGGACTTGTTTAAATTGTGTCTGATAAGCAAAAAAAAAAAAAAAGAATTTACATATATGAACTTGGGCAACAAAGTTAATAAGTGAGAGCTTAATAGTTCCTGCAGAGCCCTGTGAAGGTTCTGTGGACAAGGTGAAAAATCCAGAGTTCACAATTACAGGCTTAATGGTCAATAAATTTAAGTGTACTGTAAGACACCTGATGAATGATGTCCTTGGAATATAAAAGCTTTATGTTGACATTCTTTCCCTTCAGCTCCAAAAATTGAAGTCTCTGTATCTCAGTTTTTTAAATGTGGTCTTTGCAGAGACACATTTTCCCAAAAACAGAATTAAGGCAGGCAAGCATTTCAGGTATTCTTCAATAATCTCTCATGAAAAACTACAATTTTTCTGCCATCAACTCACTATAAAGCAACTCCGGGCTTATTGTGGCCAGTAAGCCTCAAGGATAAGTACATATTAAATTGTGAAAAATGAAAAGGAAATGAAAAAGGAAAAATATCCATCCAAAACACATCAGAAGGCTCTGGCCACCATACCAGGGCTACTGTGTGACAGATTGTGGATTTCAGGGAGTGTGCTGGTAAATGGTCTCCGTGTAGAGATTATATAAATTACAACTGGAAGCAGCACAATGGGCAGGCAGTAGTATGGGGATTTTGTTTTTTACGTAATAATTAGAGGGCTCTAAAAAAGAGAAATCTGACTCATTTCAATTTGCTAAATTTCTGTTTCCTTGAAGAGCTGGAATCTGTTTCCCTGGCTTGTTACCTACATCTTGCTCCAATGCACAGCATTTTAATTATGTGGTCCCTTTGCCAGCACTACAACTCTGACTAATTTCAAAAGGTTTTATAGCTTTGAAATGCTGGTGCTCAGCATCTCCACATCCACTAGATGTCACTCAATAGTCGTCATTGCCAGTACTGGCATAAAAACACACAGACAAAAAAAAAAAAAAGGCAACAAATATTTTTTTTTCTTCAGCCTCAAAATAATGTTCTTCCAAAAATCTGGTGGTCACTGTTTAAAGTTAAAATGTGGTGTCTGAAACATTGGCATCATCACTTCAAAAATTATAACTTTAAATTGATCCCATTATAAGCCCTGGTTGCCACCTGGAAATTACATATTCCTTTAATAAATATAGTTCTTTCAAAGGAAAAAAAAAACCAAAACAATTTGGACAGTGATGGACTTGATGTGAAAGGGTAATTCTGCCTCTGCACCATTGTTCAACGTTTTGGTCTGCATGATGTCTAATGAAATTTTTCTTCAGTGATATTTTCTAGCTAATATATTTATGCCCTGTGAGGTTTTGCTGTTAGGAGTTGTTTTGAATCCATACCCCCAAAAACACCCAGGATGGATGGAGTCTCTCTTAGCCTGCTTGCAATGATGGCTTTCTACCTGGGCATTCTCTGGCTCCCAGTCCCAGGCATTTGTTCTAGAATGCTTTCAGAGCTGTAATCACATCACAATGCAGCTGGGGTTTTTTTGAGAAACTAAACAAAGGAAAATTTCTCTAGCCCTCAAATGATTTCCTTGTCTTTTTTCCAACTCTCTCAAGCTTCCTGGAGATGGATGAGAGGAGGACCAGGGGGGTCTGTGAAGAGTCCATAAGAAAGGACCACTGGACATGGATTCCCAGAGGGGGCAGCAAAGGAGAGTCAAGAAGGATCCTGGCAAATCTCACCGGTGAGTACAACTTTGGGGAGTAAAACAAGGCAGAACACCCAGGGTGGGCAGCAAAGGAAAGGTGAAAAAGCATCCAGACTGTAGGGATGGTGACCCCAAAATACCTCTGCAGGGTCTTTTGGGAGAATGTTGAGATGTTTTGCACATTCTCCCAGAGGTAGTTAAGGATATGGAAGTGCAGAGAGGGCAATAAGAGGCACCAAGAAAGGGTCTCGGTGACCCACACCCAGAGGGGGCAATATGGTGTTAATTTGGGAAAGGATTTTGGTGCAAGGGGAGCGTGGAGAAATAGGGTTAAGGCAAATAGCAGTGGGAGGCTGTGTGATAAGAAAAGTACAGTGAGGACTGAGAACTTCTCTGCCTTGTCCTCAAAATCTGCAGTCTAACACAGGGCCAGGAAAAACAGGGACGGATTATTGCTACACCACCACCTTCCCCCAGGCCATTATGGACCCAGCATGGAGGATTTGGTTTTGTGCACTTAATATTCAGGGCTTCAGGGGGTTTCTCTATAATGAGGAGTGCCAAGGCCAGGTGTGAGAGCCCACAGACAGTGGGAGCAAGGGCTGGAGAGGTGGCCAGGTCTTTCAGAAATTGGTTAGAAAGGAATCTCAGGTATATAAAAGATATGAAAGAAGGGATGAGGAAAAGATAAAGGCACAGGGAAGGATAATGGCACAGTTTTTCAACCCCTGATGGGAAAAAGTACAGGGAGCCCCAGGACCTAAGGGAAGGGGCAAACATCAGGACAGTGATTGGGAAGGAATCAATGTGCTATTTGTAAGAAAGAGCATTAGAAAGGGATTGTTAAGGTGTCAGGATCTGCTGATGTACCAGGGACTCAGCCCACTGGAGCCCTTGCTGAGAAGGGCTGTGTTTCCTAGTAGACATGGGAACTTCCCTGATTCAAACTTTATGCCAAAAGGGGAACAATTATTCAGGTGTTCTTTTGCTAAGTGGGAAAGGTGAGCAGGTGCATTTGATTGGTGAATGTGTGAGTGTGGATGGGAATTACCACTGTGTGTGTTACATCCACAGTTATCTGTGCCCATTCCCTTCAAACACACTGCACAGGGCTGGGAGAGGCCAGGAGGAATGAGATATGAACAGGCTGTTGCCTTGTGTCCACTGAGGTGTTTTGTACTTTTTCCTCTGTGTAACTATATTCATCACTTTTGTCGGTTTTTTTTAAACCCAGTTTAAGACTCTGTACAGACGGTGTGCAGCAGAACTGAAGGGCTCCGTGAGCCAGGTGAGTTCTCTGGCTTGCTCAGATCCTGCTGCTGAGGAACCAACTCCTGGAGAAGAAGAAGAATGGAAGGACCAAGCTGGAGGGAAGCTGTGGGAGAGTCTGCTCTGCATCCCTGTGCCTGATGTGCTGCTGTGGGGTGCTGCAGGCTGCTCCCCCCTGAGAGCTGGGAGCAGAACCTTGAGGTCACAGGGGTTACTTGAGGTCATTTGGGGTTACTGGAAGCAATTGGAGAAGCTGAGGGGGTTACTTTTCAGGTCATTTGGGTTTCTTGATGTCATTGGAGTCCCTGGTGCACACCCCTCACCTTGTAGACATCGGTGCCACTCCCCAGCCTCTGGTGGAATCTCCCTCTTTTCTCTCTGTCTCCTCTTTTTTGCTCTCTCTCCCCCCATTCCTTTCCCATCTTTCTCCCTCTTGCTCTGTCTTTTCTAGCCCTCTTTAGGAGGGTTGATCCTTTTCATTTTGTGTTTTTTGGTTACCAATAAACAGCTCTTACATACAATGCTGTCTCAGTTGATTCAATTCGTTCCTGATCATCTGTTACCAAAAGAACTCCTCACAGTTCTCCACAGTGGAAAGTGACACTTGAGGTTATTTAAGGCCCAGTACTGAGGTCACAGGGGTTACTTGAGGTCATTTGAGCATTTTTGAATTGATCACAGGGGTTACTTGAGGTCATTTGAGGCCCTGACCAGGGTTACTTTAGGTCATTGGGGTTACTTGAGGTCATTGGGGGATTTTTGAATTGATCCAGGGGTTACTTGAGGTCATTTGAGGCCCTGACCGGGGTTACTTTAGGTCACAGGGGTTACTTGAGGTCATTTGAGGCCCTGACCGGGGTTACTTTAGGTCACAGGGGTTACTTGAGGTCATTTGAGGCCCTGACCGGGGTTACTTTAGGTCACAGGGGTTACTTGAGGTCATTAGACCTTTTTCAATTGATCCAGGGGTTACTTAAGGTCATTTGAGGCCCAGACTGGGGTTACTTGAGGTCATTTGCGGCCCTGACTGGGGTTACTATAGGTCATTGGGGTTACTTGAGGTCATTGGAGCATTTTTGAATGGATCCAGGGGTTACTTGAGGTCATTTGAGGCCCTGACCGGGGTTACTTTAGGTCATTGGGGTTACTTGAGGTCATTTGAGGCCCTGACCAGGGTTACTTTAGGTCATTGGGGTTACTTGAGGTCATTTGAATCTTTTATTCAAATAAAGTTGTAGGAATCTTTGAGGAAGCCATAAATCTACCATCTCTTACCGCAATCACCAGCAACTGAGGCTTTTTCAAATATGTGCTGCAAAGGCATGAAACAAATTCTGCTCAGCTCCATATTCAACAAGGACACTCGGAACAAGGAACACCAAAAATATTTATTTAACATTCTGTGCAACTTGCTCCTGACATACACATTAAACCCAAAATGCAATGAAAGGAAAACACATGGGGAGGTAGAGAATTAAATAATTTTTTTTTTAGCCTCTGTTATTCCCTTTCTATTTTGTCACCAGAGTTCTAACACACAAAGGATGCTGTTTGGCAAATCTATCAGAGGTGCTAAGAAGGGAAATACCTAATGGGCCTTTTGATGGTGAGGAAAAGCAGATGCTGAAGCGAGCTGGATGCTTTGTTGCACTGCTGTTTCTGGTGCAGCTTGATCATCTTTTCTCAAAGACAAAACAAGTTCAAAAAGGGCAGAAAATAAAAGGAACTTCGGATATTTAAATAATGTAGCTGCTGTTTCTGAGGCTGCCTCTCATTTGCTATCAGAGAGTGGCAAGCTCCCAGCACCAGTTCCTACCTGTTGTGATCAGATCTGACAAAGCCCCACAAATCAGACTATTTAAAACTCTGCCCAAGCAGCTTTTGTGACCACAGGCTCTCTGACACATTACAAAACAATCCCAGCTACCAAGGCCCAACTCTGGGAAAAAGTAACAGGAGAGGAAGAAAAAGGAAGAAATACAATACACTGGGAAATAGGGGGAGGGAGGGGGGATGAGGATGGAAAGCAAGATCAGGACTTCAGGTCTCATAGTTTGGCACTGGCTGGACTTTTGCTGGAGCCAATGGAGATGTTGGTGGCATGTGGGTTCCTTTTGGCTACCCAGAGCAGTAAGGACATTGTGGTTCAGGAGAAGGATGTTGTCCCCAGTTGTGCTGCATTTTTGATGTGAATCTCCCAGTCCTCTGGCACTCTCCTGCAGTGCTGTTGCTCCCTGGGCACAAAGAGGGAATGGTGGATTAAATAACTCAAGATTTCATCACTCTAGTTACTATTTAACTGAGTTCTCAGCAGTCCAATATTACTCCATTAATTTTATCCACATACCAGCTCTTTACCCACCTTCATAGCACCACATTTGGTCAGCTTATTTCAACTGGGATAATTCACATTCACATTTGTCCACTTTGAGCCCATGGTCTGAACTGAAAACATTTTTTGTTTTAGAATATTTGAAGCAGCAGGCCCCAAGAAAGTACAACCAGAAAGCACATGATACAACAACTGGAACTGCAAACATTTTTTAATTCCAACCACAGAACTACACTTGTTATCTGGCAAAGCTATTTACTCCTCTGGAATTGGAAAGAAACAGGTGGGAGCTGCAGTGTTTCATAGCTTTGTTTAAATGAGCCATATTTTAAGTTACCTGGAGACTCCAAGCAAAACAGAGTTTGCACAAACAAATACAGAACAGTTTCTCCTCCACAGAGTTATTACAGTGCAGAAGTAGACACAAATTCAAGAAGCACAAGGAAAAACATTCTAAATTGGCCCAAGTCAATGAGCCATTTGATGGATTTCTGACTTCCACTTCAGTGCTTTATCTGTCCCACACTGACTGGAAATGAGTATTGAGGGCAATCTTACTGCTCTTTGAAATAATGGAGATTTGCTTTTCTGGTAGTTAAATCAATGCAGAATCTATTTCCTGAACAGCAGTAGATGCTTCATCTGGCTTACCTGGCTGATGAATTTGATCAGAAACATCCATTGTCCTGGGAAAGATGCAGAACACATCTCAGCGTGGCGAGGGAAATTACTGCACTCACAAAAAACATAAGCATGTAGCAAGGAAAGAGTAAAAATCAATGGCTTGACTTTGCTATAATTCCTTTGTCACTACAGTGCAAGGTTGGGAAGAACAGTCAATGATGTGAAAGTCAGCATGAAAAAATAATTATCAGATGAGCCCAAGTCTGAGATGAAGGAAATAACTGAGTGAAAACTCTTTCCAGCGGAGCAGCTGTATATTGTTTTTATCAGTCCAGTTAATGTAAGGGAAAATTAAATGAACTCATGACTCTTTGAATAATTTCTTTCTTCCATTCTCATTCACTGTGCCTGTCCCAGGTGCCTGAGCTGAAATGGCATGTTTGGTGCAGGCTCTGAGTCTTTAATATGGGCACTTACTTTTTGGACCTGCATAACATTTTCACCATTTCTTCTCTACAGGATCTGTGATAAGAGAAAAGCAGCCCAGCACTAAGGCATGAGCCACCTGTCTCTAGAAATTAATGCCTCATAGCTGCCCTGAGAACAGACAGTGCTCCAGGAGCTGAAGCCAACACAACTCAGAGAGGCTCTGGGCTGGTGCTGAAAGAAATTACTCAACCTGTCTGCATTCAAGGTGGAGGCAATACAGAGAAACACACAGATAATTTAACAAGTATTGAGAAGGAGTGAGGTTTTGTGGCAAACCCCACTCTCCTGACACTATTATCCTTTTCTTCAGAATAATATTTTCCCTCAGCAAAATTCCTCTATTGTTGTTCCTGGTGTGTTGTTCCTTTACAAATGTTTTCTTTCTTTTCTTGTTGCCTTTTTATTTCCTTTTTTATCTTCAATCTTCCCACCATAAGGACTTCATCATCTTATAATCAGCACAGTTGTGAAGACATTCACATTGAGAAACAGAAAATCTGAAATCAAGTCTACAGTGACTGCCACAAGGCTTCTCTCAAGACAAGACTCAGCTCTCACCACCTGGGGACCCTGAAAGCTCACCCCTGAATTCCACCAAGGGTGTTCCTTGTGCAAGGGATGAGACCCAGACATCCCAGTTCTCCTGGCCAGGCACACTCAGGCAAGCTTCTCAACAGGCCCAGTAACCAGAGGGGGAAGACACTTCACAAAATAATTGCAGATGTGACTTCTCAGGACACCCTTCTTGCCCACCTCCCACTCCCTTTGGAGCAGTGTGGCACAGGTACACTGTGTGAAATAAGTGTTTGACAGTGGAAAGGATCTCAGACCAGAGAAATATCTTGATCTGTGCTTATGTTAGGTAGCAGTTTCTAATCTTAAAGGCTGTACTAGCACAGCATCAAATTTCCAGTTGTTTTCAGAGAAGTCAGAGATGAAAAAAATAAATCACGAGATTCAAAATATAACTGTTCCTAAAGGCTTTAGGAGGAAGGACATCAGCCTCTAAATTAACTCAAAACCTACAATAATTACATGAAAGAGATTAGAAAGTTATAGAACAGGAATTGTCTTCTGAAGAACTGCTAAATTGATTATAAAGGAGATGCTGTCAGAAGGAATGCTCTGCTAAAGGTCTGCTCTTTCTTTTGAAAGGCAGCAGGGTTGATTACTACAAAATCAAAGCAGGTTTTAAGGAGCACCCTGAAACTCTGACACTGCTGAGCTTTGTACAAGGGCAACAGAGAGCAATGCAATAGGGAGTGCTTGATGCTAATTAAAGTCTTCAAAGGACAGTCCCAAAATTTAGATTTACAGATGATTTCATCAGTTGCTCACTGAGCAAAGCGTGCAGTAGATATTGAAAGTCTGTCTGTACTAGAACTACAAAAGAAAATCTCTTTATCCCACTTTAGGTTAGGCAAATGTGTATCTTTTCCATACTCTGCATCTTTGCAGCAATAAGTGGCAAGGGTAATTAAGTAGTAGTTAGGAATCTGCTGAGTGTTGCATGTCCTTAATGTGCTTTAAGGAAATTTTAGCACTACAGATGCATGGCATTCCTATTACTTGATAATTGCATCTTAAAGTTTGGCATTTTAATCATGCTAATATGCATCGGGTTATATTTTAAATTTAGTACTTTATTTTACGTTACAAGTTCTTACCCCTAGATTAGTAAGATTCCATGGAAATCTGAACTGTAGCATCCCATCACTTTATCCGCATAGTCTAATTAAATGCTGACATTGTTTAAATGAGTTAAATCAAGTATATTGGTTTTGTGTGTGTTTTGCCAACTCAGAGCAAATTTAAATTAAGAGCCTTTGTGAGAGTTCCCTACTCCTTCTGGCATGTTGCATTATTATATCATAATGGATGCAATTTAGAAGATTATATCACTCCCTAATTCATTCTCCCAGTTGTTTAGGAGACAAATTTGGGCTCATCAATTTGAGTTGAGTGTTTTGTCGCCTGTCTCAGCTATGTAAGTAACCAAGTAACTCTCAGTGAGTCACTTTTAAAATCTGAACACAGGTGTTGTGGTTTGAAAAGCAAATTAGTGAGATGCTCAAAGTCAGAACTACAATTTAATAGGAAAATTAAAATACATGCAATTGGTACAAAAAACGCTGATAGAGTCAACAGATACAGATACAACCTGACACCCTGTTGGTCAGGGTGTTGGTAGCAGTCCAGGGATAGATGTGGCTCTGTTGAAGCAGTTTTCTGAAGGTCCGGTGAAGAAGCTGCTGCTCTTGGTGAAGAAGCTGCTCTTCTCTGCTGTTTCAGGGTCTACAATATTCAGAATGGGGATGCTTGGTTCCCCCCCCAGGCGGGGCATCTCACAATGGGAATGGTGCAATCCATCAGTGGAGCTTAATGGCCCATTAACAGAGAGAACTTCGTGAGACCCTCCCTGCTAATGGCCCACCAGCTGGCCCATTGGAAATTCCACCCTAGGGCCATGAAGGATGGCTGAGGAACACTGCCCCACCCAGCCCCGAACAGCCCATGGGGGATGGTGATAGAATACACACTATTGTAACCTAAGACAACAGGCAACTGCAGGGTGCTGTGGTGGGGCCTGTGTTTTCAAAACTGAGAGGTGACCCAAATACCAATTCAATTCCTGAAACACCTGTCCTAAGAAACAATTAAACAACCCCCCTTTTCAGCATAGAAGTGCTTCACATTTTCTAGAAAATCACGGTACTCTCAGTTTTCTCAAGTCTGGCAGCCAAAATGATTAGTTGTTTCAAAAGCTTAGGCTAAAAAGCAATTAAAAATGAAGTTCTTAGAACTGATTATCCTTCTTTAAACAGCTTACATGATCACAAACACTGGCTCTAGGCTGTACTCTGCTATTCACGTTTAAAATCTGTCTATAAACAATGGCTGAAAAAGTTATGTCCTGTCTGTTTTAATTCTGCAATTGTATCAGAACAGATGGAAGAATGAAGATGATTTGGCAACATGAGTGTGGCAGTACTTCACTGGATCAGGATCCTTCAAAGGTGAGAGGAAGGGCAAGAGAAGGGGAACTTACTCTCCTGTATTCACGTAAGAAAAGCAATATACCATAATTCTGTGGTAGTTTTAATCATACTAAAAAAAAATTATTAGTCCCTCTGGGTAGGAAGGAGTTGAAAGAAAGCAATTGAAAGCAGGGAAAAGTGGCTAGAAAGGGAGGATAGTAAAAAGCAAGAAAACACTCTGAATAGCAAAAACACCACCCATCTCAATGACTGATGAATTCAAATATGATACAAAGAAAAAATACAGTAAAGCCATCCTGAGTGAAAGGAGATTTTGAAGTTTCAATTTCCTTTTTCACAAACTGATCATCAGCTCTGAAGGCCACTTAGCATATGGAAGACTGAACCTCATTTGAAGTAATTGCTTGTCTACAAGAGGGATGTTTAATCAAATGAAGCCAAATCAGCTGCTGGCATCAAGTTCATGTCTGCATTCAACTATCATCTCTTAATTTCTTATCATTCCTACTGACCTGACCCATGTTACTGGAATGAAAAGAGCTAAGAGGAAAAACTGAAATTTACCTCAAAATAATCACAGTTTTGCAAATTTACTTTCTCAGTTAGAGCATGTTTCCTGTTCTTCCCATTAACAAAAAATCTCCAATTCCTCCAGACATTCCTCTCTTCCTACTTCTCCTCCTCCTACCTAAGCTTCCTCCTACCACCTATCATTTAACTGCAGCAGGGAGAATGCAGAACCAGGAATGATTTTGCCTCTTCATCACAAGGGTTTCTCACCAAAAACCTTAAGGAGGATACTGAGAACAAGAACCATAAAGCTACGTTACTTTTCTCTGCCATAATGAAAAAACTGAAGCTAAAGTTAAGATGCTTCTATAGAGACAGAGCTGGTTTTTGTCTTCCACTTGACATTCCAGAAAGACAGGGAATGTTCTTCCTAGCACAGAACAGATCCACTTCCCTTCTGCCTATTCTCAGTAAGAGGATTCCATCATTCTAGTTCCAGAAAGAGCTGACTCCTTGCTCCCAGTGCAACAAATCAGTCTGGACAGCCAAAGAGACTTGCACAAAATGGGTTCCAAACTAATTAATCCTGGTAATCATCTTTTATCTGTTAGCCTTTTCCCACTAGGCAGCAGCCAGTTCAAACCTAGACCAGCCTAGATTGAGTAAACATTTATCATTCATGCATGCTAGGCAGGGACAAAGAGAAACAAATTAAAATGCCCAAGTCACACTTAATGTTTCCTGGCTTCTGAGTACTTGATTAACATCTTTAGCCAGGATAAAATGGTAAACACTACAAATGGTGAGCTAGAAATACCTGCATCCTGAATTCCTGGGAGAATGCAGTCTGGGCCCACTGATAGCCAGCTGTGCAGCAGGCCTAAGCTTCCAGTAACTTTTTGGGTTACTTTGTCCCTGTGGATACATCTCTCTTACACCAGACCTTAATGGCAAGAGGTGCAAGGTTTGTCACAGAGCCCTGTTGGGGCTAGAAAAACTGTCTCTGCTTTTATTCTCTTACATGGCCACACCAGGACCACTCTTTCTGTGGCCTTCTGTGATGGAGCTGAAATTGCATTTTTTTTCAGACTCCATAAGCAGTAAAATTGTCTGGTGTTCTATGTCTGTGTCTGTACCAACATTCATTCAATCTTGCCTAATGCAGCTATTAAATTAAAAGATCCTACTGCTTCTAATTGGTCTTCCTGAGTCAAAGTGTTTGTCCATTCCACTTTAGGTAAAACCCCATAAAGGGTCTATTTATAAATGTTGCCAACGTGGTTAATGCTTTTGACCTTTGATGGGGAGCAATTCTAATAATTGTGCAACACAGCAGCAACATTTTTTGTTACTCTTCTGGATGTTCCTGTTCAGGAACAGTCTGATGGCCTCTATTTCCCTCTCACTCTTTCTCTGCTTTTTAAAGTCTGCCAAATAAAAGGATTTATTTGCTCAGAGTGCAGACCAACTGAGTTTAGCAGAAGCTCATGAGCAGTAATCCACAGAACAGTTCACATACCAGATTCTGAGAATCCACCCCATCAAAACACTCAGTCCTTGTGACAGGTATTTTTACCCATTAGAGCCAAAATGAACACAAGAGCCAAAATGAACACAGAGGACAAGGACATGTGCCCATGGGGTAAAGCATCTGCAGTTCCATCTTTCTCTATGAGTGATGCAATTACCTCCTGGATTCTGACTTAGGGCATCTGAGTGGAAATTAAGGAGGACCAACTTAAAATGCTTAAAATGAGGCAATTGCTTAAATTGTAAACTAGGAGTGGGTCTACATTAAGAAAATGATAACTCAAATTTTGAAAAGTTTTTTAAATTATTCCATTACGTTTTCATCAGCCCTTGTATTTCTTTTCATTCACTGCTCTAGAAGTGCCCTACAGCTCTACTCCAGCTAGACTTTTTTTAATGTGTGATGGACAGACTGGTGCATACATGATTTCAGAGGGGTAGGAAGCAATAGTGACACATCCTAATCAGCACAATGCTGGAGCTTTTGTGTGTGTCCAGGTAGAGAAAGTCTTGGACAGCAGAGGGGAAGGGTTTGGCTGGGTAAAGTCAAAGAGTTTAAATCCCTCTCATGTAGGTGAGTACGAAGATGTGCTACAAAATAGATGGGCATGAGAGGATAGAGGGGTTCCTCCTCCTCATCTGTACAACACAGAGCATTTGTTTGCAATGTCCTCTGCAGTAACAAGAAAACAGAGTTCCTGTTTCCTGGTTCAAGATTTTCCTCTGTTTTAGCTGTACTGGAATTAGATTTAAACCTTTGGTTTGAAATGCAGAAGAGGGAATCTGTGATGAAAGAAATGGTGGCAACCTTCCTTCATCCTTTTTTTGAGCTGCTGGAGTGAAGTGGGGTATACCTTTCTAATTGCTTGAGTTTGCAGCGAAAAACCCCCCAGGATACCCATCATGAATTCAGGTCTGGGAAAAGGCCAGAGTCAGGAGAACCATGCCAACCCCATGGCATCACTCACTGGCAATCTGCCACAGCAGAAACTGCACAGTTGAGAACTGTTTGGTTACACCAGCAGTTCATATTTTCTTGCTGGAAGGAGGCTCAATCTCCTGTACTGAACGTTTAGAAAAGTGTAGCAACTCTAACCCTGGTATTTTTCGAAGTGGGAGGAAGGAGAAAAAATAAAAACTGTTTTTCTATATAATCTCAATATCCTTCCTAGATTGCCCCTGGGATCCTGGAGATAAGAACAAGAGAATAGCACTTGTTTATAGACAAGTGAACCAAAGTGTGACTGCAGTAAGGACTGCATCCCAGAGAAGCACTGAAGATGCCACTTTTGCCAGGCAATTCCAGTGAGAAATGCAGATGTGCAGTTTAAATACTCAAGGAGTAGGATACCACAAGTATCTTCATGCTCTGCTGCAGCTATTTTATCTCCTGCCTAGGGAATTCTGTCTCATGAGCACTCTTTGCTGCTGGCTGTGCCAGCACTGGTGACATCCAGACCAGGAATGTCACTGCTGGAGCTGTCCCCCAGTTCTCCTTCGAGACATGGACCTCCCCTCATGCACTGTGCAGGCACTTTGAGCACCTGCAAGAAGTTTTTTCAAATTCCACTCCTGGAATTTTAGCTCCCTAAAATTTAAATGCAGCAATACTGAGCAGAACTACTTTCAAACTCACTGATGGATCTGGGCTGACACCACAGGCCCAGTGACAGAATCAAAATTAGGATTGAACTCAGTCAAAATATGCAAAACAAATGGCTAAATTATATTCTCAGATGCACAAGTCACAGACCAAGGTGAGTGCAGTAGAAATACACTGCTTTCCTTACATTCACACAGAGCAACCAGAAAGAAAAGGTATTTTTTAAAACTTGAGATTAGAATTCAGTTGCTCTTGTTGTTTATCTCCATCACTCTGACAGCCTTTAATTCAGTGTGAATTTGAGTCAATAAGAGGCTGTTTATGACAACAGAGGAGCCCAGATTGGGATCATTGTTCCTGACACACTGCTTGCAATACGTGGCCTCCAAGGACACTCCTACCTGGTGTCTGAACCTTCTTCAGCTGGGAATTGCAGCCCAGGAATTTCATCTGTAAGGTTACAGACAGCAGAGTGACTTAGTCCACGTGCCCCAGTAATGGGACTAAGAGAATCATGGGAAAAGGAGTAATTGACAGCATTTCTTCACACTCCTAGCCAGATAACATCTGTTCAAATTAGATTTTGTGAATTTGATGCTGTCTGAACAGCAGGTCTGGTCCATAAGCCACCAATAACTCTTTTTCCTTCCCTCTCCCTTTTCTAAGGAAATAATCAGCTCTAAAACAGATTCCTTGGAAATGTGCAAATGGATTTTTTTATGCCAAACAGAGCTTTACTGACACCAGTAAAATCAATACGGGTATAAGGGATTGCTCATTAAAAGGTGGAATCTCTATATTCTGCTCTTCCAAGAACTGAAATGCTTTATAGACAAACATATTTCTTATTCATCTTTTCTCCCTGGTGACAAGTTGCTATTGGGCACCTTATTTAATAGTACCACAGACACTCCCTGCAAAGAAGAGTGAGAAAATGTATCTCATCTGAAAATGGATTTTCTTTGAGTGGGAAAATCCATGGATCCAGCTCACTTGGCATGAGGATTATAATTCTAAGACAAACTTAAACTGTCACATCCATCCAAACAGCATTGGGTTGGGGTTTTTTTGGCCAGAATGCTTAGAAATGGAAAAGGAAAAGGTATCCCACAGTTTAAGCTTCCTTGAGAATTGGAATTCTTCATCTTGCTTTCTTACTGAAAAAAGGAAAATTAAAGCAAGACGAATCTCTTTATTTAATTTTACTACTAAAATTCACAAAATGTAACTTTCTTTGTCCCTCGCAGAAGACTTCCTGCAGACAAAACAGTAAAATCTTATGCATGAGTATTTGAATAAGAAATGCTGGCATATTTACCTAAAAACACTGTAAAATACGCTGTGCTCACAGCCATATAAGAGTAAAAGAACAATTATACCTAGCCAGATCAAAGATCCATCTGCTCCATCAGCAGTTTCTGGAGAGCAACAAGTAGCTGATATCTACAGATAAAGCACAGAGTGACACTTCCCCTGAATTGCCTTTAGACAACAGGACAATTAAAATCATTCATGATCTCCATCAGATGCTGCTAACAAGATTACATGAAGGTGTGACCTGGCCATTTGCATCCCACAAGCAGAAAAATAAAAGCCAAAATTAGTCATTTCTCACCCTGATTTCTGTGGTCTCATCCAAACTAATTCAACAGATGAAATCATGTACAGATTTTTTTTCTTAGCTAGTAATTACACTTCACACAAAGCAAATTATTCCTTTGATGTTCAGCTACAAGTTAGAAAACTTCTGGGACATCTGTAATCTTAGAACAGCTTCTGAGGACAAGGATAGTTTCTTTTAGAACTTTAATAGGAATTGTTTTTCCTTCTAGGCTAATCCAGAACAGCAAATCAATACCACAAAGTTTCTGCCTCCTTTTGCTGCAGAACAGCAAGCTGTTGAAGCTTTGCTTTTTATAAATGGCTCATTATATTAACAGAGAAGTCACACATTTTCTGTCTCTCCAGTCACTGTGCATTTAGGCTTTTTCTCCCTTAATGAAGTGTAGTGACTCTGGAAGCTATTGATTGGAAGAAAGTTTGTTTTATGGAAAAAAAATTCCAAAAATTTACACATGATCTCATATCTATGGCATCTTTGTCATGTTAGGATTGAAAATACTCCCCCACAGCTACTGATGAGGGTTCTCAGCTTTTTCTAATGCCATTCAGTTTTTCATTCTTTATGCTAAGCAAGGAATGTCGTATAACAATAAAAATTAAGCTGCTTACAGGAAATGTGCAATAATCCATCCTCAGTCAAGATAGCTAATGAAAACTGGGATTCATCAAATTCTGCTGATGTAAGAGACTAACACCATCCAGAACTCATTGATGTAATGTTCTGACAACGTATAGCTATACAGCCTCTCTTTTAATTAGAAAACCTGTCACTCCCTCTTTGATTCCATGAGGCATAAACATGAATAAAAAGTAGCTGCATACTGCATGTTGACTTAGAAGTTCACTGAACAGGAGGGACATTTCCAAGATCCTCTTGGTTGGCAATCAAGGCTTCTCTGCTAAAACCCACTCAAAAGGGGGATCCCTAACCAAGCCCATAATTAAAAGGACTTTAGCTGGTTATCTGAAAGAAAACAGGAGCTGGACCTAAGTGGCTCTTGCTCTCTGTCAATTCTCTCCCTTTCCTGCTTCTCTGTATTTATCTATCCTTCCCTCCCTCTCCTGCTCCTCCAAGTTTTATCTCTTGGCTCTACCCAAAACACACCGAGATTATTTTTCATTCAGCTGCACTGGAAAGGCAGGATATTTGTGATGTCAGGCTTGGGTGGGGATGAAAGACCAAATGAAGCTGGAGGCCATCTGCTCAACAACCTGAGAATTTCTATCATAGATCCCATTGTTAGGAACAATAAAGAGAAACTCCTTTTGCCCTTAATGAAAAGGAAGGGGGGGGGNGGGCAGGGGCATAGATTTGATGAGAGGGGAGAAAAAGTGGAGCCTTATCTCATATTCCTAGGTTGTGACAAAGCCATTCCTGGAGCTGCAGCAGGGACCTGACTGCTTGGTGGTGCCCAGATAAATCAGATTTGGCAACACCTGGTCTGACTGACTTCCAGAAAAGAAGCATTAAAACACAGCCAGTACATTAAGAACAATGATATAGGGCATTTCTAGACCGGGATAATTAAATACCCCCTCACACATTGCACTGGTTTAGCTGTATTAGCAAAAAAACTTAAAAACTAAAAAAAACAACACCTTTAACTGACTGACAGCACAAATCCACACCCAACTTCCTTAGAAATTCCTCTAAACCAAGTTATACACTTTGGTAAGTAATGTACCTCATTATATTGGCACAGGAAAAATGTGCAAATATACAGAGAGCTGAACTATAGAAAAATTTCCGTGTATTTTCTTCCCAGTGACACACACAGTACATTACAAACATATTTTTAAAGCACAAGAAGCAAGCAGATGTAGACAGTACAAATTATATATTTAACTGAAAATTTGCTGTGATTTTTTTTAAAATTGCTTTAAGAAACCTTAGATAGCAACTAAATATTTACCAGGTAAGCCCTCACTTGGAATTCTGTCTGCTTTGAACACGTGCTGTTAAAAATGTATATCTCAGAGTGTTTTTAAGATGTACATCTTGGTTTCTGTGCTTTCAATATGAATGAGGAGCTGTAAATCTCACTTCTCATAACATTAATTTCAAGTGGCTCTTGCTGGGAGACAAGTCTTCTAAACCTGCCTGACTACAAGTAACATTTTCCCAATTTCCTCCTTTATTGACTCTGACAAATGTTATGTGGTGACAGAATAATGCCAGAGACACTGTGGCACTGTGCCACATGCTAAAAGAGTGCACATGGTCTCTCACAACACCTGTAGGCTTTGGGGTGTAAATCTCCAAAGCAATACATTTCATCTGAGGTGAGAAAATTTAAATTTTGGAAGGTGGAAGCGAGCAAGGATGCCAGCCCCAGCAGAAATTGAAAATTTGAATCCGTGTTCCTTAAATGTGGCACAGTTAAATATGAACTGTGCAGACACCCAGACTGCAGACTCAGAGGAAAAGGCAAGGATGGTGGTGATTTGTATCATTTTCACATCACCTCTCTGTAAATTAGTGGGGAACCAGCAAAAAAGCCAGTTACCTTTGCAAAGATAAAAGCAACTTTCACTTGATAAAAATTTTAGTGACCTTCCAAGAATTCTCCAGTTTATTTCCTTCTTGCCCCAAGTTCTGATCTCACAAAAAGGTTCAGTAATCTAGCATTTCTCAAATACTTTTTCTCTTCATTTCTGTATTACTGCTACAAAAGACGCTACATAAACAGAACATAAAGCAAAAGGAACTCTGCACAATTTAATACCAGTTTCTTACAGAAATGCAATTATTATATCTTATAGAGGGAAAAGAAATATTTTTAAAGAA
>VZTZ01046665.1:737896-785759 GCA_013400955.1 Drymodes brunneopygia
ACTCCTTTTGCCCTTAATGAAAAGGAAGGGGGGGGAAGGAAGCTGAAGGTATATTACACTTTAAATTTACAGCTAGTAGAGTAGGAAAAAGAAATGTTTTAGCAAAATTATAAAGAATAAACAAAAATGGGGTTGGCTGTTCCATCATCCATGACAAATCAAGCCCCACTCTTTCTTATGNTAGCAAAAAAACTTAAAAACTAAAAAAAACAACACCTTTAACTGACTGACAGCACAAATCCACACCCAACTTCCTTAGAAATTCCTCTAAACCAAGTTATACACTTTGGTAAGTAATGTACCTCATTATATTGGCACAGGAAAAATGTGCAAATATACAGAGAGCTGAACTATAGAAAAATTTCCGTGTATTTTCTTCCCAGTGACACACACAGTACATTACAAACATATTTTTAAAGCACAAGAAGCAAGCAGATGTAGACAGTACAAATTATATATTTAACTGAAAATTTGCTGTGATTTTTTTTAAAATTGCTTTAAGAAACCTTAGATAGCAACTAAATATTTACCAGGTAAGCCCTCACTTGGAATTCTGTCTGCTTTGAACACGTGCTGTTAAAAATGTATATCTCAGAGTGTTTTTAAGATGTACATCTTGGTTTCTGTGCTTTCAATATGAATGAGGAGCTGTAAATCTCACTTCTCATAACATTAATTTCAAGTGGCTCTTGCTGGGAGACAAGTCTTCTAAACCTGCCTGACTACAAGTAACATTTTCCCAATTTCCTCCTTTATTGACTCTGACAAATGTTATGTGGTGACAGAATAATGCCAGAGACACTGTGGCACTGTGCCACATGCTAAAAGAGTGCACATGGTCTCTCACAACACCTGTAGGCTTTGGGGTGTAAATCTCCAAAGCAATACATTTCATCTGAGGTGAGAAAATTTAAATTTTGGAAGGTGGAAGCGAGCAAGGATGCCAGCCCCAGCAGAAATTGAAAATTTGAATCCGTGTTCCTTAAATGTGGCACAGTTAAATATGAACTGTGCAGACACCCAGACTGCAGACTCAGAGGAAAAGGCAAGGATGGTGGTGATTTGTATCATTTTCACATCACCTCTCTGTAAATTAGTGGGGAACCAGCAAAAAAGCCAGTTACCTTTGCAAAGATAAAAGCAACTTTCACTTGATAAAAATTTTAGTGACCTTCCAAGAATTCTCCAGTTTATTTCCTTCTTGCCCCAAGTTCTGATCTCACAAAAAGGTTCAGTAATCTAGCATTTCTCAAATACTTTTTCTCTTCATTTCTGTATTACTGCTACAAAAGACGCTACATAAACAGAACATAAAGCAAAAGGAACTCTGCACAATTTAATACCAGTTTCTTACAGAAATGCAATTATTATATCTTATAGAGGGAAAAGAAATATTTTTAAAGAAATGCAAAGAACTCAAGGCATCTCTCAGTCCCTCCAGTTCTGGCCCTGCAATCCCCAAGTGTGACTCCTCCCAAGGTGCTGTGAAGTCCTCAGGTTCATTTGGTGCCCTAACACTGGTACTACAGTAACTCTTAACCTCAGTGTGCTCACAAAGAGAGAATTATAGATTTCATCTACAATTTACATTTTGATTTACAGAAATGAAGGTCTCTCAGGAGTGTTCTTGCCAGCTAAAAGCCAGAAAAGGATCTTCCCTCTTGTTTGTGCCAAGGCTTGGTTCACGCAAATGTGAGCCTTAGGAAAGAGAAGAGTTTATTAAAGAATGTTGTGGCAAGGTACAAAGGGCTACAAAACTCTACTTGAGGTTCCTCATGACAGATGCAAAGATTCTGATGCTGAAGTATCAAGCCAGAAATCAAGATGTGAAATGGGTTTTAAGCTCATTCAGACTCCTTTCTGATTTTGTGGCAGATGATTTTCCTATGCCTTTTTTCTGCCACACTGCTCATCTCTGTCCCCTGATGAGGAAAACACACTTGATATTTCCTTTTTGTGTTTCCAAATTGTTTTTCTTTTAGAAGTGCTTTATAAAGGGGATGGTTTCTGCTCAGCACATCTCCTCACGTGTGTTTCACCAAGACAATTTTCATGATGTGATCTATAAATCTGTGGGCCAAACTCTCCTTTAAGAGAGTCCTTGGCACCAAAGCTTGTTAACTGACCCATTGAGGAATAAGAAGTGGAATGTTACCTAAGGTAGTGTTTCTGAAGCTGCAGAATACCTCCCAGCTGCCTGATTACACAGGTGACTGTTGTTCCACATGTAAAACTGCTACATGCCACAGAAACTGGAAAAATGTGAAGTCACATCCCTAAAGAGGAATGGAGGGAAAAGAGGTTCCTTCCCTTCTCTGCTTACTGAAAGAGAAACTAAAATTTTAGATTTGTTCAAAATCAGGTAGAGTTTTGTTCTATCTCTTTAAAAAACTTTGAGAGGAAGAGTTGCAACTTTTCACTTTGGCAATATCATGTAAAGATGACTTCTAACTTTTCTTTACCATTGAACTATTTCCCAAGTTTAATCTGAGCTGACATAGTACCTAGCTGCTCTAAGAGCAGTAATTTTAAGAGGTAAATCTACCATTTCTGTGTAATGCAGTTTCCACCATTCTGTTCCCACACCAGCAGTAGACACACTGGCCTAAAAGTGAATTAACTGCTCTATCAGTAACCTGAAGCAAAGCTCATCAATCACTGGGACACAGGACAAAGGAAAGCTACACACTCATGTCTGGCTATTTTTCTCTGAGATAGAGTACAGTTCAAACATAAATTACAAGTTTGATGAAGGAATTACGGTGTGTTATGGCCTGAGTTAGACAGGAGATAAAATACAATTGCATTGGTTCATTTGAGGCTTCACTCTCAAAGCTTCTGTCAAGCAAGTCTATCACAAAAGGCAACATCCTATCCATGCAAATTAAGAATATTCAAACCAGGGGAATATTGTAGAAGATAAGGAAGCTACTGTTTACATATCACTAGTTAATGGAAGTTAAGCTCTAGAAAGTATGATTTTCAAATTACACAGCAACCTGTTGACAAATAGGGAAATCTTTTTGCAGGTATGAACCATTGCTTTTCTGGAATATAACAGCACTGGAGACACATACCAAGGAGTTTAAACAAAGTAAACCATCATGCTAAGGAATTTTAAATTTTAAAAGAAGATGTAAACAGTAATTCAGGTAGATAAATTCAGTAAAGTAGATTAAAACCAACAAGATCAATGTATTTAGAAGGGCTGGGGCATAGTGCTTACTTCTTTACTGTTGTGACCTCGCAATACAGAACATCTCTGATGATGCCAGTTGCAAATAACATCAGCAGAAGGACTTACAGCCAATCAGGGTGGTGATGTGTTCCAAAATCTGAGCATCCCCACATTTAAGATATTTATTACAAAGGCCATTCAAGGTCTGTGTGACTCTTCCCTTACCCTGCTGTCAGTGAAAGGCAGCACTATCTCAGCTAGAAAATTTGCTAGTTAGGACTTGAAAGCTTTGTGCTGAGGGATTTTGTTTTCACAGGAGTTAAAACATTTCATTTAACTTTTTGGTATTCAACTCAGGGGTTTGAGAGAAACTTCCTGGGGAAGAAATGTAATCTATGACATGCTGGTTATTACTTTATGCTGAAAAGGTGCTAGCAGGGAGGCTGAGATAATTTCACAAGTCGATGGCTGTTAGTGTGAGGGCTGTGCTGCCTCAGGTTTTATGGCTGTAGGTCGGGAAAAGCTGTTCAGAGCCTTGTCCAGGAGGTGGCAGAAGAAGTTAAAGTTTCAATGGTCCCTTCCTGTCAAACTCTAAATCGCAGCACCATTATGACCCAAGAGTTACCATAAGGAAAGGTGATAAAGTCTGGTTACTGAAAACCACAAAAGCCTCTTGCTGAATATTTCTTCCTTGAATGTGATATCTGTGCCTGTGCAATTTGCCCAGTTATAAACACACTGCATTTTAAAGGGAATCCAATTTGCAGCACCATTCCAGCACTAAAATTAATACCTGGAGTACAATTTCATTTTTATTCCTGTTTCATTTCTGCTCCATTCTACAGAAGGAACTTTTGCAATGCTCAATTTACCTGAAAGGCAACAATTTAAAGGAATCCAGTGGCAAAAAAAAAAAAAAAAANAAAAAAAAAAAAAAGATAATAAAAAGAAAAATCAGTGACCCAACTGTAAACCATCCATCATCGATGTTCACACTTTGTAGCTGGAACATTGGAACACCAATTATTTTTATTGAGAAACCTCATTACTACTTTTATATTTAGCCATGTTGCAGCAACAAGGGAGCCCAGGCCACAACACTAGATTTGGTACAGAAAAAGTCATCCCCTAATTTGAGTTAAAAATAAAAAGAATGAGTAATGCAAAAATCAGCCTTGCCCATACTTCCTAGAATCCCTGCTTTGTTCATCCTTTTTTAATTATTTCAAGCTCTATTTGTCACTCAGTACATTTTCCTTTTCTTTCACAACCACTGTGCACGGGAAAAAGGAGCAGTTTCTTAGGAATTTTTTATTGGTTAGACACCAGCCATTAATTAAAATGAATCGAAGTTTTCTGACTTTGTAGCAATTTTTAAACGGTATTCAATTTGTTTTGCTCCAGCAGAACAAAAAGTAAATTTAGAGAAATTATTCAAATTTAGGCAAAAATACCAGCCTTGAGGAAAAAACATGCAGAAAAATGTCTTTTATAAGTTGGTAACCCATGGAAATGGACAGCCTGGCATGAGAATGCTTAATACTATCATTTATTCAGATGTTTAAGTGATGATTTTTTGTTTCTAGAAGCATAACTACTGTGGTATGCAAGTTGCAGCAGCAGAAGAAGAAGCATGCAGCAAACAAGTTCTCTTTTGTTGTATGCAGCACAGAAATGCTGCCCCCAATGTGCAGTGAGCATTTTAGGAAGCCAAAAGCCTTAGGAAATCTCAAGCCTCTATGATAGCAGATCAAACCATGCCACAGGAAGCCTGTGACAGAGCTCTACTGCTGCTTCCTGTGTGCCCTTGGAAGAGAAAGCTTGTTAGATGTTGGTGTCTGAGCAATTAGAAACTTCCATCCAAGATAAATGATGGAGAATTAGTCTGCATGACATTTTCTCAAACACTCCCCTCACGTTTTCAGCTTGGGGGAAAAAAAATTAAACAAATTTCTCCGGAAACATGAGGTTTTGTAGGGAAGATATCAGGCATTCTCTGGCCACTCTGGGTTCTCCCTCTAGTGTAGTTTACTGAACTTGCTGAACCCTCCAGCAGCCTGTTAAACAAAGTGTTGTCACTTCTGTCATTGCAGGACAGAAATAAGGTGGCACACAATGTCAGAGACCTCATCAGTGTGAGTCACTGCAGGGTCAGTTTTCCCCAGAAAACAAGAAAATGCTGGTAAGCAAGGTGCAGCTTGGAAACATCAAGGTAGCAGTGGGAACAACAGCCCTGAAATCAGATTTTATCTCCAATATTGAAAAGCCATCCTGGGGCACAGGAGTGAAGTCCTGCTGGGTCAGGGTCATCACATGTGCATCCATGGGCAGAAGAAGTGGGTGTGATGAGGTCACAAGGGCAGGAGACACAACTTTAACCAAAGCAGAGCATCCAGGTGTGTTCCCCATTCCTCAGCTCTGGGAATGCTTCACAGCCAGAGAGAACACTCAGTGCTAGACACTTGTGAGAGGGGAAAAAGCAGAGGTAGGGAAGGCGGAGACAGCAGCAATCCTGACACCCACAGCAGAAGATGTAACTTTCTTTCCCTAGCCCAGCCCCGTCTTCAGATCATCAACATTTTATTACATCACTGGGGCTTTGTTTCTAATCACTTGGGTTTAATTCTCTCATTGCCACTGCTCTGTCTGACGAGTTCTGCTCCGAAGCACTGGAAGTGCCAGATCTGCAGTGCACAGAGATGTGTTTGCCATTTACTGAAAGATCACAGTGCAGGCCTTTGATCCCAACCAAAGGCAAACCCATCACTTCTGTAAAATTAAAGATCTTGGGGTTTTCCTTTTCATTAATTTACTGGTAATCCTTAGGAAGAGCTCAGCCTCATATTACACTGCTTTAGTCTCCTAATGACACCAGCACAATAAATTCAATTCCAAAGGGAAGGGAGGCCATGAAGTATTCATTTTTTTCAAAAATAGAATGAATGTGTTGTCTTTGCAGTATTGTCTTCATTTGCATCAGAACTGAGTGCACTAAAGGGTAAACTGCTTTGCTTTGCCATTAACTTTAAAAGCATGCAATTTTAGTACTCCACCAGAGCAGAGAGGCTATAAATTAATCTGTGTTCAGCAGAGGAGTGACGGCCACGTCTGAGGTTCCCCCAGCTCTGTGTCCATGAGAGACCTCTCTGCAGCTGCTCCTTGGATGGGTACAGAGCAAACCACATCAGCCCCAGCTAACTGCCCTCTCAGAGAAGGGAACTTTCTGTCTGGATGTTGGGGAGACATGATGGTGCCCTGAGTCACCTTCTGAGTGGCAGGTCCAAAAAGGCGTATTTATAAAACCAAAAGCTCAAAACCAACTGAATGACTTGTAAGAGTTATCAGTGATTTGTTTTCTAAGTGGAAGGGAAAGGGGGAGGTTCTGCAGGGAGCTGGTTTGGATGTGGAGCAGGCTGTAGCTATGTATAGAAACCTGAATAAGGTAGGACAGTGTCCTTAGTTTGGAACCTGACCACCCCAGCAAGGACTTCAAATGCAGGAAGACACAGGTGGCACTAAGAAGTAGCTGGGTGGCAGAGGAGGAAAGATTCAAAATACAGTGCAAAACTTCAAAATCCCTCCAAATGACAAGCACAGGACATTGTGTTTGGGCAAGGAGAAGCAAGTGCACAAAACAGGATGGGAAAGAGGTCAGGAAACAACTTTGGTGAAAGTTGGGATAAGAGCAGATTACCTAATAAAACAAAACAAGAAACTCCTGAAACAAAACAAACAAACCCTGGATATAGAAACAGAAAGTGTAATCATCTCATAAAATAATTCTTCCATTTTATTCTGCACTGATAAAGTCTGTGCTGGAATATGTAGTTTTCAGCACCTTGCTTAAAAAATAATGGAGATATATTAAATAAGAGATTTGAAAATTATTGCAGGCATAGAAAAAATTATTTATGAAGAAATATTGACACTCCCTTACTTCTCCTCTCATGAGAAGTGTATTAAGTTTATTATGTGTATAAAATCTTCAGATACAGAATGTTCTTCTCAAAGTTATTTTTCCAAATTGAGGCATTCAAGGAACTAGAAAAGTGTGGATCTCTTATGCTAGATCAGAAATGTGTTAGACATCTAAGATAATATAGCTAAGGGCCTGTTACAAACTTCCCTCATAACTTCAGAGACAATATTTAAAATTAAAAGGCATTAGCTTCTTCTATGCAGAATGGAGTGCAAATGTAAGGAAAAAAATGCTCAGAAGCACTTGAGTGTAATAGAAAGTCATCCTTGGACATTCACTATGAAAGGTTAAGATAATGCAGGTTTAGAAACAGTTTTGAAAAGTAGCATAAAATGGACCTCAGAAAAGATCTGATTATAAAAATTGTCCTGAACAGGGCAACCACAAGTTTATACGATCATAGAATCAAGCTTATGATTTCAAAAAGGCAAATCTAAAAAGTCAGGGAATTCACGTGGACCGAAAACTCAAACAGGTAAATGGGAACTTAACCAAGTGCACCCTGAGGCAGGGGATCAGTGATGTTGCCCCATCCTCGTGTAAACTCAGTCAGGACCAAACATAACTACCACCAAAATGTGAAAAGGATTAGGATAGCAGAAATAAGGATACAGCTAGCAAGATCAGCAAAGACACTAATCACTAGGGAGGTCTTTAAGTAAGGGAACAACACAAGAATTTCTAGAAGTTGAGTCAGAATTTATGAAGCAAGTTAATAGAAAAAAAAAAACCCAAATGGTTCAGTAACCATACCCTGGGGGGAAAAAAGTCAAAAAGACATAAGTTTATCATGCAGTAGAAGGGCAATTTTATGACAAAAATTATCCCACTCATATTCTAAGGCAAGATTAACACTCTGCCTCAATTTTCAATAAAGTAATTTTGAATGCAGAATGCAGGATGAGTGGCTAACAAGATGAGGAGTCATTCCATGTAGTAGAGGAGCACATTGTCAGAATTGTCATGCAACACATTCCCATCAGAAGGGTTGGATCCTTTCTTCCTAAAATGCTGACAGATTTTATGTTGGAAATCCCAGGTCCTGTAGAAAGGGTTTGAGAGGTGGGGTTTTTTTTGCTTTAAAAGATGTCAAGCTAAGGCAGCTGAAGAAAAACAAAGACCAATAATCCCTGCCCATAAAAAGGACAGTAATATTCAAGAGCTATGAAAAAGTCTTGGAGTAGATAATTTGAAACAGGCATAAACAGGAAAAAGGGAGAAAATGCAGCATGTGTTCACTAAAGTTATTTTTGATAAGTAACTTGTATTTTATTAAGATATCAGTTTGACAAGAGAAGGAGCTGTTTTAAGCCAAATATGATCAGCCCTTTGCATCTGGTCTAACATGCACAAAATGTATAAAATTCCAAATTGTCAAATGCAAAAAGGTCTGGAACACTTGAGGACTGACGTAAGTGAAATGAAACAGAAGATTAAATCAAAGATCATTCACTTAGCATTTGATAATAATATTCCCTACAAATTCATGCTCATGAATCAAAATAGGCCAAGAAGGAGGAAACCCTAGGGAATGATGAATCCACCAGTGATGTATCACTGTGAGAGGACACATATGACATATCAGGCAGCGCTTCCCCCAGAAACAGGAAAGTACAAAACACTGCTAAGCTCTTTGTTACAGATATAAAACACCTGAACCATGAGTAAGTTAACCCAAAACAAGACATGGGTGCAAACTTCTTGGACCACCAGCTCTATAATCAGAAAATCTGTGGGGCAGAGTGATTCACTAGACATACTAAGGTGAAATGGTTGTTGCCTGTCTTGATGAAGTAGAATCACCAGGGAAGTAGGAAACTCATTTAAGCAAAGGAACAGCATCACCCAATAAGCTTTAGGAGACCATCAATTAATCATGACAACACACTTGAAAAAGGTCAAAACAAAAGAAGAGCAATATTCTGGAGCAGGTATTTATCAAAAGCATTCCAGACAAGAAATCACAGGAGTATAGTTCAGAAAAGAGAGAAATTACATGAGTGCCCATGGCAGGCAAAAAAAAAATTTACTCTTTATCTAGGTGCTGTTTTAGGGTGCACATTCCAGATTGGAAAAAGAACCTGTGCACTTTTGTACTAAGAACAGTCAGCATAGTTGTGAAAAGTTCTCTGAACGAATCCAAGTTTTATAGGTTAATTTTGATTTGGGAGTTGGGTCAACCTTCTGTTCAGAGTTGTTTTTCTTCTCTTCTCCATCTTAAATATGATTCACTTATTGCTAACATGTGCTGTGTCTGAGTAGCAGGAGGAAACAGTTCTGCCAATGAAGCACAGGATAAAAAAAAATACAGCTGGCTTGTGTATACACTTGGAAAAAAAATGCTCTTGCTGTTTTTACTCCTTTAGAAGTGTTGGGCAGCTTGTACTTTTAATGCCATATCATTCTTTGAAGGCAGATTCTGATATCTGTGCCAGGAGAAGAAATAACTTTCATCTTTTAAAAGAATTAGTTGCTGGTGTAAGAGGTCATTACAACATTTTCCTGTGAATCATGAGCTGGATAATAAAGCCAATAGTCTAACAAGACTTTGCATCCCACTATTGCCCTGGGACTCTGAAGAATGCACATTGAAAAACCCAAATGCAAATTATCTGTGACTGCACTCCACACAATTGCTATTGTTAAAAGAAAATAGTCAGTAAAATTCCAGAGAGAGGTAGAAATGCTTATCAGATTAGCAGGAGTGATACACAAAAAGGAACGGACTGGAGAGCACCTTTTTTTATTCAATTTTGTTTTCTTAAATAATGGGATATGATCAAAAATATTTGATTTATGCTCATAGCCTGCAAAGTCACAGCGGAGTTGTCTTGGGCCCTAGGAACTGTTAGGAGGTTTACCTATTCATGGAAGTATCCAACTACACAGAGTGTCCTATTCACTGTGCAATCCCCCCTCTAGTCACAACCTCTGAGGTATCACCACAATATTCAAACAACAATCTCCAGCAGAAGACAAAGTCCAGCCCAGGGCTGAAGCTGTGGCAAAATGTATTTGTGGGGCACAAGGTCAATGGATTATTATTTCACATTTGGGAGGAAGATGTAAGAAGCAAGAAACCATCAGAATAATAATAAATACCAAAGAGAATATGTATCAAGCCTGATTTTTCTTTTTTTTTTTTAAACAAAAGGTACAAACAACACTCAACCCCTCAAACCCCTACATTTTCCTTGTGTTCTCAACACACAGGCCTAGATATCGGTTGAATTCACCAGGAGTTATCACTGCTCTTTCCCAGCACCCCCACAAATTAACCTATGTTTGTGAATTAATCCCAGGGACTTAGAATAAGTCCAAAATGTTAAGAAGATGACTAAAATCACCCAGCCTGCCTCACAAAAAACTCAGAAATGTGGCCATGGATATGCTGTAGGAGAAGCCTGGATAGGAGTTGGAGGCGAGGTCAGCCCACCCTTCTCTCTTCTGATAATGAGTAGCTGTATCAAGAGTCAAACTACCTTAAATCACCAGATTTTTTCTTGGCAGAATTCTTTGCATGTCAGCCATCAGAAACAAAATCACCACAGTGAAAAGGAGGAGTATCAGCTGATCTTCCTCTGTGATTAAAAAAAATGATTTTTTAATCTAAGTTCAACTTTGCCTTCTCCTTTTGAAATGACTTTTTAATGTGGATAATATTTCCATCATTTCAGGCAGGTTTTTCCTGTCATTTACTTTTCTTAAAGGAAAAATTATCAAATTACTAAGTATCCTACCATACCATGGCAAAGATCTCTAAAAATTCTTAGTAATTACTTGACAATTTTTAATGTCCTGGAGCAGACTGTCACCCCACAGGAGAAACTGTCCCAGATTTGCAAGCTTTTTTTTTTTTTTTTCCCTAAGTTTTGTTCATAACAGCAAAGCTTTTATTTTAGGGGCTTTGATAAAATCTCCAAAGAAATAAGTTTTTGAAGGCTAATGTGTAAGCTATGAAGCATTGATCTTTCTTCCCTGGTGTTTCTGCTCAGGTAGGCAAGTAGATGGGAAAACAGTGATTCTAACCCAAGGCACGCTTCATCTTGAGGAAAATGAAATCTGAAAAATGGGATTCTTCCTTATATGGAATTATGAATCCATGGCCAGCTCTCATAGTTTCAATCCTCTTTGCAAGCACCATTCTCACAGTGGTGTAAAGCACTGAGGCACAGCTATACTCCCAGGCAGAGCATCACAAGTTTTGCTGACTGATATTTCCATCAATTCCTGCTTTGATACAGATGCCTCACTGAATAAAATTTTCATTTTGTCTAGAGCTATGGCAACCTGGGCAGCTGCCAGAAGGCAGCTTTGGTTGACAACTCGTAAGAGTGATTCTCAGGCAAAACAATTAGTGGTAACTGCTCTTTTCCAGGGAGGCAGACTTCTTGGCAAATTGCACAGCTAAGTCAGAGAATTCAGACGAGGAGAAATCCAGCCTGCTTTGCCCAGAGGAAGGAATGCAGGTTTTTATAGCATGGAAGGAGGAATTCTTTTGGTTTCTCACTGTAGCTCCAAATAGCACAGCTGCCTGTGGTAAGGGTCTGCCCCAAAGGGTTCTCCGTGGTGGCAGGACAGGCACCAGCAGGGCTATCCTGGTGCCACAACATCAGCCCTGAGGCTTTCCTGGGGATGCATTAGCCCTGCAGGGACAGATTTGCCCCTTCCAGGCCTGGAGCTGCCCACCCAAGCATGGTCAACAGTGCCTGCCAGAGATGTATCCCTGACCTGTGCTGCAGGGGAGCGCCCACAGGAGCTGCAGGTACCCACACAGCATCCCTTGCCAGAAAGGTCAAGTCCATCCTTCAGAGGGCTGGGTTTGGGTGACAGCCCATCACAGTTCCCACCAGAGTGAGTGCTGCTACAGCAAGCTCTAAACCACCTTAGACTCCCACAAAGCCTTTCCAAGATCCCCCCTCTCCCCTCAGCCCTTTCTGGCTCTCACTCCTCCAGTGCTGCCAGGCAGCGCCAGCCACAACTGGGGAAATTGCTTTGCTCATTAACAGCACAGTAGCGACTGCAGGTGAAACCCTTCCAAAGAATTTGCTTAAATCATGCCTGGAGAGCGGCTGAAATTGCTTGTGATTGCTGAGCTTAAACCCAAGGCGTTCCTTGCCTCCCTGTGCTTGATCTGCAAATTGCTTTTGGGTCTGAATTTCCCCTCCTCTCATGTCCCCTCCACATAAGATCAGCAATTTCCAGCTTTTTCCATGAAGGAGCACTGAGAGGCAGTGCCCATTTGTAAGCACCTCCCTGCTCTACATGGAATTCAGTGGCCTTGCTGAAGACACCTGTGTGTTACATTTTTTTTTAATATGGTTGTTGCCTTTTTTAACTATTTCAAACTTACAGTCTTCTTGTTGGTATCTTTTATTAGATACCTCTCTAGAAACAGTTTACAAGTGCAGCCCAAATTTACAGGCCAGTTTAAACAAGCTGGAAGGCAAAACCATCAGGAGGATTCTGTCCCCAGGGGCTTTGCAGTGTAATTCATATACAAACAGTGTTGGCTTATTTGGAGCTAGGAGTCAGAAATCTAATACTGTTTAATAGGACCTGCATGCACAGAGAAACTTTTTGTTCATTCAAATTGTCCTTTTTAAACAAGAGGGATTTTTATTTCCCTTCCTATATCTTTTAATTTAATCATTTGCATAATTTTGCTTCCATTACACCCAATAGCAGCTAATAATATTACTTGCTCTCCATTTGTTTTTGCTTCCTGCTGTTGAATGAACAACCCATGTTTACAGATTAGCAGCAGTTGTAAAGTGCCCTGACTTTCTCTCCCATTTCAAAGTTATGAGTGAGAAGCACATTATATTGGTTGCTCTGGCATTTTTGGAGTAGCTCAGGCATTCACAGTGCAAACCACTGTTATTCATACTGTTATAATTCCTCTGCAGTTAAGTCATTACTAGCAATCAGAGCAGGCTTGTAGTACAATTCCTTATTTGGGAATGTCATGTGAGATGCCCAGAGCAATATGAAAAAAAATAAAGGCCAACTTGTCTGGCTGTGGAGGGATTTATAGCAGGCCCACTGGCAGAGATCTGCTGGGAAGTATTAAGAGCTCCTGCTTAGCTGATCATATAAACACCCAAGCCAGCAGGTGCACTACATTTGTACACTATCTTTTTCCTTCAGGTGCAGTATTAAAAATCCTGTCATCACAGCATGTTTATAGAAACATGAATTATAGTGGCCTTTTCCTGCAGATGGTTGGGCTGAAGTTTTTTCTCTAGGTAAACGTGAAATTCATTTAAAATCGCTTAAATGTTTTTGTTCTGCTCTTCAACAAATGGCAATGTTGCTAAGAAAAATTCTACTTCAGACAACATGTTTCTTTTAGTAAGAAAGAAGCCTCTCTTGGAGCAGAAATATCTGATTAGTAGTCACTAAAGACAACATCTGAGGGTGTTTATTTCCAAACAGCTGCTCTCAAATCAGACTCCCTCCTTCCCAAAATATGGACATCTCACCCAAACATGCAACTTTGGATAAGTCACTTTAAATTTGATTCAAACCTATGACTTATATCATTTGCAAATATTCATATTATTTTAATATGCAGAACATTTTATCAGATTAAAACATGATCTACTTCATAATAATCATACCCTAGGGAAAGCCAAGACTGAAGTTAATGAATGAAATTGTTTGTGGTTAAGGACACAGTGATAATAAAATTATTAGGAACAACTTACAACTTGCTATTTTACATGAGAAAAACCCACCCACCCCACGTTAATGCAACCATCTGCTCGGACAGTCAATGAATTATAGTCAGGAAATGGATAAATTAATGTTTTAGATGTAATTTTAGCTTAGCTCTCCATCTCAAGTGCTTGAATACAGAGAATTTAATTGCACAATCACATTCTTTTCTGCTCTCCACAGCAGCCCTATGTAATACATAACTATTTTCTACTGTAATGCTTGATGAGTCATTACTGTAGAAGGAACTGAGTATGTTTGGGAGCATGTGTATTTAATGGAACTATAATCAAGTCAGGAAAAATTCTCTCTTCCTGTAGTCTCCTTTTATGGAATTGAGAACAACAAAATAGAACAAAAGTTTAGGAGAGGGAGGAAGGATGATCCCAAAGGTATGGTGTCATTCTCACCCTTCAAGACTTGAATTCAATCTCAAACCCAGTCTGTTCAGCCACTGGTGCCCTGCTGTCACCTGAGTAAGGCACTTCAGGTGAAGTTTTGCAACATTTTTTCCTTATTGCTTTTGAACAAGCGGGAGTGTTAAGAAAAGCCCCACTTCAGAAAATCATTACTCGTAACTAAATGAAGATTCTCTTTCTGCAACAGAAATAGCCCCGCTTGGTGCATATTTTTTGCTTCAAGTTGCCATCACCTCTCCTGCCCTCACCCCAGGGTGAGGTTATTTTCTCAACCCCACTAACAGAAAATCAATCAGCAAGAGAGAAGAACACGTTTTTATACGTTTAGAGAGCAGAATCACCTGAACTTATCAAGGTGTGAGATGAATCCCAGCACCGGCCGAAGGGAAGTGGGGAGATGATTTTCACAAAGCAACAAGCTAGCAGGTGGCCAAATTTGGTCCCCTATTTTGACTCTCTAAGCCTCCTGTCACCCCCTGTGATAATCCATTACTTAATGGGGGTGTTCTGAGGGTAGACATGCCATGGGTTACAATGCACTTGGTAGAAATACAAGAGCAGGCACTGGACAAATTGGTTACTGCACTGGTGGGTCTTGTTCTACAGAGGGAGAATTTGTACATGAGTGTCTTAAACTCATCTTGTTGGTAAGTTTATTGTGAGATTGCTGATGTTCTGTCTCCATGTTGTTTTCTATGAAGTTCCAGAAGATTTAGCATTTATAAGAAGCAAGAGGCTCACACCTGTAGCACTGCTCAGGGTTTAATTTTCAGAGATAAGCACCTCTTTCTAAAGAATCTGGTACAAGGGAATTCTGTGTCAAATCATACATGCTGTTCTAGAGACCTCCTCACCTAGCACCACCTTAAGTATCTTTTCCCTCCTCCCCCAGAAAAAGTCATCCTGGCATTTAGCATTTGTGCTGCAGCAAAGCAGACACTCTCTTGTTCTGTAACCTCATGTGTTATGCTGATTCTCTCATCTGTGATCTGCTCACCAGCTGCTCCTGGTGCAGGAGGGCCCCAAGGAGGAGGCACAGGGGCTGTGGCAAGGGCTGCACCACAGCCTAGCCTTCCCCATCCAGCAATGTCCCCCACTCCAGTGCAGCTGGGAGTGCCCCCAGTGTGCTCCAGCACATGGGGTGGCAGATGTAGAGGGGAAAAACAGCTGAGACCTCAGCAAAGACTGCAGGAAAGCAAACACAAATAACCCAGCACACTCCAGTGTGAGTCCCAGTGTCAGAGCCAGGTCAAGGAGTGAATTTGGTGACAGTGGAAGCCTTGCACATGGTGATTACCAGCTGCCAACAGGGCCCTGTGTCTGCAAATGCTTGAGTTCTCTAACCTAAGGGATTTAAAATGCATGGAGGAATTAAGTGGGAGTACAAGGCAGATGAGTGTTTATGAGTTGGAGAAGCCTCTCTGTAAGAGGTGACCTTCCTTACCCAAGGCATCTGTTGCTGTGAGGACAGTGCTGTGTGACCCCAGCCTGTTCCTCCCTCACAGACCCCATATGACAAGTCAGGCCAACAGGGTTTAGTGACCTGGTAGGCATGTTGGGTCTTTAACCTGCTGTCTCTAGACCACATCTGTGTCGAAATCATATCTAGTTGTCTCTAGACCACATCTGCTAGAAATTGTCAGACCTGACCTTTCCCTGGCAGAAAAGGACCTGGGTGTGCTGGTCAACAGTGCCTGAACATGAGCCAGAGTGTGCCCAGGTGGCCAAGAAGGCCAATGGCATCCTGGGCTGTACCATGAATAACGTGACCAGCAGGAGCGGGGCAGGGATTGTCCCTCCGTGCTCAGCACTGCTGAGGCCACACCCCAAATGCTGTGCCCAGTTTTGGGCTCCTCACTTCAAGAAAGGCATTGAGGGGCTGGAGCGAGACCAGAGAAGGGAACAGAGCTGGGGAAGGGCCTGGCCAGGAGCTGCTGAGGGGGCTGGGGGTGTTTAGCCTGGAGAAAAGAAGGCTCAGGCCTGGAAGTGTTCCAAAACTGTGGGGATGTGGCACTTGGGGACATGGCTTAGTGGTGGACTTGGCCGTGTAAGGTTTACAATTGGACTCAATGACCTTAAAGGTTTTTCCCAAACATAAATGACTCTGTGATTCTATATTACTGGCAAGAGAGTAGAAGATGAAGTGTATGTAAGAGGAGAAGGAGGGTTTTAAGGGATATAATGGCAGAATCTGCACAGAAAGGGTGTGTTCTGCAAGGTTGGAAAGAACCAAATTCATGTCAGCCTAGAAGATAAAGGCAGAATTGAGCATGGCTTTCCTCACAGCAAAGGGAATGCAGGATAAGACAGGAAAGGTTTCCTTCAGGGTAAAAATGACCAAAATTTTTATCCTCTTGAAGACAAAGTGATCACTATTTTAGTCCAGCCAACAGGAGTGATTCCTAGCCCTTCCCAGGGAGGCAAGGCCTAACACTAGATGATTCAGGGACAGTACCTTTTCTACCAGTCAGTGACTAGAGCTGCATTCCTTTAGGGGACTGTTCTGTTCATTGTGCTGATTCAGATGAGTTTTTCTCTAATTTCCCAATAACTTTCAATCATCAGCAGCTCACACTGTGCCTGAAGCACGTACTGTACAAGTCCTAAGTGGTTGATTACAGAAATTTCTCTACCTGAAAGGGTTTTCCTTTCATTCAATATATCAAATTTATCTCATGAAGTGACAAGTGCTAACATTTTGCCCATATACAACTTTTAAGCATTTAAAAAGAATTTTTACGCTTCAGCAAAAGCTCTTATTTTACCCAGCTAAAGCAGAGTGATGAGGTTAAAATAAAATTAAAAGAAAAAAATCCCACAAAAACTAAAGAATAATGATACAAACACTACTTTTAGTCTGAAAAACCTTGTTTTCTCCCCGTAGATAAAACGTGCAAAATTAATTCTGTGAATTGGGACATCAAGCGCTTTGCTCCAGAGTGGCTTTACTGGCACTTGTGGAAAGATCTGCAGATGCACAGCCTCTCTGCTCTGCTTGCTGGGCTATCATTACCAATTAGCAGTTGTGAGAAGTCCAGCAACCTTCCAGGCACGGAGCAAATGGGCGGTGGGGGAACAGCTGTACCCTGGAAGCTGCTCACAGCTCGCTGGGAGTTCAGCCTCCACGACTGTTGCAAGCTATGTTCCATTCCACTGCAGCTAAACTGCAGTCTCCAGGCTTTCATTAGTTATTTTTCAGTTTAATGGTGAAAATATGAGGCTGATGGTGGTGGCAGAGTGAGGACAGAGTCTCTCTAAACTCCCCTTTGGAGCTCAGCTGAGCTTCCTCTCCCGACCCAAATGAGCCTCAGTGTTGCACAACTTGGGGTCTCCTGAGGAGAAATCACAGATCATGCCAAGCTGCAGACAGTATAATGGCAAGGTGGGGAAATGCTAATTAGGTGTCAGATTGAGACCACCAACCTTATTTAACTGTGAGGTCAAGCTGACTGAAACCTTGTCTCCAAATTAGATATAGACAAACTGTTTTGTGAGCAACGTTTCTGATAAAGTCTCCTTTTCCTTCTGTTTACACACAGGAAGCAGACTAAAACTCTCAGAAATGTGTTCTTAGTTGTTCCTTGAACTGATTTTTTTTTGTGACCAGAGAGCCATGAGTAAGGGCTAGACTGTCTGGTTTTCTTTGTCCTGTCAGGCCCCCCAAAACGTGATCAGATCCAAAAGTTAATTCATGACTTCTCTGTCTTACTAGACTCAAAAAAAAAAAAAAAAGGTATTTGGAGAGCATTTGTATCCACCCAGACAGCACAGGGCATTTTGATCTTAACTCCTTGGCAGGAATAGATTGCACTACGAGCAAGTTGGATTTACAGGCACACTCTGTACCAACTTTTGTGGCCCAGGAAAAAGCCTGTCAAGGCCTGCCAGCTCCTTGGGCATAGCCCTGAAGGGTCCAATGCTGTGCTCCTCCATTCTGACAGCAGCCTTTGACAAGGAAAAAAAATCAAAAAAATCTGTTGTGAGGGAGTTTGGTTCCACCAGTGACAGAACCTCTCCTGCAGCTACTGTGGGGCTGGGTTTCACAACTGCCTCAGGCAATGTAGCCATAAGGACCTCCACAGAGACACCATCCAATTAGAAGCTCTGGATGCTCAGAAAAAGAAAAATACTTTCTTTGGATACTGAAAGTGACAGGGGGACTGCACAGGGCCATAAAGCTGAAAAGTCAAACAAGAAGAATATTGTTTTCTTCTTCCCTCTCTTTTTTTAAAGACTTGCTCTCAAGAGGACAGGAAACCAGTTTAATTCCAATGATATAATACTGCCTAAACTGGCCATGGTTCAGCTCCTAGTAGTGACAGCACTGTAAAGCTATGCCTTTTTTTTGAGCTAAACTTGTCTGGCTTAAGCTTTCACTTCAAAGATGTTGACTGTTAAAAAGGGAAACAAATGATGTAAATTATATTTGACATATAATGCACTAATGATCTAATTCTAAAATATAATAAATGAAAGAATCAGACAAGGAACAGTCATGTTAACCTCTGAGAACCAGGTAAAGGAAGATCTCTTTCATAATGTATAAAACCTTTACATAAAAAAAGAAAAGAAAATTCACCTATTAGTAAATTTTGACACCACAGAGGCCTTAAAAGAGCTCTTCCTTCCAGAAGAATGAACACATCCTTAAGCTGTCTTTCTGTCATAAGTCCAAGTGCTACTCAATTCAAAATTTTAAAAGTTTACCAAAGACTTAGAGTATGTGTGTCTGGCATCTGAGAAATGGGACAAATCTCATAACAGATACAAGTAATTGCTTTCCTCATGAAATTTCCACAGGAGGAAAACTTAAGGCTATTTTGCAGATCATTTGAACAAATGGATTTTCATTTGGACACAATTATTGCTTTCTCCCAACACATCACAGGGAATAAGCAGAGATTGTTTGCTTTGCTGTGTGGAGGTATAAGGGCTCTCAGTTTTGATGTGTTTCCCTTGACTTAGCTTCTTTTCAATTTCAACCAGTCCCTGTAAATTGCTTCTATGAAGGAGAACCAATTTTACTGAAGCTCCAAATGTTACAGAAACAGGGTTTTTCTTTTTCTTATAGTCATAAGTTTCCCATATATTTGTCAGTACATTTTGGAAAAGTGTTACAGGAAAATGAGTAAAAGCTCGTTAGATTGCTCTCTCCTTAGATTTACAGACAAATAAATTGTCCAACTTAGAAGCCAAAATTAATTATAAAGTCCATGCTCACAGAGAAAGGTAAATTATTCTATGAGGCATCATTTCCAAAATACAGACATTACTGTTTTAATTTTATTCTATTTTCCACTCTGCTCAGTCACCTTTTCTTTGCTACAATGGTTCTGTTCCTCCAAAGAGGAAGAAAAATTCCTCAGTTGACACCAAAACAAAGGTGTGGTATCTACTTGTTGTTTTAGAGTTGTAATTAAAAAAATATATATCTTTAAGTTCATGGTTTTAAAATTGCAAACAGGCTGTGAAATGGGCTTTGCTCTTTGCTAAGATAATTCATGTCAGATTCAACACTGAAAAAGAACACATGAAAAAGAGAGATCTCTGATTTATTCTTGTGTTTGCAGCCTGTAGAGGAGCAATATTATTCCCCAGACTATGTCTCTTGCTTTCTAGAACAGCTGTACTCATGAACACAAAACCAGAGGAACTAGTTAGAACTTCTTCCCCAGATAAAAAACAAACCAGAGAAAAATCATGTAAATTTCTGCCTTTTTATTTCTTTCACTTTTTGGTTGAAAAACAGAAAAAGGTTATGAAACTCTAGTTTTGTCACAAGTATTTTTTTATGGTGAACAAGTGGAAGATTTCTGTGAATGCTCATTGAATGAAAAATGGGGAAAAATTTGTCATCAGTCATCTGAAAATTTATTGTCAGCTATTTAGCAACTTTTGCCATGGCACATGCATCCTCTTTGATTTAGAAACTCCCTCCTGACAGAATGGTAACTCAGCATCTCTTTAGCTGTTCTGCATCCTCCCAGCTACTGTACACCATATTTTACATTGCTTAGGTTCACCAGAGATCTCCATGCACGGCTTCCCTGAGTCAATGCAGAAGGATTCTTGGGGCTGGTCTTAGGACAGTGGCATTTGGGGGAATCTCAGTTATGCAGAGCATTCACAAATGTATGTAGTGCCACTCACTGCCTGCCACAAAGGGCCTATTTTTTAAACTGTCAAAGAAACACTTGTGGCATTGCGGAAACCAGAGAAAAGCTGTCAATTCTATTATTAAATTGACATTCCACACAGGCTACTTTGAGATGATAGTCCATAATAAAGTTGCCCTATTTCTTTGCCCTCTATTCATGTCACTACCTAAAGTTTTCTCTTGCATCCTCCTCAGACACTGAGTGATAGAGCATCAGCCATGTAAGCTCAACAAGAGGTCGTCATTGTGGAGCAGTGACAGATGTTTACAACACCTGAAAAAAAAGAGGGGACGAAGGTCCTGAAGCACCCCTGGTACTCCAGGCTATTACAATGCACGGAGCAGGGACAGTGACATCTCCCAGGGTATTGTCAATCAAGGAGTGCTGGGACAAAGAGAGACAACAGGGACCATTGTAATCCCATCGGAGGGAAAAGGAGGGAAAAAAAAGCATAACAAGGCTTTGTCCTGGTCTTCAGAACACAGACCCATCTGTGTGTTTCTCTGGCTGCTGCAAGCTAATGGGACAACATGAGCTGATCTGAGCCTAATGGGAATTGATACAAATTGGATGTCAACTCCACTGTGACCAGCTCTCCAGTGAGGCCACTGGGCCTTCCCAAAGAGAAAGGAGCTCCCACTTTCCACGCTTGTTTGTTTATAGACTTGTCTAAAAAGATCTAGGTTGCAGGAGCCTGGGTTTCCCAGGTAAGCTGTCCCACCATGC
Organism: Drymodes brunneopygia; assembly: GCA_013400955.1. Classification (NCBI taxonomy): domain Eukaryota; kingdom Metazoa; phylum Chordata; class Aves; order Passeriformes; family Petroicidae; genus Drymodes; species Drymodes brunneopygia. The sequence continues at coordinate 759,077 of VZTZ01046665.1, forward strand.
TTCCTGCTGGGAAGCTTCTGTGAAGATAAGAAGACAACAGAGTCTCTCACCCTCAGGGGTGTCTGATTTAGTGAGGGCCTGTGATTGACAGCTGTTAAGAGGAATGACAAGATATTTTACATCTGTTTGGCGTCCTGACTGTCACCCATTCCTTCCCACACTGGCTATTGTCATTCTTCCCATGTTCAGGAATCCTACTGCTGCCAATGCAAATGTCAGACCACTGTGGAGCTATAGTGCCACGCAGCATACATCACACAAGAAATGAGAAACGGATCAGGGTCATTGCATAGGGAATGCAGCGAGTCCAAAGTATGCTCCTTGTCCCAGACCTAACATTTTGGACCAATAATTGGACCACCAGCTACTCAATTGTGCATATGAGATCAGAGAATAAACCGAACACACTTGGAGTCTTTTCATTATTTTTAAATTCTCCTCAATTCATTTATTATTTACTCTGCAGCAAACCTTATGTCTTCCTCCAGTGATGATGAACGAATGATACAGCACATCCACAGTGCTTAGTATGCATGGAAAACTCATATTTCTCCATTCCTATAGCACTCACAGGAGCTTTGGATTTCCATGGGGTTTTTATTCACATCAAATTTGCTAACTGTTAAGCTGTACATTTTGCATCCTGACAGAAACAACATATAAAATATGGTCTAAAGAAAACCATACACTCATTTTGGAGAAACCACTAATTTTATCATGGCTTGAAATACCACTGACAAGGACAGACAAAACGGAAGTACATCCTGCAAGGAAGCTTTGTCCAATTAATGAGGACAATAGTTTTTGCTCTAAATCTGGCCCAACAAATGCAAATAAAGAAATGGAATAAAGCTCACAATACAAAACCATTAATGACCTGCCCAATGAAGGCTATCCAAACTAGGAGAGATGTATAACTGATTAAAATAAACAACAATGATACCAAATCCATTCTATCTTCATCACTCTTCAACCCACTCCAAGTCGAAATATTGTGTAAATGATGATCTCTGCAGCATGCCTGGAATGTTAACAAACCTGGGCCCTGGAACAGTGGTGGCAACTGAGCTACAGAGTGAAGGATCCTTCACAGGATTTTAGTCAGCTTCAAAAGTACCATCATCCTTCAGGCAGAAACATCTCAAGCTATTTCAAGGAAATCTAAATTCAGCCCACCAGTTTCTCTCCAGGAAGGGCAAACTACAGAGCACCTGTGTGCTACATTCTTGGTGCAAAATTCTAAAACATGAGGAATAGAGGACTTCTAAATTGTCCTTGCACCACAGGCACCATCAAATCTCCAGCTAGAAACAGTCTGGATAACACCTCCAAGATCTTACTGGGGGCCTTTTCAACCCAAGGAGTAATTTCAAAGTTGTTTATTTCAGGAGCTAACGACTGAATTGCTTGGAACAAAGCCTCTGGGATCCTGGATCCTTGTTAGTCTACAATGGAAGACTAACATGGACTAATCAAATGAGATACAGCCTCATTTTTGTAGGGGTGTACCTGGCAACGAAAAGGGATGCAACAGTCCTTGGAGCATAGCTGAAATACAGCACCTTCAAAGGAGAAACCCAGTGCAGGTGGTGAACCTTGTGGATCAGAGTCAACAGAGAAAGGGACTTTTCTACTCATTTCTCTCATTTCTTCTGAGTGATATTCTTCATGAATGAAAAAAAAAAAATAGAGACGTTTCTATTCTTGCTTGTTCCTATGACTTGTAGTACTTGTTCTCCCTCATTTTCTCTTACCCTGTGCCACTGGGACAGATGGTGTAAACAAAGCCCTCGAGCACAGGTGTGATGGACACTCAGCAGGTCCCTTGGTCCACATGTCATTGATAGAACTGCTGCTGAAGACCCATTTCTTACAAGTTACTAAAAAACTGTTATTCAGGCTTCAATTGCTCGCTAGAACTACATTCAATGATTAAATCTGAAATAATCAAATATTTGATACCAAAAATTCCAAGTAACTTCTACCTGACCTGCAGCCTAGTCAGATCTCAGCCTAAACAATGCTGTACAGTCTCACAATTCTAATATGGTCTCATTGCTGCACCTCCTAAATAAACTGAAGGAGAAGATGAGTTCTTCTGAATGTAATTATAAAATATAATGACAGAAAAGTAGTGATAGAAGGCCGGTTTTGCATTTTGCTCACTAACCCCTGAGGTCCACAGAGAAAACTTTGGCTCTGGATCTATTTCTCCAGGAGGCAGCTTTATTTTTCCCATAGAACATCCCTGTTGGCATAACAGAAGAACAGGAGGCTGGCAAAATGGCATGAACAAACAGCCCAGATCTTTTCCAAGCTGTTCCTGCTCCCACTACATAACTAAGAGTTTAATAAAAAATGTGCTACCAAGATGCAAACATCTTGCACGCATTCAGGCATTTTCTTTATTAACTGAAGTGATAAACCTGCCCATTCAATGCACATGTTCAAATGCAAGCAATCTCGACCATCTGAGCCAAAATCTAATATAAAAAGACAAAGTGATTTTCAGACAATCATAATAACATTCAACATACTCTTTCCCCAGCTCAAAACTAAGAGGACAGAGCAAGATTCCTACAATCTGCTGGCTCACAAGAGAGAAGAAACTATTGTGTGGATTTGAACTCTAGTGTGTTGCCTTTAAGCATTTGGTGGTGCTCACTACTGCTTAAGAAGATATTTAGAATTCCAACATGAAAGGTCTGTTTCATATTTTAAGCCCAATAAATCTCGATCACAGCTCTCAATTGAGACAGCAGTCTGGCAAAACTACATGGACAGCAGACACTTTACTGTGGCTCTTTCTCCCCACTCAGCCTCTCCCTCCCCCACCTCCCTCAAATTGAAGTTTATTGTGGCCAGAAAAAACAAGAAACAGCATATCTGAAATTTAATCTTCCTTAAATTTGCAGAGCAAGCCTACAGAGAAGATTAACCATATAAGCAGGACATACTTTCTTATTCCTCTAGGGGTATGTGTCATGCTTTTCCCCCCACCCAGTGTTTTCTGTTGTTATTGATCATCGAGTTTCACCCCTCAGCCAGGCCAGTCTTAACAAAGCTAGTACATTTTTGTGGGGTGGGATTTTCCTTTTCCTCCTTTTTAATATACCTCTGCTGTGAAAATAAAACTCGTTTGATGCAGCTGCTGCTGGGGAGATATTGTTGAAATGAATACACTGGGAGCAAACAGCAAACTATTTGATACCTAATTAAAACACACTAATTACAGTGCAATAGCCAAGGGTGTTAAGAAGCACACCTTTTCAGAGTAATGCAGAAATTTGTCTAAATACAGGTTTCAACGGGCCCAAGAAGCAGATAGCTTTTCTGTCCCTCTCCTTGCCCACCAGTGCTGATCTGACAAGGATACTGGATAGATACCTGGAGGGTAGCTGGGTGACACAGTAGTTTTGACTGGTATTTTTTGAGACCAAAGCCTGCTCAGGCACAATCTGGAGCCTGATGAAGCTTGTGAAAACCCTCAGGTAGACTCAGATAGTTTGGGCTAATGGGTAGATCTATGGGGTGGGTTTAATGTCATAAACAGAGCACTTGATGCTCTTCCTGGTGATTAACACTTACAACTTAAATAGAGGAGGTGTGAGAATACCCTGTGAGGTATTGAGGTTCCCTTGTCCTCACTGGAGCATTCCCCAGGAGAGCTACCAGTATAAGTACAATCAAAATGTGACAGCAGAGTTTGCCAGCAGATTGATGAAGTTGTTTCATTTCTATCAACAGGAAGTTTGCATTTAGTTAGGCAGGAAAAATACAAAGTCTGAGACGTATAAAATATATGTGCAAATGAGTTTGCTTGCAAAGTTTGGAGCACAGCTGAAGCCTGGGTATCTTTGCTGTTCATAGATTCACTGCTGCTTAAGTGAGAAAGCACAGCAGTGAACAACTCATCACAGCCTAACAGAGAACACAGGTTTGCATCACCTAATTCCTAAATCAACCCTTCAACTTTTCTCTGACTGAGACCATTTCTCTACACAAGTCCTGGTTTCAATACCCTCAGAAATGAATTGTCTATCAGAGATAAGTTATTACTATGAGAGCCTAAACGAAAAGCAGCGACATCTTGTGTGAGCATGTGTAGGGCCAAACAATTTTAATTTTGGCAGAAAAAAAAATGGCACACTAACTACCACTTTAATTTTTGGCTCTGCCTCACTGTACTTATATGGCATATGTGAGACCATGTGTGAGTCCAAAAGAACAGGAAGAAAAAAAACCCTAAATCCAAGTAAGTTTGATCCAGTTTGTGCTTTGAACTTCCTGCAGATCTGGAAGCAGAACTTCAGTTTTACTTGCATGACTGATTTAACAGTATGTGAGGAAAAACTCATGCTATCAGTGATTTTGGCAATTTTATAAGGGGAGCTATTTGTGCTTAGAGAATAATCACAGGGGCCAGTTAAAAAGACTGCTCTGGATGTTAAGGGAAGGCCCCTATTCTGAAAAAGGGCCCATTCATAGCAGCTCTTTAGTTCTTCCTCATTTCACACTGAAGCCAATGCACTGAAGTGCAGATCCCATAGCAAAGGAGATTTGAGCAGGAGGCTACACCCAGAAATGATGCCTGGGGCATTAATATAGACACAGAAAAGTGGAAATGCTCAGAAGTATTTGGAAGTAAGAGGAACTAGGTGATACCAACATCTTGGGCCCTAAACAGCTCCATCTGGACCATTCCAGTGTTGTGAAGGGCCATGGAGAGAGCCCATCTCACCCTCTGAAGGTTAATTTTGTAACACACAAGGAAGCTACACACAGGATTAACTCTATTTGCAGAGTGTGAAGAAGTGGTCTGCTTTCCACCTGGCCTGATTTATCATGTTCTTGAAGTATGCTGGAAAGAGAAACTTGGGAGGAGGTGCAGAGAGGATTAATTACGTAGGAATTGGGTAAAAACCCAAACCAGATTACCATTATCATCTTTCTTCCAGCTGATGACTGAAAGAACCCTTCCAGCTTGTTTTGGGCTCTGGGTTTTGGTTCTGATTTGTTTTTACTTGAATGTGTTGTCCTCAAGGTTTTAGTACCACACACAAGCACTTCCAGCCCTTTCATTTTATGGCAAGTATCACGACAGTCCAAGAAAAGTGTGACATCAGCTGAATTCACTGTCTCTACTCCATCCCTGTCACAACCTGATGCAATTTTATATTAAAAGCAATGCAAGGCCACATTTCATGCAGAGTCTTTCTTCTTCCAGGAGAATTATTTTAATTACATAATGTTAAAGGGATTTTCTTTTTCCCTTAAAGGAAGAAGAGAAGGAAGGAAGAACACGGAAATTGTAGGTTTTTTTATGAATAGTTTTCATGGGAATACCCTATTGCCTACAGGCTGTGGTTTGCAAAACAATTTTTCTTTTAAACTGTCTAATAAAAAGAAGGGGACACTCTTCATAGCAGAATTAAAGAACCCTAAAGAACTTTTATTTCAGATCAGCAACATTCAGAAGTAACTCAAATTATGTTCTTTATAAAGCTGTTACAGTATCTCAGGCCAGATTAAAGCGAATTTTCTAAGTCCTAGTTCTCCTTAGATCTAAGTCTGACTTTAGATGACCTTCCTGATTTAATCCAGATCATGAGCATGCTCAACACTCTTTTCTATATATTTGGTAGAAGCCAGTGAAATGGAAATCAGTATCAGAGCTGCCCTTATTTGTAATTTGTCTGGGAGGTGTTCCTATAGATGATAAGCACAGCTCTCCCCCTTTTTTTTCTGTTATGCTTTCATGAAAGTCTCATCTACCTTACTGACATCCTGAATAGGTGTTCCATTATAAAGGACACAGTGCTTTTGCCGTTGTAATATTGTGGATTTTTTTTCTGAAAAAAGTATTAAGTTTTTGAACTTAAAACTACTAAGAGGGAAAAAAGAGAAAATTCAAATAACTGAAAATAAAGAGAAACAGCTCTTTCTCTGGCATATTTTTCACTTTTTTTTTTACTAGAATCATTCTAGATTTAGATGCTACTGGTCAAAATACAGTCTTCCTCTCTAGACCCCACCTCTCTTAAATTTTAAGTGCCTTGTCCTCTATATCTGAGAGTCAAATAAGCAAGACTCAGAGAAATACAATACTTAGACATGACAGAATGTACTGGTTTGCTACTGTGCTGTTTCCACTGAGATTTTTACTAGGTTCATTTCCAGTATCTAGACCTTGCAAGTTGAAAGTTCCTCATAAAAAAAAAAAGTTTCTTTGTATCCCTTAATTCAGCCTTCCCATTTATAACCCTATGACAACAAAGTGGGGATTTCCAAAGGTTTGGAAGAAACAGGACTTAAAAAAAGGCACAAATCAAATAAAAGCAGAATCCTGCATGTGATGCCCTTAAAGTTCTGTCTTTCCAGATTAATTAATGGTACTATTGTTTGTCCCACAACCTGACATTACAGGATTAAGCTTTCCCAAAGAAAGACCAAGGATGATCCACAAGAGCCACAAAACCCACAGATCCACAAGAAGGTGCTGAAAAGTTTTGTACAGCATACAACCCAAAATAGAAATGGCCATGGCAACAAAGAGGAGAGGACTTTAGGCTTTAATGCTCACTAATGCATTCAAACATATGATCATAACTATTTTCCCCAGACTGCACACCATTTTCTATCATTATAATAATTGGGTGTCTTTGTGTGGGACTAAGGGAACGCCTCTGTTTAAGCCTCTGTTTAAATGATTGTTGGAAGTGCAATTCTCAGCCAGCAGACCCCAGCACTAAAGCTAATGTTTGCTGAGCACTGTACTTGAACTCTGTTAGGAACTATTTGGGCAAGAGTTTTTAACACACAGTTTAGCCCAGGTAATTTTCAGAAAAGCAGTCCATGACCTTGTTGACTATGAAAGACAAAGGAAAATTTTCCTATGAAGACCAATTCTGCAACCAGAGGGCTGCAGCACCCTGTTGGTTCTGAGTGCCCAGGATCCCTTGATTATGGCTTATAGGAAAAGATTGATGGTGTCCACCTGGGAAACCCAAGAAATGAGATATTCCTAATGTAATTTCTTATATTGTATTCAGCTTAGTTATGAAGTATATCCATGACAGACAGATGACCAAATATAAGAATTAATGCCTCAACCCACAATGATATATATATATAATATTTCCACTTACATCCAATGCTGACGTAAATTGGAATGAGGGTATAGCTTCAACCCATTGTTCATGAAGAAGAATGTTTTTCTCATTGTACAAGAGAAAAACAAGTGTATTACAGATGACAGGAGTTCTCTGACCCAACCTTCAGATCTGAACATCCAGCCTACCTTGACACTACACACACGCTTGGAGCAGGCAGCAGCTGTGTCTAAATAACTGCAATTTGCTACAACACTGGAAGACAGAGAATATGAAAAGCTCTTCAGAAAACATCCCCAGTACCATGTCATTAAAATTGTTTATCAGTTAGTGAGTCAAGGAACTGGAGCACTAAAAAGATGGCTGTGGTGGAGGGCCAGAGAGCCTAAATCTATTACTGAAACCCAGGAAGGAACCAGAAAATATACATTTTCCTTTATCATGTGCCCTTGTTTTCTCTCTCTCCTTTCAACTTGCAATTTACTTCCCAGCTGAAGAATCATCTTCTTTTTCAGGAGATCTGCAACTTTGTCCCAGTGTCTTCCCTCATTGTTTGCCTCCTTACATACCTGTTTCTTCTTTTCTGTCTTCAGCTTGTATCCACTACTGGCTGTGCAACACACCAAAGGCTGAGTTCACTGGGTGGGTTTGGTCCAAAGGGAGGGATGGAGTCCTTTCACTAGGAATGCTCATGGCAGAGCCAAGGTCTCCTTTGTTAACTTTCTGTACTCAGTGCAATAATGCAGATAGTCCCATTTTTTCAACCCAAGCACTTTTCTGCTAAAGAAGGGAAAGACCTCTCCTGAAATGGATCCTTTTGGAGACACTGTGATTATATCTGATTTTTTCTCTTTTATATATAAGTACAGGAGCCCAAAATATTTCAACTGTGTTTCTAAGAGACAGGATTTTATGGAAACATTCAAAATAATTGGAAAATGAAGCTGGAATTCTGCGTGCTCAGCTATTCTAGTTGAACCTTTCTGTTGGTATTTGCAAATAAAGTGTTTCTTAAATTTTTTTGTTGCATTTTCTTACCACTTTTCTAATCAATCCCAGTTCTAAGAGCTATGCCTTTGGGCTGAGGAATTAAGGTACCTTCTGGAGGCAGGGAATTGTCTCAGAAGGCAGAATTGTCTTAGAGTTTGACCAAAGATCTCTGCGTTCTCACAGATCCCTCCTTGCCTCAGCTTGCTGCTGCTCCAAAGCCAGCACTTACCAGTTCTGCTTCAGAGCAAGCATGCAGACAGCATGTCAAAAGAGGCTTTCAGCAGCCTGCTCTTGAAATTGGTTTCCACATAGATGGGAAGAAGACACTCAGCCCTTTATTTCACACCACTGAGGGACTTGGGCCGCCTTGTCTTGAAGACCCGCTTCAAGTACCGAGAGTTGTTGAAATAATCCGAGGCTTTCTAGCTGCTAAAATATTCCCTCCCATGTGCTGAGTGTCCACTTTGAAAACCTTGCTCATTCTTCCCTGCATCTGGCATAGATTTCCAGGGGGGTGGGGCGGGCTCTGTGGTCGGCGTGAGACGAGCCCGGCTTCACAGCTGCTGTTTCCTTCCTCTGACAATGCAAAAAATATCTTTAAGGAGGGAATCCCATTTAACATGCAAGTGGTGATACCTAAGATGCTTCAGCTTCTCATCCTCTCTGTGACAGGGCCCTGAAGCAAACAGTGCACTTTATAGTAACCCATAGGCCACCCTCCTCCAGTCTTCACTCCTTCTTTTAACTTCTGTCGTGACTGAGCTCAACATAAACACCATAAAATTAAAACATAGTTTAGTGATTTATAGTGAACAATTTTCTTTGGTGAGCTTCATCCTCATTCAGATTTTTTTTTTCCAGCCAGCTTTGATTTTTACACATCAATTTGCATTCCGTTGATATGTGCCAAGTAGAATTCCAGTCACAGACTATTTTTCCCTACTTTTAATAGTATTTCTGCATCCTGGCAAAACTGGCTGCACAGAATGTTTTGCAATAGAGTAAAGAAATCATACAAGGGTCAGGGTATCGTCCATACATACAAGGGAAACACTGAATGTTATGATCTAAACAGAAGGTACAGTGGCACCACAGATGTTAAAGTTTCATCAGAGTCTCTTAGAGAACTTATGTAGCTAAAACTTAAACCCAGCATGAGGACACTTAGCTGTAGCAGACCTCAGCCTTGTATGTTCTGTATGGAAAAGGATTTGCTTATTTAATTAGAACATTAACAAGATACAGGTTGCATTTAGCTGCAGGTGGGCAAGCATTTTTAGGAACATCAACCACAGCCGTATTATCCCAAAAAAGGGATTTTTTTTTCCTATACCTTGCCCTAGCTCTTCAACAGTGACATTATTGAGTGATAACAAGTCACCACTCTTTAGGGCATCTGTGGAAACAGCTGGTGGGGGGTCTCTCTCTGTAGGCAGAGGTAGCCATGGATCAATAACATGGTTTACCAGGACCCTCTGTGCATCAGAGCTGGAAGGGACCCACAGGGATCATCAAGTCCAACTGATAAGTGAATGGATTCAGGGATTTAACCCCCAATTCTGGTGTTATTAGCACCATGCCCTAACCAGCTCAGCCAATCTCAGTATCACACAATCACATCCCAGAGCAGGGTAAAGACAACTCATTTTTGATCCTCCTAAAAATTTCACTGAGATGCTGCTGACCTTAGCTAAAATATCCTAATGAGATTAAATAGGAGAGAAAATTAAGTGTATTCCATACATGGGCTAAGAGATGGCAGTGCAGTTTCTCCAGTCAGGGCAGAATGAGGATTATCCTGATCTTAATGGAGAAAACTGATGGAATGGGTCAAGTTTAGCTGGGCAATGTGGACTCCACTCAGCCAAATTTAAGCTAAATCTCCCTGCCAAGATTATTCCCACAGCTAAGATGCTTCTCTGGACATGCCAACGCAGCCAGAGAGCAGCAGCTGATCTGGGCATTTCAGGAAGGGCCTTAGGGCAGGCTCAGGAAGAAGCAGAGATCACTGGGGCTAAGGGGATAAGTAGAGGTTGCAGAGCAGTGTCCCTTGCCTCCTATCTAACCCAATTTCTTCCCTGCCCATTCCTCTGGGCAGTGGGGAAAGCATCAGCCCCAGGCAGGTCTGACATCCATCCCAGGACACAGCAGGGAGCAGCAGAGCTTTTCCTTCCTCACACTCCCACAGCCCAGCTGGGCCCAGCTGGCCCTGCACACTCACAGGACTGGGAAAACAGATGAATTACAGTCACTTAGACTACCTGAATTAAGCACTGAGGGTCTAAGTGCTTTACAGGAGTCTTGCCTTTAGAATGGTTTTCTCTGCCTGTTATTTCTCAGCAAGAACATTTTGGATCCAACTGCTAGTCCAGCATATTTTACATGGGGCTATAATTTTCAGTGCCTTTCTACCAGTGCTTGTTATCTACTCAGATAGGAATGCCTATTCATCTTTATCAAACAATGTAAAAACTATACAAGCAAGTGGATTTTAGTCCAAATCCAAAACGCTGGTACAAAAGATGCATAAATCTTAAGCTATTCCTATACACTGAGCAGTCAACCTTCATTACATCAATTGTTTTTTTGTTCTTTGCATCTGAATTTTAGCCAGGAGAAGTGTTACCATGCCTGACCAATTTTTAAGTGAGGAGTGACCATCTACAGGAAAAAAAACTTTTAAAAAATCTTAATATAGCAATGATCAAGTGTATTCAGTGTTAGGAATTATTATCTGCCTGTGAATTGCTCAGCCTGGAGGGATCTCAATGAGTCCTGGGTGACTGAAGACAAATGTATTAATTTCTCTGTTTGCCCTACTGGGAAAGATTATCCATGGATAATTTCTACAAAGGTTTTCCCTCCTTGGCCCTTCCCAAGTTGTTTGTTCTTAGTTGTATGGAATCTACCTCCTGCAGTTTTGAACCTGGAGCAGTTTGATTTAACATCTGCTAATTCCTGTGCGCAGTTTCCTTATACTCAAACAAAATTAAAATACTACATCTCCCTTATTCTCAGTGATAGCATGGTCAGCTCTCATTTAATAGCAGGGTTAAACTCCTAACAACACACAGCTGAAGCAAAAATGAATCTTCATAGAGGGAAATAAATGCATTAAGAGGAAGATGAAGGATGACTGAGGATTGTGGCTTTGGTTTGTTGGTGTTTTGGTTGGTGATTGTTTTGTTTGGTTGGGGTTCTTCTAAGATATTCAGGTATTGAAATCAAAAGTGGAAAATATATTCCTCCCTTTTATGCTCTTCTTCCTAACAAAAGTCAGACCATTTCAAGGGGGAGAAGAAGTAGTAAACAAAGAATATTTCTTGCTGATGGGTCAAGCACAGTTTTATGTAGGCTGAAAAGTAGATTGCAATCCTGTGAAACAGCAGCATACTTTTGTTCCTCCCTCCCTGCCCCCATCCTGAAAACACACATGGCTTGACAAAATGCCACTAGAACGTGCTTGAAAACAGTGATCTCATTGTGAAGGCTGAAAACTTAGGACTCAGTATAGTTGGATGATTGAGAAGCACAACATGCTCAACAGATGTAAAAACTGTATAATTCATGACTTTCTCAAGTGGGGAATGAGCTTCCACAGCCAGTTACTAAACCACTGCAAGAGGTGTAAAATATCCAGCGATTTCCTACGCGAGTGCACCAACTATTCCAGATATGCACACACTACTTGTGAGTTTTGGCTAGTGGTCACTGGGGTTATTTCTCTCTGCTCTGTTCCGTGCTTGTTTTGGGGTATTTTAATAAGAGAGCAGAGACCTAATGTCTTATCCTTCGTTTTCCTATTAAATGGCAGGAGGGTGGGGGGAAGGGAACAAGCAAACAGACTCCAAGCAACTTAAGTCCAGACAAAACTTAAAAGGAGATTACAAACCTCGGACTTCCCACTTGTCTTAGTGAGCTGGCAGGAAAGCCAGTTTAATCCAACTGGGTTTGTTGTTCCCTTGGGTCTGCAATCCTGCACAGACCTCCCTGGCAGGCTCTGTAATTTTGGAAAGCTAAACTAAGGCTTGCACGATCCCTTTTCATTTTTTTTTTCCATAGCGTTTCCATCCCTTGCTTTCTTCTGAACCTCAGAACCCAAAGTAATTAATTTCTGAAACTTTTCTTAAAATTTCCATATTTTCTTCCTTTAAGCAGCTCTGCTACTGCACATAGTTTCTGCAGGGCCTCACAGGGGAAGGCTGCTGAAATTTCTTGCTTCCAGATCCAGCAGGCAGCTGGATCACATTTTACCTTTCCATGCTACAGGTTAGAACCGTGTCAAGGCTGCTCTAAATCGTGCCCAGAGGACTTCTTGCTCACTAAGGACTGTCATCCCCACCCCGGCTGCACCTTCTCCAGCTCCAGACATATTCCCCCAAATGGAAACAGCCATCCCCACCTTTGTAAAACTACTTTGTTTCAATACTCTTAATAGAAACACATGCCAGAAAAACAAATAAAATAAAATTAGTGCATGGGCACAATCTTGGGTGCCAGATTGCCAGCATCTGGTCAGAAAATAGGGAATAAGCCTGGGAAAGAAAAAAAAAAAAAAATCAACCTTGGCCCATCAGCTGTGCCCCAATATATAAAAGGTTTGAAAGAGGATCGCTTCATGAGAAGAACATGAACGAGACAGAATTATGGCATGTCCATCACCTCCCAGAGTTTTGAAGAAGTCTTCCCAAATTAACATGCCTCTTTAATTTAGACTGCAATGAGCTTTCTAGGCAGTTCCCCAGCCTTCCCAGCTGTTGGCAGGTAGAAGAGGACAGAGCAGGAGATAAGAGTGAATATTCCTTTAGGGAATATGCAGCCTGTGAAAGCAGAGGCTGATTTAGAGATTTCATTTGGCAGCTGTCAGAGGTTATTGTGATGCTCATAATGGCTGTCCCCTAGTATTAGTGTATCACTGCTGCCATGCAGTAGCTATTTGGGACAGCATTTTTATGCAAAACCTCATTTAATAAGACTTGTAGCTTCCCCTCCCTCTTTACTGTTTTGGGTAAAAATTTCTCATACTCACTGAATGCCCAAATTGCATTATTATTTCTGGCCATGTCTGAAGCCATCCACGTGTAAAAAATCATAGGTAGTCCAACTGTTACATATGGTTAAATTCTTTATTGAGATGGAATAAATCATCTCCCCATCTCTCCTCTCTCTCTTTTTCTAAGGCTTCAGATTTGGCAGGTACCTACTGCTGAATGCTGAACTCATGCCCTGTCCCAGTTGAGGAATTTTCATTTCACATAACACAGGAATAGCATGTCAGGTGTGGTGAAATTTAACTATGCAATTAGTTTTCCTTTTTTTATTTGGACCTCATGGAAACAGAGCAATGTGATGACTCCAAGGAGGTACAGGGTCACAATAAACAAATGGTCTCCCTGGCTGGCAAAGAAAATCTTTCTATCCCTGTCCCAGGAGAATGAGGGGTTTTCCCCCTCTTTCAGCTCATCTGCCTGCTGCAGTTAAAAACACCTTTGCCTTTCTCATTTTGTGACCTCCTTCCTCCAGCTCAAGACCCAGTCACACACATTCATGCAAAGAATGAACAACTACCAAAAAACAAAAAATTCACTGAAGATACTTATCTGTAAGTCAATATTACAGAACTATAAATACAGACAACCTCCCTGCCTATTTTGTAGGCATGAACATTGCACATTGCTATAGGTGGTGGTTTGGTGAAGTTGAAGTAGTAGGTTAAAAGGTTGGAGAGCCTTGGCTTCCCTGCAGACTTCACAAGTTAAACTGCCTGGTTTGTCATTTGGAAAAACTTTGGCAAAAACTAAGTGCACATTATGTCCCAAGTTTGCACTAGGTATTTTAGATAGTTAAAAAAAAAATTTAAAATTTTATTTTTCATAAGATTTCTACCTGAATTCAGCATGTTGATCCATATTCCACATGTCTAATTCTTGTATTCCATTACCAGGAACACTCATCAGACAACTGCCAATTTTAACAAAGCTTCTCAACTTTGTCAGCCAAAGAACCCAATAACCTATCCTAAACCTATATCCTAAAACCTCTGAGCTTAATAACCACATTTTTATTGTCACAAGTAATACTAAATACTAAGACTGTCTTAGTGGTAATTGTATGAGAAAACTTGTACTATGCACACATTGCTGTCCAAAATGATAAAAACCCTTCATGATTTTTCTGGTTCAGAAAGGACAAGAAACACAAAAACAAAAGACTTTAAAGCACAACTTCATTTAGCTGAAAGTCAAATTGTATTTTTGCTGTGCCTTGCTACTGAATAGTGACAACACATGCACTAATATGTGTCAAGTCCACTGCTGAGGAAGTTATTTGTGATATTTTCTATGATTTCAGTGCTTCCACAGTCCAGTCACAGTTTATCCACCCCAGAGAGGTTTGCTTGAAGTGTAAGACACACACTAGGGAGATGTCTATTTTCATCCTCAGGGTCAGTGTGAGAAATCCCCTCAGCTGCAGTTTGGGAAAAATCCAGCTGCTCTGACGTGAGTGGAGTTTGTCCATTCCATTGTGGACAATGCCACTGACTTCAGTGGAGCCAAACATAATTTCTGATTATTTCATTAAAAGAATGACACACAAAGTTAGCCCTTTGCTGCACTTCAGAATTAAGAAAACAACCATTGCCAGAATTTGCTTATCATCAGTGTGATCTCTTGACTTTGTCTCAAGAACAGGGCATACCTTTTTCATTAATTAAAAAATTATAGTGACCGGTGTTATTTCATTTCCCCCTCTTCAGAAGAGTTACAGTTAAAAATAAGAAGATAGATGATCCATCTGCAGAGAGGAAAAGTCAGTGCTGAAGAATACATTTCACATGGATTGAATCAAGCAGCTCCCACTGAAGCTGTTGCATTTTCTGACTCTGTTACCTGAGCACTGGCTCTCCCCTGTGACAACAGCAAGAGTTAAACCTCCCAGTGTAGATGCTTCAAGTCACATCTGGAGGACTCTCTTCTCTCCTGAACAGGCAGGAAGGCAGGGTTGACACAGGAAGGAATTCTAGGGGATGAAGTCATACTCTGAACATGTGATTTGACAGTTCTGCTGTGGTTTGACCCTTATCAGCCTGTGAAATTATCTTGGAGTCACTGCTACATCCAAACAGGCAGGGCTACCAATGTTATCGGGGTCCTGATGCAGAGAGGACAATGGGAGGGGTGATGTTTCCATCCAGGGCCACTCTTTGCCTCCTGAGCCATCTCATATCCACACCAAAACCCATTAACTTTCAAGGAACCCTGTAAAACAGCTTTACCTGCTGAAATTCTCAAGAGAAAAACTGTGGGGGAACAATAAAACTGCTAGAAGAGATTTGTCTCCTTGCTGGTCACTTGCATTTGGGAATCTGGCATAATCTGAAAGGCTTTGTCATTATTTATATTTTTCCTGTATTTATAATCATCTGTATAAGTATCTGGTGTTTGAGGACAGGCACTTTAAAAGCAAAACTAAACATTGGCTCAGACCCTAGTCCCAAATATTCTAAATAACAAAGTCCTTCTGAAAGTATATTTTGACCTTGCTTGGCTTTGCTGCAGCATGATTACCCTGTTCTCTCACAAGGAGAGGTGAAAGTTGGATACTTCAGTCAAAATAAGCAGCCTGGCTTGCTTAAAGACCTTCTAAAAGTAAAAACTACTTAAAGACTTACTAAAGTAAACCCAAAATAATGAACTAACTTTGATTGTTAAATAAACATCTTTGAGATTGTTATTTTAACACATCTGGTAACATGAAATGACCTATTCTGAGCTGGTCAGGCATCCATGTATACGAGTCCCAAATCCTCATAAGCACAAAAGAAGCCACTCCACATTCTTATTTTCCTATTTGTCTTCTGGTTTGAATAATCTTAACCAAAAAATGGCACTGAACCTTCAGCACTTTTTTTTCGTAGGTGATTGAAGAGGCAACAAGCATAAAGGAGAAATAAAAAGTAAATCCCTGTAGATTATGGATGAGGAAATAATTGCTGGGGTCTGCAAAACACTTCCATTTTGTGGGCAAACCCAACAATAATCAATAATCTTTATTTCTAGAGCCATTCAAATTTATAGGACCCATTCACTGCACTGCACTACCAGGGAATTTCAGTGCTGGTGTCCAGGTCTGGCAAGCAGATAAGAGCTGCTATAAAGGAACTCCTGCACTCAGGGGAACTCTTGTCTACTGAAAAAGTCATCCAAGACCATCACAGCATGATGTTGGCCTACTGGACAAAGGAAAAAGTAAAAACTCTCAAACCCTGTGAGGGTACCTAACCCAAATTTCCTACAGTGCTGAAATTGATTGAATATATATTAATAATTCTTCTGAAGTGAGAGCAACTTAGATATACGACTGTTTATCTTAAAATATTCTAGAGGTTACATTTGTTGAAAGAAAGACAAAGAATGGTGTGTTCAAAGTTTGGGTGAATAAAAACTACAGAGTTCCCATTTGTCAAGAAACAATATATCAAATTATGGCAAATCAGATTATTGTGAGAAGGTCTTTGTACACAGTGATACTGCATGTTACCCTATTGGTCTCACTCTAAGCTTCCTGTATATGTAATTTGGGGGCATTATAGAGCTATGAATTCTTCATATTATTTTTAGCTGTCCACAGCTTTTGGCTTCTGTAACCCTCAGCAGCCAAAAGTAATCCTGAAGTCAGAAAGCCAGCTGGTAATATATCAACATGATTCAGAAATGCTTTTGGGAATAACATGTTTTTAAAATGTGTATCAAAATATATATGCACACAATGTGTACCCATCCCACATGAATCCTTAAACATGTATTCATTGATTAAAAAACTCCAAACATCAATTCCTGCATTTCCTATGCATATATATATTTATATATATTTTATAAACAGAGTCAAATATTAACTTTCAATCTGCTGTAAATCTTGAGGTTACTTTTACAGAATATTAAGGTAGTAGTAAATTCTTTACTTTATAATACCATAAAGCAAGCCTTTCTTCCCTGAAAAACCCTAAATTTCATGTGGCCTTGTAAATCCTATATTAATTTGTTAGATTTGTGGCCTGGAATAATATGAATGGTTTCCAGATAAACCCATTCTTCTGTTGAATTGGTGTAATGAGCTTTACTAGCCTCAAAACTCATTATGACCCTTTTCACTGAATACTATTCAGTGCAGCTAAGGAAAATTATCAAAATTCAAGTGTATACTATATCCTGAAGACTTCCAGACATTGTTTCCAATATTAATAAATATTACCCCAAAAGTATTTAAGTTTGTTATCCAAGCTCATTGAAAAGAAAAAAAAAAAAAAAAAAGGAAGAATCATTGCAAAAGTCTGTTTCACTTGTGCAGTGGAGCTGATACACAGAAAAATTCTGCAATTCTTTCAGATGTCTGGTTTGCCAAAAAGCATCAAACTTCAGATCTAGACAAAGCAGTTTTTTTGTCACTAGTACTGGTGTGGTCTCTACTTACAGACCAAGGAAAGATTGGTAATTTGTTCAAGATGGTACCATCAGTCACCTGAACCATCTTTCTGTCAGTGTGGTGACAGTGAATCAGGGAAGAAAAGGGAAGTAACTTTTTGAAAAGGAAGTAACCAAGGACTGGCTGCTAGTAAAAAATAAAAAAAAAAATTTAAAAAGGTGGCTCAAGTGAGTCTTGTGAGTTGTACCAGGTGCTTCTACCCAGAAATCTCACCACTTACAAGGGAACCATTATCATTGAAATAAGAATATTTTACTGTATTTTATTAATATTTTATGTATCCCTGAATAACAAGCAATGTCACTCAAGGGTATCAACAAAAACCCAGAAACCAGGAGCTAACCCAGTGAAAGCAGAACCACCTCCTGCCTTTTGCTTCCTGCTCTGCAGCTACAATTTTCAGAATTCCCATCAAATCAGTCTAAAACAAGCAGCTGGTCCTCTGTGATCCCAGGGAAAGCTAATGACTCGCTTTAAACTGCGCTAATTGATAAACATGCTTTTCATTTAAAGGAAAGCAAGCATTTTCTTCACATTTCCAGGATACAGAAAATGCCAAAAGCCAAATCTCCTATGTAAATTACTGTGAATACACAGCCAGGCCTTTTCCTATTGAATTTCCTCATCATGAGTAGTTCCCATATATTACAAAATATGAGTCAACATGAGCGAAGGTGGCAGAGACTGGATCCTAGGGCTGGCTTAATCCCTGCAGTGGCAGGGTTGAAATCCAAATTTATACTGGAATTTGGGCAGCCAACAGAGTAATTAGGGGCTGCTCTGGTATCCCTACACCTCACCTGCACCACAGGGGATGGCTGAGCATTGCACAGTCAGTGGTGCTCCCTCAGCAGGAGGAGGAGATCGTTGTGTGTTCAGTTTGCTCTGGTTCAGGGTCACAAGAGTTATGGAATGAGATCTCAAGCCCTTCTTGGTTTCCTCAATTACTTTACTGCTCTGTTTCAGAGGAATTGGGAGAAGTTGAACAGTGATGCAAGGATGTTACTGGAATTCTGCAGGAACTTGGCTCAGAGTTTAATCCCCATCACCCACCGGTGCCAGGTTGAGCTCATCACACTGAACAGAAACAATTGGCCAGAATCAAACTTGAGCAAAAAGAGCTATGTTTGCAAGAGAAAGAAAATATCTTTTCTGGGAAGTAGTTGCTGCAGAGCTGTCTCCAGTGGTTGAGGGTGTGCACCAAGAGATCCTGAAGGACAGACCACAAGTTCAGGACCTGCATTCCTGTCAGACAGCACTGCCTGTAAGAGTCCATGGGAGGTCAGAGAGTCCATCAGCTCCTCACCAGCAGTGATCTGATTCCAATTACACCAATTCTTGCCTTTCCATACAAGATTACAGATGTGGAATTAAGCAGAACTAGAAATACTTAACCTCTAAACAAACTGCAAAAGCTGAGATTCTCTCCAGTTGCTTCTCTGAGAATGCAGAAGTTTAAGCTTTCCCTTCAGTAACAGCCTTCAAGGTTAGTCCTGGGTCTACCTGTGCATTCAAGTCTTGCTATCAGAAGCTCTATTTGGCACTGGTAGCACTTTAAAAGAGGTGCTTCATCTTTTCCAGGTTTTAGGACAAAATTCCATGTAATTCAGTGGCAGCTGAATCCATGCAGACAACAACCCTAAGCCACAGACACTTTGGTGGGTCAGACCTTAAAAACAAGGACTCAGGTAAGTAACTATCTCAGCAACTTTTCTAAGGAAAGTAGCAGAACTTTCTCCACTGTATTGACTTTAAATTGGCTGACAGGTCATCTGGTTCATTTCTGGCTGGGAAGAGCACTCAGATGCTGCTGTGGTAAAGACAAGACATTGCACAGAACAGGATTTTTAACTACAGGTGCTCAGCTGTCAGGCTGAATTACTTTTTTTTTGTTAAACTCCAAGTAGTTCTGAGGAAGTTCAAGTCCATAACAGGTGGCAGCAGGAACCTAGGACTCCAGTGCTTAATTTGTTGCATTCTCACTTTCTGAGATTTAAGAGCACAAAGGAACCACTAAAGAAAGTCAGGCTGGCCTGACAAAGCTATCAAGGCTGTTTGCAGTAAAGGTGCATGCCTGTATAACATGTGTGAAATAATAAAATAATATATACTTTTAACATGGCTTTTTCTCCCACCCTAAAGCACAGACCTTGGGGAGAAAAAATGCACATTAACCACATATTCCAGGAAAGGACTTCCTTGGGATCCCAACAGTTTTTGTTTGTAAATTTGAAAGATGAATATCCCATTCCCAATGGACTGCTTTGATAAAATCAGTTGTTAGGAAAATAACAACAAAAACCTCGGACTCCAAGCCTCCACTTCAAGGACCTTGACTGTGAACTGGCAAAATCAATATGAAAATCACATCCAAAATTAATTGGAAACAATCAATTATGCAGTGGTTTTTTCCCCCATAAAAGCCAAACTAATGAGAAGGCACATAGAACAAGTGAGGAGTAAAAACATGGAGGTGTAAATAGAACAAGACTGGTGTAAATACAAACCAGTCCTGCTATATCCAAACATCATTTTAAGGTGCTTGTGCAGTTGCATTATAATACAGCTCAGATCTGAAGTGTCACATTTTTAATGTGTTTTTCTCCATATTTGTCTCTGGAACTAGGACAGCAGAAGGGATTTTCTGTTTGGTTTCTGGGCAGATGTAAACTCTGTAGAACAGCAGCTTCCTGGCATGGTGCAGAGGAACTCCTCCTGCTCCAAAAAAGTCTCAGTGTGGCACTTTTCCTCAACACATGACCCCACAGAGGAAGAAGCATTTTGGACATTTAGTTTTTCTTCAGTTCCCTGTTAGGGGAGGAGGTGGCTGCTGAGCTTGGTTCTGATTCCCAGGGCAGCACAAGGGCCTGTGGGTTCCTAACACTGCTAGAGATAGCCCTCACTTCAAAGGGGATTTTAAAGTGCATGGGAAAGGCTGTGGTTACATTTCAAACCTTTTCCTGGCCAAAGGCTACTACTGTCCCTGTGTATGTCTGGAATTGCATTAAATCGGCAATAAATTTGCCTTCTTTCCTCATTTTTGAGCCTTACCCTACTCCTCAAGAAGAACTGTGCAGGCAAAACACAGAGGGACTAATGGAGGCAGACCCAGAGTCAAACCAGAAATGCTGCTGGTTCAGACATCATGCAGGAATTGGGGCCACAGCCCGGGATAGCTCTATTTTTTGCCATAATCTGCAATTTCTTAGCAGGAAATTGTGTCCTGGCTGTAGCTTTACCACAGGACATCAGATGGTTTTTGTGGCTGGGTCTCAAAACTTCTCAGCACAGCCTTCCCACCAAGCAAGATGCTGCAGCAGTTTTTGTAGGACAGCCTGAACCAACAGCTTTCCTGCTCACCCTTGAGTTCACCTGTACTCCAGGGGGGGCAGAAACCCCTCTTTTTGAGTGTTCTTTGTCAAAGATTTGGGAGTCTGCAATTGTCACAACAGCACCTGCATGTGGATGGCACCATTTTTTGGGTTCTGCAGGATCCCAGCCAGGCTGTTTAATCCCTCACAGTGAAAGGTAAATCACCATGGCACCAGACAAATGGCATTCAGGGGAAAAAACAACTAAAAGCTGGCACTCATGTCAGCTCAACCATTTTGACATTGGCCATCAGTGTGGGTTCAGACTGAAAAAAAAATCCAATTTTTCATAAAAGGGAAATCCTGAAAAGAATTAGTCTGGGCCCAAATTAAATATCCATTTGGTTCAAAAAAGACACACTTTTGCTGGACTGTGACCACTTTTTCAATTAGAGATGGATCAGTAAAGGTCAGAAGGAAAGAAGAAATTGTGAATATGCATTTTGGGCAAACATATTTTAGTCCAAAAATGCCATACAATTCCCCTGCCCCCAACAAGGTCTGAAATTCATCTCTGCTAAATGCTTTTATTTTGACAAATTACCATTTTCTAGGAGAGGGTCAGCCACCAGCTGTGCTGGCACAAGGCAGAGCCGTGTTCATAGGACCCACTGGCCAAAAACACTGCTGCACTGGTACCCAGCACTGAAATAGGCAAAAAGCAGAAAATCAAAGGTGACAAATAACAAAAGAAGAAACACTAGGTCAAGTAAATCTGCTACAAACATTCAGGTTCAAGTAGTCTGTCTCTTGGATCAGGCAAAGAGTATTTTAACTCACTAACTCCCAAAAGGACTGAGGGTGTTGGATAATTGGGCCTTTATGCAAAAAACCATTGATTTCTGACTTGGGCAGTGATTTCTTTTGCACTGGAAGGGTTTGCAATAGCAAACCAGATTATGGAGAGCAAATTGAGCACCAGCACCACATACTTGTGTCCCCTGGGACACAGCAAGGACAGATATTTCTAAAGGCACATGCAGGCAGTACAAACTGCTGCACACAGGCCAGTTGTACAGATGTCTTTTAAAAAAAACCTACCAGGCTGTGAGGGAAAAGGATGGTTTTACTCCTCAAGGTGCCTGTCTTCATCAATCAGCCTCCCAAAATTGCTGCCATCTCCACAGGCTACACATCCAACAGCTACACCCTCAGCCACACATCTGTGGGCCTAGACCCACTGACTCTGGAATTTAATGCAAAGCATGCTTTCAGCATATTTTTGTGATCCTGAAGAAAAGTTGCCTGCCTTCTGTTCTTAAAACAAATGGGATTGTTCCATAATTCCAGAATACTGAGTATTTATTTCATACCAGTGCTGTATTACAGTGATGTATGTTTACAATAAAAAATGCTGAAGTGATGTATTTCCTAATTACATTCTCAAAGAACTCGCGTCCAATACCAGCATCTGAACCACCTCCCAAAAGTAATAATAGGGGTCCTCTCCACTAGCCTGGGAGGGAAAATAAGCCCACAAGTCATAGAAAATTATATTTCAAATTCTTTCTAGAGGGTAAAGTGCCCTCTTAGGTGGCTCTTGAATAAATGGAAAGGAGCCCACAGGATTCCTGCCGTTAATTTTGACAGGCTTTGGATCTGTCCCTATTGTTTCATTAAAAACTGGAAATCAGTCTTGTCTACTCAGATAATTTGAACCATACTGTAGCTATGCAAGTATAATTCACTGCAGTCCGAGCCTCCTACGGGGATAGAGGCATAAATTCATATTATGTGAAAGGGACATAATCCATAACTGCATCCACAAGATGGCTCTGGCCAGGATAACATTTATTGATCAGAAAACCACCTGCCTTCCCCCTTCCCAAGCCAGGCATGCACATGGCACAGCAGCTGTTCCTCAGGGGCCTTTCTTTCCCACACTCCTCCTAATTTGTGCCTATCACCTGTGAGCATGCACACAGAGCTCTTCAGCTCCCATTTGCAAGGTTTCTCCACTAATACAGAAAGCCAGGACATTAAAAAGCAACAAAAAAAAGCTATTAAATACGTGAGCAAAGGCAAAAAAAAAAAAAAAAGGCAAGCAGCCAAAATATTTCACACAGATTTGCACTGCTGATGGTACTTCTGGATATGGCCTGTGAGCCTCACAATGGGCACCTCTGATTCCTTAAAAGTAAGGAAGTGCTTGAGTGCCTAACAGAAGGACAGATTTTAAAATTTAAAAAAAAAATAAGAATTTGGGAAGAGACCTTATCTGGTTGCCATCTGACCTGAGTAACCCAGAGAGGTTGTGGAGGCTTTCACCTTGGAGACAGTAAAAATTGTCTGGACAGAGTCCTGAGCAATCAAGTCCAGGTGAAGCTGTTTGAACAGGAAGGTTGAACAAGGTGACATTCAGGGGTCCTTTCTTATGTCAAGCATTCTGTGAAAAAGTGACTTAGCCCAACTCCATATGGGTCTTTAGAGCCATCTCTAATATTCTGAACAAAAGCATTAACCGGACATGTACCATGATTATTTCCAAATCACTGTCTCCTTTTCTCTCCCCCACTAAAATTCAAAGTTGCCTCCTATGAACTTTAAAGATTGTTTTGAAATAACTATCCAAAAATATACACATGTTGTGCATAGCCCTACTGAGCTTGCAGCAAAGCAAATTATGGTCTGGGGTGGATGAAGGAAGCTGAATCAAAACATATCTCTGTACAAAATGCTTGTGGCTTAGCAAAAGTGGTCTTTTTCTTTCCTCTCATGGTTAAAATATATTGTGTTATGAGCCAGTGTCATGCTATGAAGCACAGAGAAGAAACCATACTGGTCTTTTAAACAGAGAGTTGTGGGACCAAAGCTAATCCACAGAAAATTCCAAATACCTTTGAAATGGAAGAGTTACATTGCTGTCTCTCTTCAGATGTCTGACAATGGCCTCATAATAAATTTTATCATCATGCTCATAACATTATATTATGCATTTTCAAAGCATTCAGAGACAGGGAGAGGAGAAAACCTCTCTGAATTCTGACCAGAGCCCATTCAAAGCAAATTTAAAAGGTCAAGTTTTACTCTCAAACCCACTGTTACCCCCCAACAAACAGGTGCAGCTGCAGGTTGTGCTGGTTCAGAAAATGTCATTATGTCAGGTCCAAATATTTGAACAATACAGACCTCAGTGCAGGTCAAAACCCACTGGTACTTTGACCTGACCCCACTAAAGCCATTCTGTGGGGCTTCCAGTGCCCTGATTCCCCCAGTGCCCTGCCTACATTGGGATCAGCCCCCAGACAGGGTTTTTTTTTAACCCCTTAGGCTCATCTTTAATATCTAAACTTGATCTGTGGTTTATCACCCAGACATGAAAGTCTTTGTCTTTCAGTAAGAGAAATGCTGAGCAATTCGTATTGCTATCAGCAATTTCTGCCATGAAAATGGCCTGGATGCTATTAGGTTTCCAGGTATCTTCCATAAGACAATCTATACCATCAAATGCAGCTGGCTGCTCAAGCAAGCATCAATAATTTTTGTATCATGCACCAAACTGGAAACAATTCGTTGCCCCTGAGGGTCAGGTGTGCCATGAGCCACTTGGCTGATCCCCCTCACACAGACAGGTCACATTTTGTAAAGTTCCTCACAAGGACTCGTTGGGCAGCTTAATTAAAGTATTTGCACAAATCACGTGGCCTTAACTTCTGTTTTGGCACCTCACCTCCTTGCATTCCTAGTGTTGAATAGCTGGCTGTGATTTTTCACTCCATTTCATATTAAAGGTGCCAGAATACTGCTCCAGAAGGAGAGAATATACAGTCTGCTTATTTTTAATAGGCAGATATTACTGCAAGTACTGGAATTGTGTACTACTGCATTTGCATATCCTCAAAACAAGGAATTTCTCTAAAGTAAATAAATAAATAAATAAATATCAAATCCTGTACTTCTCTGGTACAGTACCAAAATCCATCCTCTCTCAGCAATCTCCGTGTTTTGCTTTAGATTTTTAAGACTTAATAGCAAAAAAAAAAAAAAAATCTTTTTGCACAATTAAAAGAAGCCAAACCAAAATGACCACAGCGCAGCTATAAGACTGATGTCTAAAAAATTCAAGAGTTTCAGTATTCAGCATGGCTTTCTCTAGGTAAACATGGCTGGGGAGGGGGAGCTACAGGTCTTTTTTGTTTCTTTGCTTTTCAATTGGTGCAATAGTAGAGCAGATAGATGAGTAAAAGCTTTCCTCAGAGCATCTCATGTCTTGTGCTATACTACATGGTGTGCCCATTTCAGAGGCAGCCAACTGGTTTTAATCATCCCAGTAGGAGACCCTCTTATTCCTAGCAGAAAAGCTTCAGGAGACAAAAAAAAAAAAANCCATAAATACATAAATCTCATTATGTTTCATATATTGGGAGAGTCTGTACTGCCCCATCTCTGGCCAGAGTCAGTTCCCTGCCTTCTCTCCTTTCTGACTCAGTGGAGCAAGAGTTGGATTTCTCATCCTGAAATGGTGCTTAGGTCACATCCTGGGGGCAAGGGAGGGCCAGGCCAGAGCAGGGGACTGTCACTGGGGCAGTGGTGACCCTCAAGACTTTTTAAGCTCCTCTGATTTATGCCAGAGCTTGGCCTTGCCTTCAAAGAGGATGATTTTAAAGTTCCCCTCAGCCTTCCATTAGGCAATTAAACCTCATCTTCTGTTCTCTAAATCTGGTGGATGTTTTAAACAGATTTATTTCTCCAAAACAAGTCACTGAAGGTGAAATGATTTCCCATTCTGGAAAGTATTATCTCCCCAGAGTACCTACACAAGCTGTAGTGTAATTTTCTACACCCTGTGCCTGCAGTACTGTTGTTGAAACATCTGAGGCCCAAATTTATGCTGGTACATATGCAATAGGAGACAAAATTTGGCTCCCCAAGTGTGAAATAGCTCAGTTGTCTACTGACTCTACATCAAAAAAAAAACCAAGAAAAATCATCAGCTTCTTGGAAAGGATTAATTTTCAAAACTTAAAGTAGTAAGGAGGTGAGGAGAGGGAAAAAAGAAAAAAAAACACTTCATTTTTCACATAGCCAACATCCATTCATAAGGCTCTGTTGAAAACACTGACGTGTGATAAACTTCTTTTCCCCCAAAATAAAGCAAAATATTTTTCTGGTATATTGAACATCTCTTTCATCTTCTTAGCTAATGTTTATAAAGCAATTGTTGATACAATCAGGCTTAATTACAATTTGCAGGAGCAATCCTCATCATACCATCTGAATTCAAATCCTCTGAGAATCAGCAGGCGCTAAATTCTGCATTCGGCTGGAGCAGCAGCAGCAACTTTTATGTTTGTTTTCAGTCCATATTTAAAAGAAGACCATTCTTAGCCTCCCAATACACTGATAAAAACGAAAACAGAGGTCATTCAATGAGATTTTAATCTCCAGTTCAAGCAAAACCCAAAGAGTTTTGGGGACCCTGCAGGACTCTCAGCTNAAGGCACCATTATCCAAATAAAGTTTTACACTGGGGTCCATCTATTGACTCTTGTAGGAGATCAGTTTATGCAGAGAGAACAAGGGTCACCTTCCAGCATCTCCAGAGAATGGTTTTGTTTTCTTAGGGCTGTGCATGAGCAACTGCTCAGCACAAAGTCACAGATGGGTTTGTCCAAAAGCTCTCGCTTCACTACCACCATGAAAGAGGCCACTTTGGGCCAAATTGTAAGTTAAAGGCATTTAGTTCACAGCTAAAATAAAATTTTATATACATATATATATATATAT
>VZTZ01046665.1:785838-798946 GCA_013400955.1 Drymodes brunneopygia
AAAAAAACACTTCATTTTTCACATAGCCAACATCCATTCATAAGGCTCTGTTGAAAACACTGACGTGTGATAAACTTCTTTTCCCCCAAAATAAAGCAAAATATTTTTCTGGTATATTGAACATCTCTTTCATCTTCTTAGCTAATGTTTATAAAGCAATTGTTGATACAATCAGGCTTAATTACAATTTGCAGGAGCAATCCTCATCATACCATCTGAATTCAAATCCTCTGAGAATCAGCAGGCGCTAAATTCTGCATTCGGCTGGAGCAGCAGCAGCAACTTTTATGTTTGTTTTCAGTCCATATTTAAAAGAAGACCAGACTTAGCCTCCCAATACACTGATAAAAACGAAAACAGAGATCATTCAATGAGATTTTAATCTCCAGTTCAAGCAAAACCCAAAGAGTTTTGGGGACCCTGCAGGACTCTCAGCTGACAAGGGGGGGCTGCTCCTGCTGCACACTCCCAACCAGGCAGCCTGTGCTGTCACCCAAGCCAGGGGGAAGGAAGGCAGCTTTCCCAAGGGTCCAGCCAAACCTGCACCACAAAATCCCTGATGACAACCCCAGGCATTTGGTTCCAGGCACAGTGACATTTTCCTGGCTCGGGAATGTGTGTATTTGAACATAGATGGTGTTCAAAGACAGTAAATCACCCACGGTCTTCGCGTGCAGCAGAAAATGACTTTTTGTGGGAGATGGGAACAGTGGGATCACACCTGAGTGCATCCCTCTGTTCCACCACTGAGAGACACTACAGTGACCAGCACAGAGCCTGATCCCAGCCTGCAGGACCACGCCAGCTCTTCCCCCGGGCTGTGCTCATCCCTCCAGCCTCCCGCCACGCATTCCTCCCTCCCATCACAAACACGGCCGGCAAAGCCCGGGGATTTCCCTGAACAGAGCTCGGAGTGCAGGGGATAAAGCTGTAGGACCTGATACCCCGTTACATGAAAGCAAAAGATGCCAAAGTCTTAAAGTGCTTTGGCAGAAAGCTAGCTCTGAATAACTAAGAATGCAAGCTCTGTGGTTACTTTAATCCCTGGAATAGCTCTGCAGATTTCTGAGTAATACTGCACAAGGCAAGTTTGGCTGTAATTTTTTTTTATATGTATCTTTAAATTACTTGCTGGTGTATGGCCCTTTCTTTTCTTTATATGAGCTTTCTTCTAAAACATACAAGAGAAGAGAGGAAAAAAATAAGTATCTGTCTGTTGAAAACGACTTCCAACTACAGAAAATTTGAAGCCTGGGAGAGAAATTAGTTCCAGTAGCTGCCCAAGCAGCCATGCAGCCCCATCTAGAAAGGATACATCTGCTGCCCCAAGGAGTTTTTCAAGGAAAAGAGCATTCAAAAAATTTTTATTAGTTTTATTGCTCTTTTTATAGCCATTAATTGATTCTGAAGCTGTCAGAGCTGCACCAACCTGTTTCAGCATTTTTGTCACTCTTCTGTGTCCAGAGAAAAAACACCAGGAAAGAGATAGAGTAGAAAGGGGAATTGGAGTTGCATGAATGGAACAGATGAGCTGGAGTTATTACAGGGTATTTCAGAAATATTCTCTATTCCCCCCCCTCCTTCTTCAAACACAGGCTTAGCATCTGAATACTAAACTTTAGTTTAACAGAGAGAGAAATGTTTTATGATTTCCATATGTTTTGGTACCTTTAAAATAAAGGCATGGTAATACTTAAATAGTATTAAGCTTCAAACAGCTGGTACTGTGTTTGTTACTATAATCATCTCTCTAATTATAGTGGAATGTGACAAAAAAAATGTAAAAAAGGGGGTTGCTTTGACAGCTCTGCACTCAGGGCTCCCAACAGGCCTCCAATTAGAACCTGGAAAAAGGAAGGAACTTATAAAAACTAATGACTGTTCAGCAATGGGATATAGGCTTATTTTTGTTATAAAAGTACTTTTTTCCCCCTACAATAAATCTAGCCCCCTTTAGCTACAGCAACTTTATTTAGATCACGTTCATGATATGTAAACAAAATTAAAGATCTTTTTGTCAGTCAACACTTCTCTTCTGTTTTTCCAATTATATCCCTTGGTTTCTATAAACATGCAAAACCTGTCAGGAACCTAAAAGTGAGTTCCTGACAGTGAATGAAGATATTCTGATTTCCAGAAGCACAATGATCAGTCTGAAGGGCTTTAGTCAGTGGTTCTGCGTAAATTTGAACAACATGGTCCAAGTCCCACAGCATTCAGAGAACAGGTTCACAATGCACTTATCCAACCACCAACTCCTGGTGACCCATTTCTTATTTCTCAGACTCAGTGACATCTCCCAAGTTTGAGGGGGAAAAAAACCCCCATATATATATATATACACACACTATATAACATATGCAATAATGCTCAGCATTACCAATGTTATTTAGGGCAGCATGAAAAAGCTTAACACAGAGAATGAGATGTAAATATGGTCCACTAAGGAAGCCAGCTAACTCAGCCCAAGGTTTAATCCAGCTGCACAGAGGTTCATGAGTATCTTTTCCCTCACTCCAGTGCAGTTGGATTTGGCCCAAATTACTTTCTCTGTAATGAAAAGGGTTTTTTGCCTCTGCTGCATTTCTTTTCCTGCTACTCTGTAGCTTCCATATCCTGTCTTTTCCACCACCCTGTTGTTGACATTTTAAAATAAAATTACATTTCTAATGTACAAGGATAATTGTATGTGAATTTAAAACTCATTTAAGTGAAGGTAAATAAAGCTTTTCAAATGTTTTCAGATCTTGGTTTTGGTGCTTGTCTGAGTCTATTCCACCATACTTGGTAATTGAATTTTCTGTTTTGAAATAGCACAGAACATTTCTCCACAGACAAGACTTGCCTAGGAAGCTCAAAGAAAGCCAAGTTTGAGCAGGCATATTTTATTTTTAAACCCCTGCATTGAGGTTATTTGTACCCAGAAGCTCTGTTCAATGACAGCTGCACAATGAGAGCCTCAGCTGGAGGAAGGGTTTTGCTGGTATTGTTATTTCAAAGTGAGATGGTTCTAGCAAGAACCACTTTCTCTGTGAACACACATGGCATACAAGTAATTTTGGCTTCATATCCAAAAGACTCCTTTTAACTTAGCATTTACAAACACAGCTCTTGATGGGAGAGGTTCCTCCTTTTTGGTTGGGGGGTTGATTGGTTTTTCAGTGGTTTAATCCTGCTTTACTTAAGAGCAAAGACCCTGATTCAGCCAAGGACTTGTGCCTATATACAATCACTTATAGAAGCTGTACACTTGCCCCAAGTTTAGATGATGGGATGAAAAGCTGTGAATTTATAGAAGAAAAATACAGTTTAGACTTAAATACGTTTGAAAAAAATATATAGGGAGTAACCAAACTGATCTTTCATGAAGGTTTTTCTATTAATGTTTTCTTCAGTTCTTTAAGGCTCCCATTTTCCACTGAACTGCCTCCTCCATTTTATCTAGATATGATAAAACCCACACATCTTTGAATGCCTTGTGATGAAAACCAAAAGCAATGGCCTCTTGAAGGTGTACAGGGCTGTTTCCAGTGCTTTCAATATTTGTATTTAAAGAGAGAATGCATACAAGAGATGAGAATGTCATCTTGAGTACCTGCTACAATTTAGAATATGCCAGAAAATTTGTATCAGTTAGATTCCCTCACTGGCCCATCAGTTATTAGCATGGAACAAATGTTCAATTGCTCCATTTCTCTTCATGGCATAACTTTGGGTCACCAAATTTTTTTGTATTTATATCTGCAGCTATAGCAGTGGAAGACTTTTCCTGAGAGAAATGACAGAATTTTAAAACATTTTTAATGACTCAATATTTTCTTACCATGGCACATAATAGGCATGTGGAGAATACATCCTTGAAACTGTTCTAATACATATTTCCTATTATTTCAAGCATTGTAACAGGCGTTCAGAAAGCTCTGCCAGAGTCTTAAAGCTTATCAAGATGCATTCCTACACTGTAACATTCTCTCCAGTTTCTGTTGTCAAGTTAAAGTCTATCTGGTTTTGGAAGCAGTTAATTAGTTATTGCAGTTTTTCTACAAACGATTTCACTGGACAGACTCAAATTGCTCTCGGAAACCTATTCTGTATCTTTCCACATGCTGCAGCTGCTTTCCTGCTCCCATGCATCACTGTGGCAGTGATGCACAAAAAAGACTTGTAAGGCACAAGAGCAAAACCCTTTCCTTCATCAAAAGATATCTTGGTCTTACTAAGGCCTTGATTGCAAGGGAAGCTGCACCAGGCTGGCTTCTAAAGTTGATATTCACAATAAATGTAATTTCAATCTAACAGTGTAAACAGAAAGAGGAACTCACAACAGCTACAAGGGAAACTTGTATAAAAAGCCACCTGGGGAGTCCTATTTCCACCCAGATGCTGCAGTTTAACCGGTTGCCACTTGTTCCTACCTGATTGCCCCCAGGACTGTGCTGTGTGCTCAAGCCTGTCCTGCACCCACAAAGCCAGGCACATCAGCTTAGCTGTGCTTATCTCCTAACAAACACAAACCAAGAGCAAAGACTTACAAGCTTTTCTGAGCTTCAAACCCAGCCCTGGTGTAAGGGGTTACTCTCCAACACAGACAAAATGCAAGGCTCAAAAAGAGCTAGATATATGGACAGGGTATTTTTTCCTCTTTTCAAACACAGAGTACTGTGTATTTCCACTAAACCTCCTGGAAACAGGCTGACACATCACAGATTTCCATGCAACTATGTTAAATCATGGTTCCTATTTGTTTCACACTGATGGAACTACAAGGAAAAGAAAGAAAAATTTAAAAAAAAAAAAAACCCAAACAACAACTAAACAGAAACTGTGTCAAAGAGGGAGTCTAGCCTGCTAGCTCTCTAATAGTGCTGCAGCCATTCAAAAGAGGTTCAAAAAGGATCTTTCCAGAACAACAGCAACAAAAAAACAAGTGATAAACAACAACACTGATAGAAATGACAGCGTGGGGAGGGTTTGAGCACTTTCAGTGAAATCTTTGCCAGGAAAAGCTGAGATCTCAAAGGACACTTGCCAGGGCACATGGTGACCCACACCCCACGAGGATGGCACCAATGGCAGCACGAGGCTGGGCTGCCCCTTCCTTGATCCCTGTCCCTGCTGGGAGCCTTCCCCAGCAGCAGAGCTGTGCACAGGCTGCTCCCAGGCATCCCCTTTCCTGGTGCTGCAGGTCCAGCTCAGGGAAGCTGTCCCACACAGCCAGCTGTCCTCTCACTCCAAAAGCCATACAACTTCCATTCTCTCCCCTGCTGCATTCCCCTTCCTGCACATATACTCAGTTTTTGACTAATGTAAAAAATTTCATTTTTAAAGCCACATCTGAGACCACACT
Organism: Drymodes brunneopygia; assembly: GCA_013400955.1. Classification (NCBI taxonomy): domain Eukaryota; kingdom Metazoa; phylum Chordata; class Aves; order Passeriformes; family Petroicidae; genus Drymodes; species Drymodes brunneopygia. The sequence goes on from VZTZ01046665.1 coordinate 791,186, forward strand.
GTGCACCTCTACAGGCATAACAAGTTACAATAACACTGATTTATTCTGCAGGGTTAAAAGGATCATGTGAAAAAAAATAAAACCTCAAAGCAAACCAAAGAGTGCTGTAAAAGCAGCCACAGGTAAAGCACACAGCTTTTCTGAATGACCAGCTTCATGGCAAGTTACATCATTACCCATTTCACCTCCTGCTCAGCAGCTTTCCCCTGCCTTGTTTCCCAGCTTGAATTCTTTAGATGAAATCAGCTGTTCACATCCAGTTCATAAACAGCTGGAGAGATTTACCCTGCTGTGAATGAGACTTTGTTTGTGTCACTCAGGACAATTAGCTCAACCTTAATTCCTCTGTTCAGGACAGAAAAGCAGCCTGCTGTACTAGTGCACACGAAAGCTAAATACATATACAGCTGTCCTGTATATGTAAATATATGTAATATATGGTAAATATGAGAGCCTGTACATAGTTTTTAAAGGAAGATTTACAGTTTAAATCACTAAACCTTAAAAAAATTAAGACAAAATCTATATAGGTATAATCAGTCCAGATATTGGTATATTCACTGTGGTTCACACAGCTACTTTTCATGCTAACAGCTCAGTGCCAGCAAAAATGCTATTGCCTTCAATAATAATTAGAGAGGTGGCAGCTAGGGTGTTCTAATTAAAGCAGATTTAACTTTTGTGTGTTAATTACTCACAGTTAGTATCAATCAAGTACAGGAATAATGGGGTCGTTTCACATTTAAATCACAGAAGCTTCAAGCATAAGCTGCCTTAGAGGAAATTAACTGGTAATTTAACAGTGTTATTAATAATTGCTTGTAAATGGTAACAGCCAAGCTGCTGCGCAGGCTGTGCCTCGTGGTTACAATTACAACCATCCACACAAAAACTGACAGAGGTATTTTCTAAATAATCCCTTCTCGGGATTTCAATCTGCTCGTTTTGTTTACCTCTCCCGCCTTCGCAATTAACGTTATCCATCTCTGCCTGCCAGCAGGGCATTATTTTCACGGGGCACCGCGATGCGCTGTTTCCCCACAGCATCCCTGCCTGTGCTCACCTGCCTCCTGACAGCAGGGGGACCTCCCTGTTCTCCCAGCTGCTCTCACAGGCGATTTTTCCAGCCTAAAGAGCTGCTTGTACACGCAGCAGTTAACGCAGAGTGAGACTCTGGTCATACCAGAGCCCTAAATGTACAACTACACTGTGAGAACTAATTAATAATATTATCCACTGACACGTTTAAACTTCCTTTTGCCTGTGCAGCCTCTATTAATAGTCCAAATGCATAATCAAGCAACTGGTACATGTTGTCCACAGAAAATAAAATTTATATTTATCTTCATAACCAGCTTAAAGCCTTAAGTTTTGTGCAGTGTTTTCAGAAGGGGTGGACAGAACGTGCATGAATCTCACAATTAGATAGGAGTGGTCTGGGAAAGAAGATCAAAATTGACAGCAAAATGATGTTTACCTTCAGCTGAGCTATAATTTTACTCAAGGACTCCGGCAGCAGGAGATTTTGTGCTGTCTCATTCCAAGAAGCACACCTATTTTTGTGCATCCACCAAAATAAAAGATTGCACCCCTTAAAGAGTTTGATTCAAATGCAATCTTCTCTAAAAATTGCCCAAAGGGGAAAAAAAAAAATTAAAAAAAAAAAAAGGGGGGGAGCTGGGGAGACCCTCTAATATAGAGGCCTGCATGATTCCCTCAGTAAAGAAACTAAACACTTAAGTACAACAAAACACAGGAAACACATTGTGCTATCCCTCTAAGCTTCCTCTTACTTAAGAATCCCAGGCAAGTTTTGAAAGTTTTAATAAATGAGCAGCTGCAGAAGAGTTACTGCAAAGCCAAGTAACAGCATCAACCTCAGCAACAGAATCACAGAAAATACAAGACCCTCATATCAGCTTCAGCTGATTTCAATCCTCCTGACCAGAACCTACAGAAAACAAAGAAGGCCATTTTATCTGCGAAAAATAGATGAAAACTTACCTGAGTTGTATTCTTTTTTCAGGAACAGTCTGGTGAAATATCATGAAATCTCTCATCTCTTTCTTCAGCTTGGTCAGCAGTCAGTTGAGGTACATATTTCTATGTAATTATCCTGACCTTTCATTAAAAAATTAAGCTTTTCCTTGTATCATAATACACTGATCACAAAGTATAACATTAATTTCTATCCTGGAACTGAACTCTCCTTGAATAATGCTCATTCAGTGAGCCAGCAGCATCCATCACTGTGTTTCCTAACCACTGCTTTCCCCCTCCAGACATTATATCAGGGTGCTAAGCAGCCTGTCCATGTTCAGCTGTGTACTGAGAAAGGCAACACCTGTTACAGGGCTCTGATGTGCACAAAACAGCCAGGATCAAGGGTGGTACTGCTTCTTCTTTTTTTTTTTTTTCTTCTTTTTTTGTTAACTTTTTGGTATTAAAGCACTTCCATAATAGGACAGAAAGAACAAAGTGGAGGAATTGTTTTGCTGAACTTCTGGGAAGTTTTCACAGACAGCTTCCACTTAGTGAATCAGTTTATAGGGAGAGGGGAAAAAACATAATCTGAAAACTGCTTTCTTGTACCTATTTGAACTTTTAGAAGCCCTGACTGGGGTAGGAATAAGGAGACAAACACACATGGCTCAGCTGCACTCCTGTACAGCTCCTGGCTCCTTGCAGGGGTTGTGTAAAGCTGTGTCTTCTCCAGAGGCTGAGCCCTGCTTGCAGCAGACACAAACTACATTTGGACCCCACAACACTTTCTCTACCATTTACTTTGGGATGGTCTCACGTTTTTGTCTCCTTAAAATGTCCCACGCGTCGTTTCAGAGCTCAATAAGTTCCTCTCTCTTCAGGCACTTTTTTTCTGAGATTTATTTCAGGTTCTCTCCTTCCTCGAGCCTGTGGTGCTCCTCTCAGGGAGGGACAGGGAATGCTACAGATGCACCTGCTCAGAGATCACAGTAAAGCACTTGCAGCTTCCCATATGGGAATTAATCCCTTAAACCTACAGACAGCAGAAAACCACATGAAAACATCTCTGAGAGACCACGCCAGCCTCACCCCCCTGAGAGCATTGTTATTATTGATAATTTACAAAGATAGCGCTGGACAGCAAAGGAATAAATATAGAAGTGAATATTTGCCTTTTTTTCCCCAGACGTTGAAAGAAAGCAGATCTGCAGCAGCAGCAGCATCCTGCTGGGCTGGCTGGCTGCAGCTCCCTCACCTCTCCTCACCTCACTCACACTGCTCGGTGTGGGAGGTGACAGAGATGTGACCCGCAGCAATGGCACAGCTGTCCTGAGGAGTCAGCAGGATGCTGGGGGATGATTTTCTGCCTTTTGGCCACTTCCAGGCTCCTTCACGTCAGCGTTAAGTGAGTGTGAATGAGCATAAGCAGCGCTGAAGTGGGGACATTTCACACCCACTTGGTGCAGGTGCAAAGAGCTGCGCGAAGCGCGGAGAGGGGAGCACAGCGCACCCGTCACACAATCCCGCTAAGGCTGCGAATGGTTCACGAGCAAATAATCCCTCGGTGAGAGTGAGTTTTCATGCACTTAAACCTAAATCTTGTTCCTCTTTCCAACAGGAGAGTACTTCCCGGATTAATGGGTGACATGAGTAGGATTTGGCCTCTGCTCTGTGTGATCTACCCTTTCTGGGCTCCCTGTGAAAATGTGGCCAATATATCTCTGATTTCTTGGGTTTCCTGTTGAAGTTACCACCCTGGCCCCCAAAATGGGGGAGGGGGGGGGGACCCAAAACAACTGAAACATCTCCAGGCCTTTCCCTTCCTCCCACAGCAGCCAAATCATGACCACTGCAGCAGCGTAGTCCCATTTTACCTTGATCCAAAGATGGATGTGAAGCTGGGTCTTCTGAGCTATTTTGGAGGACAAGTACCTGATGAACCATTTCCAAAATTGCTTTCAATTCGAGCTGTTGTACAACACATCCAGTAATCACAGAATAACAGGAGTGCAGCTCAATTCTTGTGCACTGCAAGGGTTCAGATGGCTTAATGATAGATAATAGCTCAGAGTTCACAAATGTTCTCTTAGGTTTAGCTTAGTTCAAGAACATTCTGTCTAAAGATATACTCAGTCAAATTATTTGGGGGGGGGAAAAATACAACATGGATAAACACTAACATGACAGTGGCAGCCACAGGAGATGGAAATGACATCTGGTTGTCACTTCAGAGAAGAAAAATACACTTTCCAGTGACTTCATAGTATTAGCAGTCTCAAAACTCATGATGAAAAGTACAAAATCTTTATTGTTAACTGTCTTAGCCCATGGTGCTCATGTTAATACTGAAAGACCCCAAACAACAAACCAACATACACCACACCAGCAGAAATCTCCCAATAAATGGAATAAAACAGACACCAGGAAGGCCTAACAATCATAAAACTCATATCTGCATGAAGAATTGCACTCTTCATGCAGATACACGTTTGTGTAAGAAGATTTGAGTTTTAGACCGCGTTGGAAACTCGTTTATGGTTTATCCTCCCAGTGGTGGGCCCAGCTCTCTCTCACAGGCTGAATCCCTGCAGGAGGGGCTGCTTTAAAAAGCTGTAGTAGTGCTGGTATCCCCAAGGAGCCACTGGTGTTGAATCACAGTCTGAATCCCTGCAGGAGGGGTTGCATTAAAAAGCTGTAGTAGTGCTGGTATCCCCAAGGAGCCACTGGTGTTGGACATGAAGCAGCAATCTCAGCCCTGCTGGGAGGGTTTGAGTCCCAGCTCCTGGTGCCCCTCCTAGAAAGCTTCCAGCCCTTTTCCATCAGCTGTGGTTGTTAATGACAGGGCCATAAATTAACCCCAATTACAAAAGCAATATGTCATGGCAGGTACAATAAGACATTTTGTGACTGTCACTTGGAGAGGCACCTCCTCATGCCAAAACCCACAGGGTCTCAGCAGAAGCAGTACATAATTCAGTGAGTAACTCTCTCTGAAAAGCCCTTGAGTATGGCTAAATAATGACCTTGTTTACCTCATTTAGCCCCAAGTTCTCCAAGTAAGAGCTGGCCATGAAGAGTTCTTGTGCTCTCTGATATCCAGCCGGGACAACGTGTCCTGTCTTTGTTTTCAGCCATCAGGCTTGTGTCAAACACACCCTGACAGCTGCAAAATTTTTTGGTGAAAACAATAATTCCACTTTTCCCTTCCATCTGCCTGCAGATGGTTTAAATCCGACCCATCAAACAGCAAACAAAAAAAAAAATTAAAAAGGAAAAATAATATTCCAGCTGAAATGAAATTATAATGATCACTGATTTCATATAAAGAAAACATGAAATCTCAGGTCTGAGATTTGCATTAGAGTTTTTGTAATGGTGAATTAAACTGTGCACAGGAGAACTGGAGGTTTTATCAGTTTATCTGGGCTCTCTATACTTCCCCTTAGACCTCTGCAAACTAGCAAACAGCCACATGAAAAATAACCAGCAATGTCTGTCATGGATGACAGCTGCATCTCCTCCTTCACTAGGGAGAACCTTTGTTAAGAACCACAGAAATACAGCCCAAAATATTAGAAGGGAATTTCTGAAGGCACAGATCTGAAGCTTGGGGAACCCATTCAGTTTCAGTGTTAAGTTTGTCCATGTTTCAAATCCAAATAAAAAGTTTGATGTCTTTCCCTGTTTATTATCAACCCCTGCACCACAAATGCTGTTTTGCAAGTGCCCACTGTGAATGATGAATTTGTTCATGAAGAACATGGAAGTTTTGCTGGTCAGGCACTGCCCAGCTGGTTCCAGTCCCTGTTTGGCAGGACCAGCACACACTGCAAAGTATCATAAACACAAAGCAACTGAAAGAAATTCCTTCCTGCCCAGTGATGTGGAGGTGAAGAATGAAATGCCATGTCTTGTGCTGGTCTCACCACAACATGCAGGCATCACATGGAAGAGGAAAGAAAGAAGTTCAATGTCCCCTTCTTGAGTGGTTTCTGCCTCTGCCTTTCTGTCTAGCTCACCCAAATCTTTTGGTGTCCACTTTCACACAGAGAGCAACTATTTCTCCATCACAGAAGAGAACCAGGCCATATATGAGCCACAAAGCAGTGGCTCATTTTTTTTTTCAAAACATTTTTTGAGCCATTGGCTGTAACAGTGGCTTCAAAGATTTTGCTGCATCAGCCAGACTGGTAACAATTTCTGGTCATTTCAAGGTGAAACTGGTGTCGGAATATTTGCAGTCACTGGAAGATTTTACGTGGGGTGAGAGCTGAGGAAAAAAGGAACCTCTCACTGTGTAAACTAGGAGAATGCAGCATTAAGGAATTGCAAATTGCTGCAGATTGCCAGAGTGTCCATCCCCACGGTGATGGGGACACAGGTAAGGTGACATTACAACACTGATAAAGTGATGATGAGGTTCAGTACTTGACCTCATAAAGATCTCCTCAAGGATATTCACAGAGAAATGTCAGTGACAGCAGAGGCCAGCTAAGACTGCCTGGGAGCACAGAGAATGAGCAGCAGCAAATCTGTGCAGGAAGCTATTTCCCTGGACAGAGCAAATGGGACTTCTCCTGAGGGAGCCAGAAGGTCTCCTGAACTGCTCTGCTCCCACTTTGTCCTTCACCCAGGCTGCTGCTCCTGCCAAGCACCTCCATTTGTTGTGACTGAAACCACCAAGCAAACAGAGGGAGCTTGCATTGGGACAGCCACACATCCAAGGGTCCCAGCTGATGGACAGCAGACACTCAGTGTGCACACAGAAGTGTGACACAGAGCTGCTGCTCTATCCATGGGCCTGGACATCCACACTGCCAGGCAGCCAGGAGTTTGGAACACTGCCCTTAAAGCAGTGGGACTGGAAAACAAGAGCGAGGAAAGAGGTGGGAAAAAAAGTCAGTGAAAACAACAGGTGGCTCAGTCACACCGAATATCCTGTAGAACTTGGAAGTGGTACAATTACTATGCATAGAGGATGAATTACCCTCTGGAAGGGTGTCTAAAAAGCAGCATAACACTCAATTAAAAAAAAAAAAAACCAACATGTTAAGAGTTTCAGTGATTTTTTTTTCCCCCTTCTCACTGCAGTGCTCCCTAAGCCTGACAAGGAGATGTAGGCTCCAACCCTCCCTGACTAAATAAAGGCTCAATGGAGGTTGCAGAACTGTCGTGCTCTCCTAAGCAACAGACCCAGCTCAGGAAATTGAGCTCCGAGCGCTGGTGACTAATGCTGCTGTCACGCTGGGTACGCGGCACGGCCCAAGGACAGCTCTGCTCTCCCCCTGCCCCTCCTGGAGTTCAACCAGACCCAGCACTGCCCCACCTCCAGCGGGAAGGGATTCCTGCGTGCTGCACTCAGGTGCTCTGTGGAAAGCAGTTCCTCCCTTCACCAGGAGGTTCTTGACAGAGTTTCAGGCAGACTTTAGGAGGATCACTCCAGCCCATCCAGCCTCCTCCCTGTCCGTCCAGTGGGAATCACAGATTATCTTGGAACAGACACAGATGCTTAAAAAAAGACAGGATGATGGAAAAAAAAATTACACAAAGCCTCCTCACGTGAGCAATGAGTACACCCCACAGCTGTCAGCTTTGTTTTGCATATTTTACATATTTGCATACACAAGATATTTCCAAACATCCTTGTGTTTATTTAAAACTCCATCAGAAACATGTCTGGTAAAACAGATCCAGTGCAAATATATTTACTGGATGACACTTCCCTGCATTGTTTGTAAAATGCATTAGGGGTCCAAGGCCCAAAAAAAAAAAAAAGTC